>NW_004624731.1:25787584-25841270 GCF_000247695.1 Heterocephalus glaber | reverse complement strand
TGTCTCATGGAGTATTGTTTTCCACCCTTTAACTTTCAGTCTATGAGTTTCTTTTTTAATTAAGTGTGTTTCTTGCATACAGGATATTGTTGGATTTTGCTTCTTGACCCATTCTGCCAGTCTATTTCTTTTGATTGGTGAATTGAGACCATTAATTTGATGCTTATAACTGATACATATTGACTTATCATTGTCATGACTTTTTCTTTTTGTTGGATTCTCCCCCTTTCCATTTAATTTTTTGTCATGCCTGGTGGATTCATTTTGTTGGGCTTCCTGGGGTTGTGATCCTCATTGTCTTTTACTAGGATGTTTTCTAAAATTTTTTGGTGTGCTCCTTTGGTATTCAGGAAGTTCCTAAGGTGCTCTTTGTCATGAAAGTGTCTTATTTCTCCATCAATTGTGAAAGATAGTTTTGCAGGGTATATCAATCTGGGTTGGAGGCTGTTTTCCTTTAGGGGTTGAAATACATCACTCCAAGCTCTTCTTGCCTTGAGGGTTTGTGTTGAGAAGTCTCCTGTGTTCTGATGGGCTTTCCGTTGTATGCGATTTTTTTCTTTTCTCTAACTGCATGTAGAATTTTGTTCTCTGTTAGGTTTCTGGAATCTTAATTATTATATGCCTATGTGTAGAGTTTTTTTTTTGATCAAGGCTAGTTGGAGTCCTATATGCCTCCCTGATCTTTATGACAAGTTCTTTTTCCCTTGCTTGGAAAGTTTTCTCTCATCACTTCTGTGAACAGTTTTTTTTTATATCATCTGTACTCTCTCTGTTTCTTCATTGACTTCACTCATTCTTCTGTTATTCTTCTTTGCATCATCTAGCAGCTGCTGGATTGACTTCTCATGGTCCCTGACAATTTTAAAGCAATTTTTCTTTTCCTGGTCACTTATTACAATCTTATTTTCTACATCTGAAATTCTGTCCTCACATTGGCTCATTCTGTTGTGTAAACTTTCAATGGAGTTTTTAATCTCCTGGAAATCTGTTTGCATCTGTTTTATGGATTCCATTTGTTTCCTATGTTGGATTCCATCATGTTCCTCAGCCCCTCTATTTTTTTTAAATCTGTGTTCTCTCTAGATTTATTAATCATGTCTTGCACTATGGGCACAATCTCTGCTGATATCTGTGAAATTACTTTTTATGTCATTTTTTCCAGATCTTCTTTTGTTGCCAGTTCAGGGAGTCCAGGGGGTTGAATATGAGATTATTCCCTCTCATTTCCCTTTAGGGTTGCTTTAGGTGATCTGGATATTTGGTTTTGTGACTTGTTTATGTGACTTCTTATTTCATGGGCTGGGGACAGTGGTGTGTGCTGCTTGTGCCCGTGCAGCTCTGCTCCTCCATTCTGGGGACAGTGGTACAGCGACCTGGAAGGCTCCTCCTCGGCACTGGGGACAGCTCTAAAATAGCACTAACTCTTGAAGACATGCATTTAACTTTCTATGGCAGACATTCTGGAGAATTAATTGTTTAGTTACTTGTCACCTTCTCCTTTTTTTTTTTTTTTTGTATTGGGGATCTAACTCAGAACCTTGTGTTTGCAAGGCAGGCAGCAGAACCACTGAGCTAAATCCCCAGCATGTACCACCTTCTTAAGTTTCCTTTTTAAGCTTTTTTGTTTGCAATATTCTGATTAGGCTAATTAGGCACGGGGCATAGGTTAATGCTGTGTAATGCTGTGTTTGAATAGGTTAAGAGTTTACTTCTAAGTACCTAGCTGTGGACACACGTTCAAAGAAAGACAGATGTATAAATCAGATGTAAGTATGAATACTTGCATATTACATTTCAAGGCAATTTTTTTCTGGATGTTTTTAAATTAAATTTTTTCTAATAAAAAGGAAAATGTGTTCAATCTTCAAGATGGCTGTTTTTCATCTTTGAAAGTAGAGCTTTTTATGTGCATCCTTATTTACTTACTTTTTTTTTTGGTACCAGGGATTGAACTTGGGTCCTTGTGCAGGCAACAAAACCACTGAGCTAAATCCCCGTTTTATATGCATTCTAATGACTTAATTCTCAGATGGCGTTTATATCTACTGAGTAGATTAAGTAATAATAATCTAAAGTGAGATAAGATGTTTTTCAGTTTAAGTTTTTAATAATCTTAAAATTGAATAATATGATAGGGAAATATTGTCAAGATTTAAAAATATATCATTCTGTTTGCAAGTCAGGAACATTATCTTTTCTTTGTTTCCCAAAGAATGTAGCAAATAATAATTTGAAACATTTTTATTATAAGAGGCTGTATGATTCTTTCTGGAAGCAATGAAGAAGGGGAAATTTGGTATAATGATAAATTCTCAATTCTGTTTTTCCCATTCTTCAATATGGCAAAAGTAACTGATGTGATAAAAGTGAAAGAACTTTTGTATTCCTCTTTCTGCCATCATCACAATTACAGGTCGTATGTGAGCATGAGAAGGTTTAAACTTCTAGTACATATATGAAAGACAAGCCAGTGGATATTACTGTCTACTACTTTTGATATTCCAATGCATCGTGTATGATAAACACCACACTAAAAGCTGTGGCTCAAAGTTAGCCTCTTTAAACCAAGTGAAAAAGCATCCTGAATTATTAGCAATTACATCTCTAGTTCTAGTGCCAAGTGATTATGTAATTTAGTAAAATTCACTCAATATTACCCACTTTTCACTTTTACATGTAAGCTAACTCTAAATGTAACTTTATTTGACAAAGTCTGAGTTAGATGATGAATATCAAGAAATTTTAATAGTACCTTATGTAAAATTTTTATTGTACTTACTATTTAATAGTAATCACTTCATAAATATTACCTTCCTTCCTCTTGTCATGCAACACACAGGGTAGAGATCTGGGTATTATATGTACTTTATTTTAGTTGATTGGTATTTGAGCCATTAGTCCTGCCCTGCATAGGTAACTTTGTTTATTACGGTGTCACCATGGCTGCACAGATGCAACCTGGCTCTGAATTTCAGGTAATATCTGAAATACAGAAGGGAATGAACCATGGATTTTTAGCAGTAGGAATTACAAAAAATAAAATTTCTTCTTATAAGTGTCTAGCATATTTTTGAATTCTTAAAATGAATTCTAACAAAAAGCTGACCAAGTTAAGATTCATTAGGCAAAACTCAAGTACTGCTATCTCTCAGAAAAGTAATAGCAGAAATAAATAACTTAATCTTTGTCTAATTCTATATTTTAAGAAGATGACATGGAAATTAAAAGTACTCTTCACAGTCCAGCAAAAAGTCCAACACAACAGAAAAACCACATGGTATTACCACACAGAAAGTTTACTCAGTAAAATATTTAAAATGAGGTATCTTAATATTGGGGAGAAGGAGAATATCATAGTAATTTGACATCTAGTAATCCTATTTTATGAGGGGAGCTAGCACTTACAAACACATTAGGTGAATGAACTGGAATGAAGTCAGGCTAGGTCTTCATGAGATACAGACTAGCGTGGTGGATATTCCAAAGGAAAGCAGTACTAGTACTGTGAAACTAAAATTCTGGTTCTGAAAATCAAAGTACAAACTTTACAAAAGATTTTAAGTTAAATTACTATCAAATATTTCTTGGTGACAATCTTTGTTTCTGGGGTTACAGCTTTCTGAACATCTTCTACCTGTGAAAATGATTTAACTCCACCTTATGCTTCATAGCTGGAGTTTCAAAGAGATTCTTCAAGTCATAGAGCAAGCATAATGCAATGAGAGACTGCCTGGTGGGAGCTTGTAAATTCCTACTAAATCTGGAACTGTAACTACATTGAATTTTTCTTTTAGGGACTAGAACTGCTCCCTTATCACTCATTAACATATAATTTAACATACACTGAAGCACTAACTGTCTAGATTACAAGTTATTATATACTTTGTAGTAGGAAATGTACATTTCATGTAGAATTTTCATATTATACAGTACATTTTAGAGAATAATGAAGATATTACCCATGTAACCAATAAAACTTTAAGAAATCAATAATTAATATATTAAGAATCCATTGGATGCCTTTTCCTAGTACATCCCGGTGATAATCATACATTTTCAAAGATTATATTTTTGTTTTTGTTGTAAACTTATCACTTAAGCAGTTTTGATAAAGTTGTATAATTTTGTTTAATCTACATTTGAACTGTTTATGTTGAATCCTAATATATGTTTCTCTTCTATTGGATTTTACTCAGTTGAGGTTACAGTATTTATCCATGTTGATAGGTGTAGCTGACTTTTATTCATGTTCAATTCTGTGGAATTTCACAGTGTATAAATAAAACATCGTGATTGCATCAGACTACATATGATCAGAAGAGAGAAGCCACACAATAAATGCAGAATTTAATATAAAGTATTGTTTATGATAAAAATTAACTATAAAGTGGAAAGAAATCTAAAGGATAGTCTAAGGATGAAGGAATACAGCCAAGAAGAAATGTACTGATGAACTTAAAGTCTGGGGTCCAGATCTCATTGAAAGAAAATACTGTAGTTGCAGCCCACAGGTTGCAGAAGTTTGTTGGACTACTCAAGGAGAGCTGATCCAAAGGAACAGGACAAATAGTGATACAAGCAGGCAAGCAGGTCTGCCGAGCGAGGCAGGGTCTCCTTGTATATAAGAAAAAGTCTTCCTTCCCTTCTTTCCTTTCCCCCATACCCTCTCTACTTCCTCTTCACTTTTGGACCTTTTCTTCCTATTTCACATTAGCTATTATACATTTTGGTCTTCATTTACTCTTGCAGTTTCTCACACCAGAGAAACTATTTGGTATTTACACATGTGTGTCCTATTTATTTCACTTAAGACTATGAGAAAACAAGGAAAAAACAGAACCAAAGTTTTTGTAAGGAGGAGGGGTGGAGGGTTAAAAAGGAGAGCAGGAGAATGGGGAAAAAACAAGAATCAAGATATATTGCATACTGGACAAATTCCCCATTATGAATGTGATCATAATGTATACCTAAAATGTACCAATAAACTTAGTGGGAAAAAAAGAGAAAGTTTTGCATGTCTAGTGTTGATATTACAGAGGCTATGGGATGCAAACCCTCAGTGTGACCAGAAGCATATTTTAGTCCATTCAAGCGATCTGAAGTGTGTGTTTCAGAGCAGTGAGTGGGGAGATGAGTACCAAGCCAGACCAAGGCTCTTAAGTCTCGGGGGACTGTGAATTTTTAGTGCATGGTGTTGTTAGAGTCAGGGTTTTGGCAAGAAAATACATAATTACCGGACACATAATTTATAGGCTTATTTTATGATCTTTACCCAAAATGTCAAATACAAAGAGTGTAAGAGATTAATCACACACTAGAGTTCCAAAACAATGAATTCCTCAACAATGTCTCACATAAGTTCAGCTAAGTGCTTAGAGCCCAAGACAATGTCTCTGGCTTGTCCGTATTGAGGATCCGCACCTGGAAGGCCCAAAGACCAGTGGTAGAAGCCAGAAAACCTAACCCAGTGGGATGAAGGATTTGTGCCACCAAGATGAGGGATCTGCATTAGGACCAGAAAGACACTCGCAGTGAAGATCAGAGCTCCCCTGACAAGAACAACAGCCATTTCTAGTGACAGCAAGGCCCTGAGCTCCTCCAATGAGAACAGCCTAGTTTGCATCAGGAGAACAATCCACAGCAAACTTCTCCGAGAAAATCAACAGCCCCTGATCTTCCCTTCCAGTTCTCTATTTATGACTGTTGGCAACAGTCCTCCTCAGAGGTATCTTCCATGCCCACACCACACTGATTCAGTTCAGCCGGGCATTACATGTTGTCCATTAGTTAATCCACCACAGCTGTGTAGAGTGATACTGTACGCTTTCACCTCCTCACCACAGACTTATATAAAATAAACACACAAAGCTTCGTTCTCTCTCCAGCACCTTTCTGTCAATGCTGAGAAGTCATTGAAAAGTGAATTTGGAGGTGAGAGATAATACACAGAAAAGTGGTAATTCACTTAATTTAAATGTATATATTTTATTGATAAATAGTTTAAGAATATGTTTTAATTACAAACACATGTCACTCTGAATATTCTGACACGTCTCATGGTAATATATAACAACGGATGTGTAGTTATTTGTTTGAGTATTAAACAGATGAATGTTCATTTTACCAGCTATCAATATATTGTTCAAAGTGATTGTGTCAATTTTACTTTTATTTTCAATAGATGAGATTTTGTTTTTACAAATTCTTATGAAATTTTACCTTTGTTTTAAAATCTACTTAAATTCATTTCTAGAATTATTCATGAAGGAGAGTATCTTTTCAAATATCAGATATTTTGCTGTCTTTCTTTGAATGGTGCCATTGCATGTCTTTGGTATATTAGGATGCTTGTTCCTCTGTACTAATGATAACGTAGATATTTCATTTTGTGTTCTAATTCTTTTATGGATTGTTCTTGATATACTTAATGTAATGTTTGTGAAGAGAAATTATTAATTTATTTTTCAAGTAGTTACATTAATAAACCTTAAAGATCTATATTTTATGTCTTTTTAAAAAGAAATATGGAGATCTTTTAGTTTGATTGCATAAACTTTGAAGAGATATTTGTTCGCATGCTAACAATACCTAAAACATCAAACTGTTGAAGTTCAAAGAAGTTGAGGCAATCAAGAACCCTAAGTAAAACAAATGTCAAAAATATGGATGAACTTCATGTACAGAGTAACTTTTTGCCAAGCCAAGACATTCTTCTCAAGAAGAATAAACTGGATAGCAGGATCTCTCAGAAGGACCCTCCATCAAAACTTGCAGGTGGAAAGTCTCTGAAAGAGTACATTCATGGTTTTCATAAATTAGAAGACATCTGACTTGAAGACGCTGAAAAACAATACCAGCTGGACTAAGTACTTCAAGGTATGGAAACTGAAGAGTGCAGCTATGGAGTAAAGAAAACCCTACAGCAGCCTCAGCACTTGGCAGAGAAGGTTCAATTTTAGTTCTCAAAGCTGGTATTTGAGGCAAAAAGGAAATCATGGAATCTGGAAAGCACTCTGATCTCAGCGCCTATTCACTGATGAACAGAAATGTCTCATTCAAAACATTTAAATACAATGGTGAGCTAAATGAAACTAAAGTCTAAATCTAAATTATTTACTATTTCAATGGGCTCAGCTCCCAGGAGAGTAATCTAAGAGAAAAAGTGCATACCCTTTTTGCTGTGAATATTATTTTTATTCTTCTCTACTATTATTTTACAAAAATGTCTAGCATATAATACCAAATTTTAAGACACTCAAAATAAGGCAAGAAAATATACTGAATAGATAAAGGAAGGTCAATAGAATATCGAAGGTAAACATTCTTAGAAATTATTAGATAAGAATTTTATCATAATAAAACATTAAAGGATTTGGTGGGAAATGGCAAGACTGATACAAAAATGAAAATGAAAGCTACATATTTTAATTCATAAGTGCTTTAAATACCTAATATCATATTATATTAAAAAACCCTTATAAACTGATACAGAAAATAATTGGGACAAGTATTATGCAAAAATCTCCAAAAGGAGATTTACAATGATAATATAATGTGCAGTACAATCTTGATGTCAGATAAATTTATACTAAGTAAAATAAAATATAGTTATAACCAGAAAAGCTAAAATATAAATTTTATCAAAATGTGATACAAATGTGGAGTTGCTGTGCATTTCATATATTATTAGTAAGAATATAAACTTTTTATTAACTTTTGACAAGTGGTTAACATCATATAGTAAATTTATACAAGCATGAAAATCTCCCCATGACTCATTAATTCTATTCCTAGTTACTCATAGAGTAAATCTGTACACCAAAATATTTACAAAAGAATGCTCAATAAGAGGATGATTGGATGGTTAAACAATTGTGTATTTTTTGTAAAATGTAATGTTAGTAAATAAAGTAAATATAAAACATATAAAAAACAAGAAATTTTAAAACAAATGGTTACATAATCTATGCTTCTGTTTACATAAAGCCCATGAAAAGACCAATAAAATTTAGTTATTGACAACAAAAAAAGATGCTGATCAAAGTGATTAATTGGATTTGCTGGGCAAGAAGCCCATGGGGGCTCCCTGCAACAAAGGAAATTCTGTATACTTTGATCCTCATGATGATTATTTTGGTGTGTATGATAGGCATAAATATTGAACACTTACAATCTGCGTTCTCTTTTTTTTTTTTTTAGAACTGGGGATTGAACTGGGGTCCTTGCGCTTGTGCAGCAAGCAGCGAAACCACTGAGCTAAATCCCCAGCCATGCGTTCTCTATTAAAATGGCCATAAGTTAAATGTTCTATGAAATAAGATTGTATTAAGTTTAACTTCTATTATTGCACCATTTTCAAACCATCTTAATTACTATAACTTCATAATAGTTCTCAATATCATATAAAGTTCTCAAAGGAAAATGAGTCCTCTTTCACTAATCATCTGCCTCCCCCAGCCCACTCAACAGCTATTTCTAAACATTACTGTACATTTCTACAAGCTCTTGCCCTGGCTTCTTTCTCCATTATACTCAGCAGAATGCTTTGAGTCCTTCTTAATAGAGACTATAATGGCTTCTAGGCCTTCCACCTACAAGCTTAAAGGCTTCATCAATCAACCTACACCTTTCTTTGCCTTTTAAGTAGAGGAGCTGTCAGCACTGTGGAATAGCAATACCTATGACTGTCATCTGAATTGCAACTCCTTCCGTTTTCTCAGGGACTTTAAACAATCAATTTCTCTCTTTCTAAATATTACCTTCTATTGAAAATGTTTTCCCTAAATTTTTGTTGTCAAAACTAGTATTTTTCCTATTTCCAAGGTAATATAGTTTAAGACCAAAATACATTAGAAATATGTATTAAAATATTCGGATGTTTATCGCTCTTTTGCATGTGAATATAATATCTCACAAAGTTCATATTGTACTCTAAATAATTCTGTACCTACAGGGTTTATGAATATAGATCACAAACATATCTCATGTCATTAACTTTTCTAATACATGAGCACTTCTAAAGAGAATTATATCATATGGAGGCGCTTATATTTCTTTGTTTTATAACATTTTTAAGTAATACAAGCACTTTTAGTTGTTTTTCAATGAACACAAATAAAATTAACTCTTCATCACACTATATTGTGAATATGTATGATGCATATTTGTGTAATTTTCTTCTTTTCAAGGTACATAGAGAAATGTAGGCTTTACCCTCAAAATGGCTATGTTCAAGTAAGTTACATCTCTTGATTAATTTGCTTATTAACATCTGCAAAAGGATGAGTTTCCTAATGGCTGTGTAATACTTCCAAACTGTATTATTCTTTATTAATTACTCTCACTTTTAATTTTCTATCTTTACTATGTTCATTCTTTCGCTTACTCATTCCTCTCTGTCCTTTGGCTAATGTTTCAGAAAATTCTACTTTTAAGTCTATTCTTTCAAAGAATGTAATATTTCCTGAAGCATCTATCACTGATTATAAATCACACAAGTCTCTCAAATCAGTTCATACTAATTTGTTTTCAAACATTAATGCATCTATATTTGATTAGAAGTTGGTTTGTTGCATTGGCATGTGAAAATCAGCATTTAATAAAAAGAGTACATCCATTTTCTCAAAGTTAGAATATAATAAAACCTTGGTTTGTGAGCATAATTTGTTCTGGAAACATGTCTGTAATACAAAGCACTTGTATATCAAAGTGAATTTCCTTATAGGAAATAATGGAAACTCAGTAATCAATTCCACAACCAAAAAACATTCGTATAAAATAATTACAATACTGTAATATAATACAGAATAATAGAGAAAACACAAAATATAAAGAAAAATAAACAAACTAACCTGTGCTTACCTTTCAAAACCTTTATGGATGGTGTGAGGCAGACAAGAAAGAGGAGGGTTATTGTGTAGGATGACTTTTACTATCACTGATGGAATCACTGGTATCTATTGGCTCAATGCAATCTGTTTATTTTCACACAACATTAACAAGGAAACTATCCAATGACACTTGCTTTTACCTCCTTTTGAGGATTTTGGGAAAATGTGACATTGCATTGTAGTTAAACAGATTCATCGCTAACACTGCTCCAGCCTTATTTAAGTGGTGCTTTTCTACAAAATTTTGCACTGTTTCCCACATTTTCCACATCTCCCTAATCCCACTTGAAATGAGGGATTCCTCTGCCTTTTCTCCTCCTTTTCCACAGGCAAGATCTCCTCCATAACCTCATGCTGTTTGGAGATAAACACCTACTTCACACCTCACATACTACTCATATTGTAAGACATTACTCTTTTATCAAGATAACATTTATTACAAATGTTTCCTCATCTTGTGGAACACTGTCAGAACAGGTTACAGTCTGAGGTTCTACTGTAGAATAATCAAGGACAGTGGTAAACCCTATACCAAAATCCAGATTACAATGAAGAAAGTATAAGCATTTATAGGTGATTTTGCAATTACTAAACTTAGCATAAATATTAGTCTGTCACCAGTGCATCTTCAAGATTTGTAAAATTGTGACTCAACTGATCAAAACTTTAACAATATCGTGCTATTTAAATATCATGGTCAAAAAACGTTTTATTCAGATTAAGAAAATATTTTTAATATTTGAATGATGATTATGGACATTAGTTTAGAAAACAAGCAAGTATTTGAATAATACAATTTGAGTGATCATAATGTTACAACTGTGCACTAAGCCAACTATGCATGGAACAATCTAATGGGGAAAAGGGCAGTTGTCAAGAAATACAGAGTAGTTTCTTGTTATCATCATCATGTTTTGTGTCTACAAATCCATTGTGTTCTCTCTCTCTCTCTCTCTCTCTCTCTCTCTCTCTCTCTCCATCTCTCTCTCTTTCTCTCCCCTCCCAAGTCTTACTTTTTATAATGGGAGCCAGAGGAAAATATAAACCATATAATTGGCAAAAATGATTTCACAGTATATAGTTCCCAAGTGCAACATGTGCACCTTGTCTCTTGCTTTTTAAAGTTTTAAAATTAGATACTTAACATTCTTGTGTGCAGGAGCCTCCTAGTACTCCTATTTTTCTAAAACTTGAATTAATCAGTATGTTCCTCATGATTTATAACCCAGGATAAGCTAAAACACCTCAACGACAGTCAGAATTTTCTTTGTGTCTGATAATTCTTAGGGTCATAGTAATTCCTGTTACAGAAAGGCTGCTGGCATTCAGAAACAGACAACAACAGAACAAAAAAAGAAACAAATAGTAAAAAAAGAGTGAAAACAAAGAAAGATGGAGAATGATTGAGAAAACAGTAACATTAAATAAAGAATAAGGTTGAAGAAGCAAAAAGAGTAATGGTATGAATGAATTATAGGTACAAATCAGTATTTCAAGTGTCTTTTCATAAAAAAATAATGAAATAACTTTTAAATAAGAATGGAACAAATAGAGAAATGGGAAAGAAGAAATCTAGAACTTACTTCCATACTGTATATTCTTTAGAGTTACTGTCATCATAATTAGTAGTCAAATTACTATGATTTATAAAATTGTTGTCATTCATTGCTAACTTTAGAAATTCTTCATGTCAGGACTCCTCTGTACCCCAAATTCCTTTCAGTTTGTGCTTAGGTTGTAATATAGGGTCTCATTCTTGTAAGCATCTTGTTGGCAGAATTAGCAAAAGTGGATGGCAAAAGTTTTAAAAGCCTGAGAATAACGAATAGTGACACTGCTCCAACTCACAGCCATTCCCTATAAACTTGATGCAAAACCATATATAATGATTTCAAGGAGGAATAAAAATACAGTCTAGACATGTCTGTCACTAGAGAAGAAAAGAGCAGACTTTAAAGATCAGGTGACACTGAGACATGCACAGTGTACTTTTCCCAGGACAGGATCACACGGTTAGGATATATCCAACTGCAGATATGAATTCAACTTTCAACTTAGCTTTAGAAATAGAAAAAACATACATTTTATATGGGTATTATTTGTCTCATTTATCTTCCTTAAATTTAAATTTTTCTGTTATTTTGTACTTTAGTTATTTAGAATTTGATGTTCTGACAACTTGGCTGATATTTATCTTTTCTTGAAAGTCTTTCTTAAGGAGAATATTAATATCTCCTATAAATAATACTGCAAAACTGGAAGTGTTTTAGAGACATTCAAAACCTTACTTTTCTGTAATATAATTAATGCTATAATTGAAAATCATTCACATTTGTGTAATACATTTTCTAAAGCTTCAACTAGCCATACTTTTATTAGTTTAATATAATCAAATGGGTAATTTAAACAAACAAATTTAATTTAGTTAACTTGTATATAAATTAAATTTTAACTAGTTCTATATGAACTATGCTTCATCACATCCAATTCACCTGCTTCACTCTCATTTTCCTGAGTCCACATCCTAGTTATTGAACACTCAAGTTCAATGCCCTATTCATGTCCTCTGGGATCAATCCTCCGTCCTTTCCCAGCTCTCTTCTCTTTCACAGTGCACTTTCTGTATTATTCTCACTCTCAGTGTTGTGTTCACCTGTACAGATATGCAGATGGCTATCCCCTGAGCACCTTTAGTTTCTGTGCTCACTGTCCATACAGCATTTCAGCATATCTTCTGTGGATGCATCTAGACTTGCGGGCTTTGCTCAGGCCTGTGGCTTCCATTCTGAAAAATTTTAAGTTAACATGTAGTGCTAGGATTTAGAAATCAGTCATGTGTCTATATAAAATGAAAACTAATCATTTATTCAAAACCTTCATAGGCTTTTAAATTAATTTCATCTTAAGGATATTTTAGTGAAACAAAAATAATTTGTTAATTGAAAATGTATGGGCAATAAAGATAATTTCATTCTAAACCTTCAGATATGCTAATAGTTTCAGATATTAATTAGCTACATCTGAATACTAACATTTAATTTAAGATAAGAGCATCATATATAAGGGAAGAGGAATGATGATTGATGCAAACTATGAGAATAAAGGACATGTAATAAGTGATGCCTCATAGCTGCCACTTCATATAGAAGCTTACTTTTATACGAAGGCCAAACATACTTGATTTTTTCAGAATCTATTTATGTGCTAATATTTGGACACTTCTCCTCTTTTATGGTTCAGATCAAGTATGATCCACAAAAACCATGCACTAAGAGAGAGCTTTTAGAAAGTGAGTGGATCCAGGGGGCCCTATAGATAAGTTGGCTGTACTCTTACCAGAACATGTAAAACTTCTTCTCTTAGCATTTCTACTCAAATTTTCATAACAGCAAGAAATTATTCCCATTTTACTATTATCATTTTATTTCAGCTCAGTGCTTAGCATTATTTCCAGCAAACAGCATTATATTCCTGTCATTTCAATTCTTTCTTTCAGAAGCATTTTCAGGAATCTTGTAATAGCCCTCAACTTCCTCATTGTGCATCTGGAATTTATGTATCACTTGAATTCTCTTTCCATTACCATCTGAGACCTGTATCTGTACTTTCAGTACAAAGTGCTTTCCTCCAACAGCACCTTCACTGAGGGCTGATGAGTCCACACAGCCCAGTAGTAGTCTACTCTACTCCAGTAGGCTAGCCTACTCTTAGCTAGACTTTCACAGCCAGTTGCTGAATTTCACAGTGCTGATCTCAGTTCTTTTCTTCAGGTCTGTCTTCACAATGCCTCTTACTGCTGCCAGTACAGTCAACCCTAAGGCAAGAAGTGGTCAAACAGCCTCTCTCATGGGGGCCTTGCACAACCATGTGCATGTGATCTGGGATGTTGAGCCACGTGTGTGAGGCTCTGTGGTGTGGGGTGCCGAGTTGATCTTGACAAGGTTTAGGAACTGGCTCTTCTGTTTTCTTTACTGTTCCCACGGAAAAAGTGAACTCCAATAAGCAAATAGATTCAATATCAAGCTGAAATACACTATCAGGAAAATTTATTAAGATGCAAGAATAGAAATATTTCACTAAGCTGTTTGTTGCCTAGATGTGTAACTTTTCTATATTGAGACATTGATATATGCCAAGATTCCACAAACGTTAAGCTTAGACCAGAGTTGTGTTTTTCCAAGGCTGAAGAAAACTTAATTTCTTTGATCAGAACAGTAATTTTTGGATCTCTTCCCTTTTATAGATACATTTATTTCTCCTAATGTATTACCTTTTGATATCCCATCTTTGTGTTTTCTTCTGTTATCCCCTCAGATTCCTATTACTGTAGCTAAACAATGAACAGCTGTAAGATAAACCTCCAAAGCACCCCTGACTCATTGCCTGTAAACATACTCATGATCATTGCTAGGTTTTTCCTACACAGAAAAATTAAAGCTGCTACTGTATACAGGATTATTTTCTCTGCATTTTTCTTTACATAGCTTATTTCAAGTATTGCTTTTTAACTTGTAAAATTGTTATCAGTATTATTGTTTTACCCTCACTCTTTAAAGTATGTGGTTGAGGTAACAGACTGTACCTGTTTTGTTTCCACTATTCCAACTACACTGATTGTTTTCTTTTAACATGCCTTTCACTGGGTTACACATAAAATATGAATGTCATACAACAATGACTATAGATGACAACAAATAACATTAGTGAATAGATGGAAATTTATGTTCCTTCAATGGCATTTTCTGTCCAATGCATATTTACTTTTCATATCACTTTAATAACAAACTAAACTTTCAGAAGTATAAATTTATTGTCATCTTCATATAGTGGATATAAAAGTGCAATTATTAGGGCTAAGCTCAATGAAAGTTAAATTGAAAAACTCTGGTTTAAATTTTAAAAACATTATTTCATATATGTACCTTCTCCTTTTCCTTCTTTCTAGCACATTACCAAAATGTAAATGAAATTCAACTGTGGGTTTAAAAATATAGCTTACCTATTTAATGAATCAGTTAGTATAATTGATTGGCTTGACACAAAATTGTCTGCATTGCACACCCCTCAAATTACTGGTTGTCAAATTATTCCACACTTAATTAAAATATCATTGGTATGAAGTTTATGAAGCAATTATGAATATTTAAAAGTTATTTTAAATTTAATTTTCTTATTGGTGAGGGACAAACTTTAAAATGTTTTTCGGAAAAGTAGGTTGCTGTCCCTGGTCTAAGTATAGGGCATAAATTTTGTAAAATAAAATGTCACTGTTGGTATAATTTTCTTCGACTAAATTTTTTAAATGATGGTTTAGTCATTGCTTTTATTTGCAAATAAATTATATAGTAAATCATTTTTATTCTTTTTATAATATTTCCTAATTATAGTTAGCACAAATGCTTCATGTAATTTACAGAAACAGGAAATAGTATCTTAATATTTCAAAACTATCATTGATATATAATTACTTCAACTTATTTCAAAGTTTAAAAATAGCATTATGTGGAGATTCTTAAAACAACTTTCAAATCTTACACTATGTAATATCAAATTAGTTTATGATAGAATGATGGTTGAGTATGTAAAATGAGGCAATTCAAGGTGAGTGTATAATTGCGTTAATGTGTTCAATGAAAGCTAGCTGTCAACACTATTTTATTGTTGATATTGTTGTTATTACTTTACCTCTCTTAATCTACTTAAACACTAATATAAGGGTTTGTATTGATTTAATCTCTAATTTTATTTATTGTTTTAAAATTTTATTTTTTGGTGCTATTAGATTTGTATTAGTACCTGTTATGGTTCATGTCTGAATGACACCTAAGGCCTCATGGGATCAAGGCAAGACCTTTGAATGTTGATTCAATTATAGTAGTGCTATAGCTGACTTGCTATTAGAAGGCAAGGCCTGGTCAGAAGAGGAGGGTCTCTATGGATGTGACTGGATGGGTTTATCTACCTTCCTGACTCCTGTCTTTACTCTTTCTCTGCTTCCTGATCTCCATTAGGTGAGCAGCTGTTCCTCCATCATGCCCCTCTGCCATGTCATTCTCCCTCAAGGCCAGGAGAATATGGACAGAAACCTCCACAAGCTGTAAGCCAAAATAAAACTATCCTCCTTTAAATTGTAGATGTTGGATGTTTTGTCCCAACATCAAGCAAGTGACTAAGACAGTAACTTTGTAAGGGACAGTGAAAAATAAGTCTCTGGACCTTTTCCTGACAGGCAACGGAAGTCAAATGTTTTACTGCCCCTCATTATTCTCATGCTTTGTGAGGATGGCATTATATAACCTATAGTTCATGAATATTTTAACAAAATAACGTTTTAAAATTTATTAGTTACAATTTGGTCAAGAAATAACATTCAGTTTAGGTGACCATATTTTAAGTACTTATTTTATAAAACTTTATTACAGTTGAGTATGCCTAATTTTATTAGTTTAATATAAAAATGACAATATTTGGGAAAGTAGACACTGCAAATTCTCTAAGTACTTGTATTTATTCAACAACTATTCCAGAAACTACTACAGCTGGCCTTCTATCTACATGTATTTGAGTCTGTGGATTCAACAAAATACTGATCTAAGATATTGAAACAAAACAATAAAAATAAACACAAAATAATACATATCAAAACAGTGTAACAAGTTATACAGTATAACAGTATAATGCTTTACTCACTATTTCATTGTGTTAGGTATAATAAATAACTCAGAGACTTGTAAAAGTATAAGGAAGGGTATGTGTGAATTACATGTAAATACATCACCTTATTAAATGACTTAAACACCTGGAGATCTGGAGATTGGGATTCATTCCTAAATTCAGTCCTCCTCAGATACTGCATAATAACTATATTTTCAAGATGACATGAATGAATGGATTTTCAAAATATAGTGAATGATGTTTAATGGAACAAATATAAGAATATTTCAAAAGATTTAAGAAAAGTAATAGAGGTTAGATTTGGAAGTGAAGAGTTTTCTTAATCTAAGTCAGAAATACCTTTCTCTCCAACATGAGAAAATAAACAAAGGAATAAAAGTAAAGCACTCTATAGAAGGTGACATACATAGTATACTCCACTACATAGAAAGGCAAAGAAGTATTGGTTCCTCTAAAACCATAGGCGGTGATATATTTACCCTGTATGCTTTTTGGTACTGGGGATCAAACTCAGGACCTTTCGCTTGGAGGGAGGTACCAGAACCACTGAGCTAAATTCCTGGCCTCTGTATGCTTTTTGGAGGTATCAAGTCCCTCCTGTACAGCAAATCTCTATAAATCTAACCTATGAAACTGGAATGCAGTGGTACCACTGATGCTAGGGCAGGCTCTATTGTATTTTCAGTGCATGTTATTATTTTCTTATTCTTAATTTTAAAGGAAAGAAATTAAAGATTAAGTTTCCTGAATATATGTCTGGGGAATTAGGAGAAAATTAAACAAATTAAGTTTACAGATGCATATACTCTAAGAAAGGACAGTGAACTTTAAATCAATCTTCTTGTATTAAAGTCAAAGCCATAAAAATGGACAACACAATTTTCATATTTTTAAACAATATCCAATAATAATTACAGGTAGAAAATATCTTCTAGGGATTACAAACTAGGTAGTGGCCGCATTCAGAGTGAACTCATTTTCACACTCCTACTCCCATCTGTAATAAAACAATCTAGAGAAAGAGAGGAAAGGGTGAAAAATCCTCAGCTTATCACTAATGGAGAGATCATTGTTTGGAAAAGAATGGTTTTTGCCTCTCTGTCCTGTGTGGGAGAAGAGTGAGATTCTTCTTTACCAAGCAGAATGTGAATAGCTTCTTCACCTTCAGAGACTGTCTATGGACATTCCTGACTGATGGAAGACTGATGTCTTATGTCCTTGCTGGAAAGCTTTTTGGGACCTGAATCTCAGACTCATTCAATGTTACTATAAGAAAGAGATCATTGGACAGCTTGACATATGTTCTCTTATTTGTATTCAGTGATTTTTTTAAGGTGGTATAACTTGAAGCAGAAACCTAAACCATAAGAGCAAGAACGGTCTGTGACATTTACAAAGAAGACAATGAGAAATACTCAATAATTTCCTTGGCTCCATGTATGGGCAAGCTCAACCAGGTGGCTAGCTGCCCAAACATCTGCTGTATCGGGGAAGTGATGCAATACCCAGAGATGGTTTGGAATGAATTGTTAATGCAGCCATATTAGAACAGAGCGACTCTTCTCTATAGAAGGATGGACTGAGGTAAAGTTAAACATGCTTCTTATAAATTCATTAACAATGTAGCCTGAAGCCACTAATTAAAGATGCAAACAAAGAAATCTGGATTGAAATCAGATAGTTTAACAGAAAAAGATGAACAAATTATAAATGAAGTGAAATCATCTGTCAGTTGCTCTTCTCAGTTCCCATCTCTAAATACCAGAACAGTAAGATCTTCAAAACAGAAAAATTGATGTTGCAATTAGACCATCTTACTTCTCTTTCCTTTCCAAAGTCCTTGAGTAGGGAGAAATGAAAGAATAACTAAGGCACTCTTCTTCTTCCACTATCCCTCAATAAGTAACTAGATTGGGCTGTTCGTAGGCAGTGGATTTCATGAAGTTAATGACTGTATGATTAAACAGAACACTTTCTAACAGAAATTTAACAAAAGATTAAATAGTGTTTAAATAGAACTCTTTTAGGCATTTAACAAGAGAGAGTCAGCAGTCTCCTATGGGATTTTCCTGAGACATTTGTATTGACTGGGAAAGAACATGACACTAATAATCATACATGAATATAATAACTGGAGCAAAAATTTTAAAAGTTTAAACCCTTACTCAGGCAAAACTCCAATAATGTCATACATGTGTACATGATTTCCCTATTGAATAATATTTCTCTAATAATTTGCCTTTGTTTTCTCTACTTCTGTAATTTTAAAATGTATTTGTTATTTTATTAGTACACGTTTGTAGTTCAGGCATTTTACAATCATCTCGTAGAGTGGTTGTATGTACATACCACAGCTTGTTTCTTTTTTCCTTTAATCTCTTGCCTCTTTCCTCCTTCTCCCTACCTCTTCCTCTAATTTCCATATACCATTTTTCATTCTTATTGATATTATTAACTTAGCTCTTATTATGGAATATGATGTTTTCATAAATTGTGGTTATTAGGTTCCTGTACATGGCATTTCTTTATTCTACGTATTTCCCCTTCCTCTCCTTAACCCTCATACTTTTTACCTTGGAACACTTCCCTATTGCAAGAGATCCAGCTCCTTGTCCCATTCTATCCATATTTTATTATTCTCTTTTTACTTAATTGATTTTTAAAGAAAATTTCAAAATCACATTCATTAGCCTTTAGAAGGATTTGTAGGGCAGTGGTAAGTTGAGGTCTTTCCTAAAATATTAATGTAAAATATATAATTAATAGAAATATCTTCCCTCTTAGATTTTATTATACAAGTTTTAGTTGACTCAGAGAAGTTCATTCTTTGTTGAAAGAAAATACTTATTTCAGGTAGAACTCCTTCAAGGCAAAAAGGAATAAATACATTAAGAAAAAGGAGTTGACTACAGAATCTTTAAAAGTATATGAAGTGATGTTCCGTGTATTTAAGATGCATAAGTTAAACAAGAAAAATATACATAAATTATAGATACTTTTAAAAGTCAAAGCACATTCAATAGTATCAGCACTAGGCCAACTTTCATTATGACATACACAACTATTCTCATTTTTCTTTTGTATATTTTTTTCACCTTTCTTTCTGTCTATTCTTTGATCTCTCTTTTCTACTTCCTGGTATTTTTGTTTTCCTTGTCTCCTATTCAGAAATTTATAACTGATAGATATCATATCTTGTATCAAACTACAGATAATTACAGACTTACAAAGTTTATGGATTTAAGATGTCAACTTGATATTTGAAAGGAAGCAATAGGCATTCAGTATAAACTATATTTTGAATTTTGATATTTTTCCCAAGCTAACAGTATACAGTACTCTCTCTTGATACTGTATAGCCTTAGATTTCACTCAGTCATGCACTCATAAGTGTAAACAACCAACATTATGCAGGTACTGTGCTGTTAAACCACAGTGTTCAGTAGATTAGATATATTAATTGCATTTTCACAATATGTTCAGTTTGTCATGGGTTCTTCCAGATGTGCCCCATTGTATGGTAAAAAAAAAAAAAAATCTCTGTATTGCTAATGATCCAGAACCATGGCAAAATCTGCATTGTCATTGTTTCAGGGCAATGGAAATTTCTATGCCAACAAGTTAAAGTAATACAAAAAAATTAAAATAAGGAACAAAACAAAATGACTATTCCAATGCTCAGGCTTTATCAACTTTATTTATTCTTTTATTTTAAATTTGATTTGATGTATGAATGATTCATGTATTTAAGTATTTTACCTATAACTTTTAATATGTTTAAAGGGTTTGGCGTATTAGTCTCTTCTGTCTGATGTTTTCTTCCTAAATTAGACTTCAACTGAAAATTTTTGACCCTTAAATATTTATAAACACGGTGGCATGTTATATATAGATGACCCTCATTCAATATTGCTAAAGGCAGTGCTTTCAAGAAATATTATGCTGTTAAATGACACTAAAGAGCATAGCATTAACTCTGTGGGAAGTTACATCTACCTCCCCCTCAAAGAGCCTGAGGCCAACATGTATTCAAACATGCTCCATTCCTTTGGAATTCTCTGGAGGCTTCTAGATGCCCAGATAACTATTTTGCCAAGAAAGCCAAACAGCTGCATGCTTCAAACATTTTGAATAGGAATGGGGAATTTGTTTTTAAAGTTAGAAGGGAAGAAATCGATAAAACCTCATTGTAACATAATTTGTTGGACATAGTTAAATAAGCTTTTCCCCTGACTGAGTCGGTTCAGTGAGTTCATTATAATAGCTGTCGTGTTCCAGAACTAAGATGACCATTCCCAAGGCATAAGTTTTCATGCCAAGGTTTGAGGTGGTAACAGTTCTGCTCATAAACTGACTCAGACAATTGCCAAGTCTGGCTGAAAATAAGTATTATGGAACAATGATGTTATCACTCTTTGCTTTTTCTGGTCCTGTTCAGAAACAGCTACTAAGTCGTTGGAACATGCCACATTGGGCAAACTGTATATGAGCCAGTCCTAATCATACCCATTAGTTTTTTCTTTTCATTTGTTTTGTTTTTCCTTTTTTTCTGATGGTAGCTTTGGAATTTAATGAGTATTCTGGTTCATCTATTTACTTATTTAATATTAGTAGAGCTTCTGTGGGGTGTTAAGCCATGGAATTATTCATTATTTTTACTCCAAGCAGAAAACAGAAAACATATGGTAATGAAGTCTAATTTAGGAAGAAAGTGATTAATAAAATTGCTTTAACAAATAATTGGCATAAAACTCTGTAGTAGTAGATTAATTATAACTATATAATTGAATGTACATATGCATACAGGGACAGTAGGTGTAGAGACTCACTTATCTGGAGCTTTGGATAAGTGCCCAAAGAAAAGTTCCATCCAGACACTGTTAGAAAAGTGACAACCAGGTCTTCCAAGTCAATGCAGTACCATGCATTGAACGTGGAACGTGTTGAAAGTTCACAGTTTCTGTTACCATGGAAAGAGTTTCAAGGAGGGAGCCCTATCAGAGGCAACCTAAAAGAGTCGCTGGTAAAAGGTGATAATTGGCTGCCACACACTGCAGAAACCAGAGAGAAATTATGCAAATTTCAGGGGATGTGAATGGAAAAGTCTCCCATCCAGAAGGAGCACTATATTGGTTTCTATCTCTCTTTTGTGGATCGAACTCACGACTTTGCGCTTGCCAGGCAGGTGTGGCGCCACTGAGCTAAATCCTGACCCTCTATCGCACTCTTTTTAACTACTTCATGATTTGCTGACATGTTACACTATTCATTATTTCACAACAATCCTATGTTTACCTGTAGGAGAATGACATGCAAGACGTTTGAAAAATAAAAGTTCTCAAGCAAAAGTCAACCTTTTATACCAGCTGTAGAACCTCATAGTGATAAAGTATATGTTTACATGCTGAACTTAAGCATGAACCTTCAGTGAGAAATATGGCATTCATTTTCATATACATTGTTCCACACTTCTAGAAAGGTTCTCAGTACATTGCAGGTACAATACATATAAGAATGGACAGAATCTCCACTCTGATCTTTCTTCATTGTTTATATCTAGAGTAGATTGGCCCAAAGAAAATCATCTAGGACATGTGCTAGAATAGAATTATGTCTCATCTCTCAATTACTTTGTATTTATTTCCTATTATATATGAGATTGTGAAATTAAACTTATTACACTAAATTAAACTTATTGCATTGAACATCCATTCTCTTAAATGGAATCTCTCATCCTTCCATGATATGAACTGAGCTGATACTCTAAACAAGTGATGGTGAGCTTTTTAGAGCGTTCAGTGACAATAAACAGATAGCTGCAGCAGGCATGCCATGGGTTAACCAGTGCTCTAAACCATTCCAAGGTTTAACTCCTGAATACTACTATTGCAGTGTGTTATGACTTGTATCTAGATGCCCTCCCAAAGCATCACTCGGTCATAGGTGGGGCTTTCTAGAGGTGAGTGGATCTAAGGTGTGTGGTGCTGGGATTGATTTGTGATGCTAGGATTGAGGATGTCCCACACTGAATGTGAGTCTTACCTACCCTAAGGGTGGGTAGCCTGGGTAGAATATAAGGGACAGAGAGAAGGCTGTTGCTTAGCTGGCTGCTTTGCTACTTATGTTGCTTTCTGCCTGCCCTGCTTTGCTGTGGACTATTTCTCCTTTGTGTTGCCCCTTTGACATGCAACCCTGTCTTGGAGTGAGCCAACTATGGACTGAGACCTCTACACATTGTAAGATGAAATAAACTTGTCCTCCTTTAACTTTGGATGTTGGATATTTTGTTTCAGCAATGAGAAAAGTAACTAAAACCCAATGTCCTAGTATGCTACATTCACTGGTGCAATTTTCAAAAAGTAGAAAATATGATGATAATTAGCATAATGTTCTAGATAAAATGGTAGTAGAATCTTGTTCCAAATTTGTTTACTTTTAAATTGATAAAATTATATATACTTACTGATACAACATGATGTTTTGAAGCACCTATACATTGTAAGTTGATTAAATTACCTAATTGTCACATGCATCCTATATATACATATATATATATATATATATATAATTTTTGTAGTGAGAAAGTGTAACATCTGTCCCAGTATTTCTCATGAATACAATACATCCTTTTTTTTTTGGTACTGGGGATTGAACTTGGGACCTTGTGCTTGCAAGGCAGGTGCTGGGGCCACTGAGGTAAATCCCTAGCCCTACATCCTTATTACTTATAGTCACCATGTGGTATAATAGAGCCATTGAACATATTTATATGAGAGATAATTTTTTAATCTTAGGCAATATCCCTCTCAATACATTTTCTAATTTCCTTAGCTTCTAATAACCACCATTCTGCTTTCTACTTCTGTAATATCAACTTTGAAGATTTTACGTACATATGAGTAATATTATGCAGTATGTGCCTTTATGTGCCTAGGTTATTTCATTTAACATAACATCTTCAGGTTCTTCTATGTTTGTTGCCACAATTGATGGACATATTAGTCAGTTTCCCTGTTGATGATACACATTAAGCAACAACCAAAACTTAAAGGAGCAAAGGTTTAACTTGGCTCATGGTTTGAAGGTGTTTGGTTCAGGTTCAGTAGGCTCCAGGGCATAACCATCATGGTGGAAGAGTTTGAGGAAGCAAAGATTCTTATTTTTGGCAGACCTAGAGGTGTGTTTACTTCCCCACTTGACATTCATTAATCCAATCAACTTGGCATATCAGGACTAAGGGTCACAACAGGATTTCCTTTTTATGTCCAAATAATACTCCATTGTGTATATTTACAGCAGTTTATCTCTTCATGCATTTTTAGATCCTTAGTTTGATCCTATATCTGGCTAAGTTGGATAGTACAGTGTACCTCAGTACATGAATGCTTTTGTTTGCAAATGATTCGGTATTTAAGGAGAAGCATTTGGGAAAATATTGTTTTTGTTTGTGAACTCTACATCAGATGATGAACATGACCTGGAAAAGCTTTCTTGCATGAATGTAAATGTAGCCATCCTTTTTCAAAATTGTGGAATGAATTAAATTTCTGAACCAAGGAACCACTGTACTCAAACTGGAAATTTTATTTCTTTTAGATATATACCTAGTACTGGTCTTTCTAGATAATATGGAATTTCTATTTTTTTCTAAGAAATCTCCATATCTTCTAATTTACATTTGTGCCAACAGATTTTTAAGCCGGTAACGGTGAACCTTTCAGACCTTTTAATGATACAAACAGCCCGCTCTGCCATGTATGCCATAGGTTCACCACCACTGGTGTAAGGTGTCTTTTATCTCAACATCCTCACCTATAATTCTTATCTTTTGCCTTGTTGACTTTAGCCATTTTAACAGAAGTGAGACAATATTTCATTTTAGTTTTGATTTTTATTTTATGATAATTAATACTGCTGAATGTTTGTTTACATATTTGTGCCAATTGGCCTTTTTTTGAGAAATATCTGCTTAAGTCTTTTGCCCATTTTCCAATTTAGTTATCTTTTTTATTGCTATTGAATTGTTTTGAGTGCCTTAAATATTTTGTGTATTAACTCCTTTTCAAATATATACTTTGAAAAAGTTTTCTCCCATTCTACACAGTGTCTTACACACTATTGATTGTTTTCCTTTCTTGTACAAAAAGATTTTTATTTGTATGTAATCTAATTTGTATATTTTAGCTTTTCTTGCCTGTGCTTTTGAGGTGGTATCCAAAAATTACTCTCTGAAACAATATCATGGTGATATCTCACAGTGTTTTCTTCTAGTAGTTTCTCAGTTTTGACTCTTATGCTTAGCTCATTAGTCCCTTTAGGATTTTTTTTTTTTTTTTTTTTTTTTTTGGTACTGGAGATCAAACTCAGGACCTTGTGCTTGAGAGGCAGGCTGCGGAACCACTGAGCTAAATTCCCAGCCCTAGGGTTTCTTTTTGTATATGTGTGAGGTAAGGTTCTGATTTATTCTTCTGTTTATGGTTTTCCAGTTTTTCCTGCTTCAGTTATTCAACAGACTGCCCCTTCCCCAAGGTGTTTTTAGCAACTTTGTCTAAAACCATTTGTCTGAAAAAACACGTGTATGTCTCCAGGCTTTCTGGTTGTTTTGGACAATTTGTTTTTCTGTGAGCGTTATGCTATTTTGGTTACTTAAGCTTTGTCATATATTTTTAAAATCAGGAGTATCATGTCTCCAACTTTGTTCTTTTTGTTCAAGATGGCTTTAGGATTGTGCACTTTCATATTAATTTTTCCTTTGATTTTTAAGTGTTGGCAATGTAATACCTCTAAGTATCTGTTAAAAAACTGGAAATATACTGAAAAATGTTCAAAATCTGACATTTACTTACAGAGAATGAAACACTACAATGAATGAAGCAAAATAATTTTCTTTATGCTCAGATCAAAACCCTGTCATTATTATGTAAATGAAATAACCATTTCAGTACCCTTGTAGGTGACCACTAAAAAGGAGTGAAAGGCATCTTTAATTTCATAAAATTTAGTTACATTTCAATAAACAAAAATAAAGGGGCTCTTGAAAGTGTTAATAATATCTACATATAGATAAAATATAATAAAATGGTGTTTTAAACATTTAAATTAAAATATTTGTCTCCAAAAAATAAAAATTAAAAAAAAAATATTTGTCTCCAGATGATGTTTCCTTTAGGATACTTCAGGTCAGAGATAATACTTTCCTTTTTTGCTTTCTTTAATAACAGCAGATATAAATGACTCTTTTCTTTTCATCACTTACCTTGTAAAATTTAATTTATAAATTAGGCTCAGGAAGGGGTAAAACATTTAATAATAAAAAAATTATAAAAATATTAGTAAAATTTATTGAAAGTTGTTTAACATCTATGAATAAGTTATTTCTGGAATTTTCCATTAAAAGTCTTCAGACTTTGATTTATAATCATAATGCTGGAAAGAAAACCAAAAATAAAGGGAGACTAATGTCATAATGACTTTATCACCACATATAAATAAGTTTGACACTTCAGTCAAATCTGATGTGAATAAAATTGTTTCTTTTTTTAGATAGGTCTCATTGACTATTTTAATTTCTTAATCTTTTCTTGGTATCATTTTTCTATGATGCTTGAATGGCATTTTCTTTTTTCTTCAGTCTTCCAGTCTGACACATTCTTCTAGTTTTCTGCCTTATGCAGCTCTGTTCTACTTCAGGTTCCTTCTTAACTTCTCACCCTACAGGAACTCTGCTTATTGTAGTGTGCAAGAGATCTGGCCACACATATTTTTCCTTTATACCTTAAGCGATCTGACCTAATGCCTTGGATTTAAATCTCCTATATGTATAGATATTTAAAAATAATATTTTACTTCAAACTTTTTTTCATTTTGAATGTTTTAAAAATCTTGGTCATGTTTCTTTCTTCTCTTACTCTTCACATACATATTATAATTCCCTGTGAGTTACATGAATTTATTTACTAGATTTATATAACTGTATGTGTATTTATTACATATATAATTTTTCTCTATTTTCACTGGAATTTATTTTACTATATTTTCTGTGAGATATACTGGCCATAGATAAATACAAGCATACATTTATTAATGTTATTATGCTTTATATTTCATTATTTTTAATTATAAAGTATATGTTTTGATTTGTGTCTAGATGTCCCCCTAAAGCCTCATGTAGTCTTAGATGGGGCTGTTTCAAAGGTGGATAAATCTAGCGTATGTGATGCTGAGATTAAAGATGTGGAATTACTAAATCAGTCCACTGATCATGAACTGTTGTCCCTGTGTTAGTAGCAAAATAACAAGGAACCTTAACAGTACCTTTCTACTTTTTTCATCTTATCCACACTACAGGGATTAAGGCTGTGCCAAGGCAAAGTAGCATATGGCAGAGGGGCAAGAGTTCATAGTGGTGGAGGACAGAAAAAGCAACAAAGGGCGAGACAAGCCTCTTTCTGTCCCTTATATTTTATCCAGGCACTAGGATTAGGGCAGTGCCAAAACAATCAGTGGACTGACTTTGTAATCACACACCTTTAATTCCTGCATCACACTCTCTAGATTCAACCACCTCTGAAAAAGCCACCTATGACCACATGAGGCTTTGAGGGGCCATCTAGACACAAACCACAACAATATATTAAGATAATTAATCATAGTCTCATTTATTTGTTTAACTCCAAAATTTATATTGCAAAATGAAATCTATTTAACTAAAAAAATCACTTATGATATGAACATCTATAAAGATTCAGATATTCTTCTAGTGCTGGACTATAGTTGTTATATTCATATATCGGACAAATTTTACATTGTCTGATCAAATGAAGCAAGGAAAGAAGGAAGGAATGAAGAAATGGAGGGAGGAAAGGAAGGGAAGAAGGAACAAGCTATTGGAATTATGTCTACATAATTATAACAACAATTACCAAAGATCGGTCCCTGCAGATTGGGAAAGAAATCAAAAAAGTGTTTAGGAACAATAATAAAATCTCATTGCAACTGACAATAATTTTAGCAATTTTTCTTAAGAAAGCTATGATTACATAGTTGAGTATGCTGTTTATAAAATTACAAAACATTATAAAATCAAACATCCACATTGATCTAATATTGTTTGTGAGTTATTTATTTAAAGAATTTGTAAAATGAATTCTCAGGCAAAATAAACTCTCAGGAAAAAATAAAATAAAAAAGGATAGAAGTAAAAGATGAATGTAACCATTGTATTAGGGAGATAATTCTACTAAATGCTTATTAGTGTAAATCTAAGAGTGTTCACATGAACCAAGTCATGTTCATTCCTTGGTGGTTATGACTTCAAGTTTCTTTATAGTCTGAACACCTTTTAAGTTTAAAATGTAATACTATAAAATTATATACATTACTTCATATATTTTTGCAATGTACATTTTAATATGAACACATTAAAATGTGTTTACTTACAGAAAATTTACTTCAATGATTATATTATTTTTGAAGGATTTTCAGGAGTGATTTTGATTGTACGTTTCCCTTATTCTCAAACTGGTATGTAAACTAATTGTACATGATAATCTTTTTGCTGTAACATTGTTGTATAACAAACAATATGGAAAACAAATGCCTTAAATGCACAAGTACTTATTTTGTGTTCATCTGCACATAAATCAGAATTACTTTGCTTGGCTGATGTACAGGCATTACTTACACTTGCTCCAAAGCTGTTTTTGCCTTTAAAAGTGTTCCACATGCCTCAGTATTCCAAGATGCAAGTTAAGCAATGTGCCCAGTCTGGGATGTGAAAATCTCAGGGTGGTGAATAGCAGCACAAGAGAGAATAAACGAGTCTGTGAAAGAACATATAGAGCCTCTGCTTGGATGTATTCATGTGATATGCTTCAATATTTTTTTTGGTCAAAGTGATTATGCTGTCAAATACAATATGGAGAGAATAATAAAAGAAATTACTCCCATAGAAGGGGCTAAGGAAATGCATATTTACGGATTCATAACACAATATATTGTGCTATATAAGTATGACCACACAGTTAAAATTTCCTCATCAAAATTGCTTTAATGTACAGACATGGCTATGTCATGGGTTAATGGTTTTATTCTAAAAATAAGGACATATTTGATTTTAGAGACAATAATAAAATTGTTATTATAATATATTACAATTATAATACAATATTATTACAGTAATAGAATTATTATTTTCCTAAACTTAGTCTTTTTAATTTCGTAATTTTTAAAAGATTTTAAGCAGCTTTATATAATTTCTTTGAATTGTCATAGTTTGTGAAAAATTAAACTAGTTGTTTGTTAGAGATTTCAGCATATGCTATGATATGGGCTGCTAATTAGCATTACAGCAAGATGACTGAAATCACAAAGAAGTGTAATTTATGGAGACCTAAATTTTTTCACAGTAAATTTGTTTACTATTAACTCTTCTTTGCAGGGAAAATATTGCTATAGCTAAAGTTAATGAGATGCATAAATCACACTTAATGGACTATGACTCAGCTTCACATCAATTTATGATGCGAAAGTATGAAGTTAGGCGTCTATGTTTCTATGATTAGTTCAGTTAAGTTGAAGTATTTACAGATGGAAAAAAAGTTTTATTTTTAAAATTAAACAGTAGCTATCGAACATTATGTGTCTCTTTATTCTGTGAGTTCTAAATATTGAAATAATAAATACTGCTAATTAAAATTAGAAAAGAAAAATACACATACAGGCAATTTGCACATGTTAATGAAAATTTGGGAGCAAGAAAGAATGAGGGGGTTGGAGGTACACCAATTTTGATGAAAAACAGGATGAAGAGAGAAAAGAAATATAAATACTAACAACACCATTCCATTTTTCCAGTGGATTTTGACACTTGGAGATTTAGTAGTATACAAAAGAGTAGATTAAGATGGTTCCCAGACTTTGTTTTTATTTTTGTTTTGTACCCGAGATCCAACTCAGGACCTTGGGCTTGCAAAGCAGGTACAGCACCACTGAGCTACCTGACAGATTGTTTTGACAGCTATGATCTTGAGAGTCATGATTGATTGCCTTCAGTTTTGACAAAAAGAATAAAATTAAAAACATAGCTAGTATTAAAAGTCCTTTTATATATTTCAATAATTTACAATATTCACATCATTTTATATTTTTATCACCTAACCAAGTAGAGATGTTTTCAGTGACTTTGAAATTCATCTAAAACCCAAGGAGGTTAATGAGAGGCAGATCCTACTTCTTCCTTTTTTTCCTAATATGTGTCTATAAGATAATAAGTTAATATTCTATCCATACTTACATACTTCCCTTTTCCTTTCATTATTACATTGATTATCATTGATCATCACATGATCAGAGTCGATGTTAGTGTGATTAGCAGTATGGATGGATGAGTGCTCGGAGGAGATGAATACCTTCTCATAGTTAGATGAAAATCTAGTTAGATGAACTTCTTCTAGTTGGAGGAACTCCTTAAACACTGAAAACAACAACTGTCAAGAGAATAAATTGCTGATGGTCTTTTTCTTTCTTCTCTTCTGAAATGCATACTGAGTGTCTGGAAATGCAATGGACATATTGCAACCATGATGAAATAGAAACAAGGATAAAAAACAAGATGCCCACAATGTCAGGAAATAATTAATGTTCCCAAGCTGGTTAGATTTTCAGACCACTTTACCAGTAACAAATATTGCTTATGTCTTATTTGAGGAAAACTCCTATTATTTAAGCCTTGATTTATCAAATTTTCAGTTCTTTGCTTGCCAAAAACTATCTTACATAGCATAGACTATTTATGTAAATAATAAAAGAGAATTTCCTAAAAAGCACACACACATTCAATTATAACAAGTAATATTGTTTCTTTTAAAATGTTATACAAATTTAATGCCCATTCAAAGAGCAAAAGGTAATTCCTGTTTTACTACAAAAGAATACAATATTAAATTTTATACATTTACATATTCACTAATATTTATTAAATATTCAGTAAATACACCAAGCTTTGTGGTAACTACAAATATAGAAAAAAAACAAATATGGCACATCATTTCCATGTTTCCAATTAATGCTTTTTAGACAACTGTTTTTCATGACTATGGCAAAATGATTAAGTTGCACTAAGATATTTTATATTTGGCCCTGCTACTGTGATTGGGACCAGAAGATAATATAGAAAGAAATTTAAAGAAGAGAGGCTATAAATAGTCTGATGGGGTTGGAGTTTGTAAGTGTCTTAATACCTTAATACCTATGATGAAAAGCCACGTAACTTTCCTGAGTCTCAGTTTCCTCACCTGTAAAACGAGGGTTGTAACAAAAACCATTACAAGACCTATGACTTATAAAGTGCCTACAACAGGGCTGTCTAATGGCATGTGATAGTTTCATGACATTTGCAACATATTTTATAAATATCCGGGTATATATGTATATAACAAATTGTAGTATATTGATTTGTATATAATTGCCTTATTGAAATCTGTACTACTTAAAATAGTTTATTTGTTGACCTCTACTGGTTCTAAATGTTTAATAACATTGCCTGGACATATTCATAAGTTACTTATTTCTTTCTAGTATTTAAGCTTTCTATCTTTCTCTTGTCTAATACAATTGGCTAGCATTTTTAAAAAATTTAATGATTATGTTAAAACTGTTTCTCACTGAAATATTTCTTCAGCTATTTTACCATTGTCTCTAACATTAGTTCCTGTACCACATAATGATAAAATGCTGCATTATTTTTGTAACATCTCATTTATTACCTACTAATTTTTCATGAATTATCAGCTTTCTTTTATATGTTTGCATATATAAAATTTCTGTTCTCAGAAATAAAATATTCTGTTTTAAAAAAATAAAATATTTTATTTTATAAAATCTTTTCCAGAAGCCTTCTAGAATTCACTTTTTTCTGTCCTGTTATTTGCACATATACTCCTTCAATTTGTTAATTATGTCACACTGTTTTTCCTATAATTACTATATATAGTATTTTTACTATATATATTTACCTAGCTTCCACCTTTTCAAACAGCTTGTTTCTTATGGATAATTATTTAATTTTAATTTGTTTTATTAATTAATAATTCAGATCAATTGTGCATTGTACTAAATCCATCTCTGAATAAAAAATATTCTATCTAGTCCTAGTCTAGACAATACTGTAGGTGAAATTTTCTCTCTGATCTCTCCTTAGCAAAACCTGTGTCTTTGTAATAAATCAGTGAAACAATACCCTCTCAATCAGATCATTATTGATATCAATAACACTTAAAGGAATAAAACAAACTTACTGAAATAAAACATGCATTTATCCTACTAGTCCCTGGATTTCCAGTTTGTGTTCTGTTCAGCTAGATCATTCTGACATCAGCTAGGCTCTTCCATATTTCTGTGGTCAAATGTTAGGTTTGTTAGTTCATTTGTTGTGATTGAGTAAGGGTTCCACGATGGCCTTATTATTGACAACTCATTTCTTCTATGAGATTTTGTCTTTATCCAAAAGCCTATCCTGAATATAAATAGTACTCACACCATTGTGAAACAGAAAGCTGAAGCCCAATTTCAAAGTGTTGTCAAATTTACTAAAGAAACAGTAAATGAAAATATATGTAATACAAAGATTATTGCAGTTATGTTTTCCAAATAATGAAGCCATGTTTTTCCTTTCAAAGTAACTAGATAAAATTAATAGTAATATAGAAATTTTTACTTCAACTCTACTGTTGTTTCTATATGTGTAAATTTATATTTTCCATATGCTTGGAACACATTTCTGCATCACTAGATCTTGCCAGTTTCAATATGTGAATGTATAACAGCGGTTTGACTAATGAGTATAACAACTAAATACCTGGCCACCCTCTAGATATTTGGAAGACAACACAGAGCTGGTCCAAAAATGAGGGCAATAAGATTTACATTTGATTAGTACATACACTGCAACTTGCTGAAGAAGACCTGCACTTTTTTCTAAACTAATAAGAACAAAGCACCTTCTTTTTATAATTCATAAGTTGTAGGAACAACTGTTCCCACATCTACATCCAATAAATCTTGTCTTGGCTGGTGAGAAGTCAATTTACTTAACAATACCTCTTGCCTGATCTTATACAGGCTCACATCCATATCTCCTACCAACCACATACCCAAATACTTGTGATTCCTCTCTACTAGGTATTTGGATTGTCACCTACAGAAGTAAGTTTGGCTTTGACTATGTTTGTATTCAATGAAATGTAATAAGTAACTCCTTAAAGTACACACATTTAGAGGATAAAATAACCTAATATAACAGTATCTTTGGCACTAAGAATAAAATAAAGTCATCCTTACTAACAAGAATACTTTAAGTTTTGATGAATTTCAACTGAAATTCTGTGGTTAATGGCATTTTCTAGACTTACGTAGATATGAGGAACAAATCCTGAGGAATAAATCCAAAGAGTGACTATCTTTAAACTATCTTTGAAATGTCTGATCAGAAAAATAATAGAAATGATGGGCTAAATTGCTGCATATCAAAGGAAAAGTCTTATGAAACTTAAATTTTGGTTCTGAACTGGAAATAATGGAGGGAAAGAGTGGGAAGTATGTGGCAAAGTTTATACGTAAAAGATGCAGTATAAAATTTATATCATGGAAAAGAAATGTAAAACTATTAGCAAATGTAAAAAATCAAATAAAACACCTTTTCGATGTTGAGTAGTGAATGACATGAAGTCATTGAAGTGTGGAATTTCCATGATCCTGAGAAGCATGAGTCTGATTTTCTTTTCAATATCATCACTTATATTGATGCATATATATGTGTATATATGTGTATAAATGATCCTTTTTGTTATCATTTTCACATTAAGCACCACTAGGAAGCAAAAGAATCAAAAGTAAAAGCAATTCAAAATACTTACATCTAATTTTACTTTACTGTATGTGTGCAGAGATTAAACAAATCAGTGTGCAGGACAGGTGTTTTCTGATGCATTACTTTAATAAAATTGAAGAAGACAATCTGTAAGATGACAGATTGTTAAAATGATTTCATATAATAAATCACATTGTGCTTTTTGACATTTAAATTAAAACATTTAAAGCATTCAGTGGATTTGCTGTAAAAGAATCTTCTGCTTAAATGTTTCTCAGTGATTACATATGGTAGCCTTTAGAAAATATTTCTCAAATGTGTACATTAGGAGAAAAGTATTTATTTTATTAAATGAGATAGTACTTCCAATAAATATGAGCTTTTCAGATTATCTAAATGTTATGTTTTGATCACTTGTGTATTCAAATAATTATACTAATTTTTAAAAATTAGATTTCTGGGCCGGGGATTTAGCTCAGTGGTTCCGCTGCCTGCCTCGCAAGTGCAAGGACCCAAGTTCCATCCCCGGTACCAAAAACAAGAAAAGAAAATTAGATTTCTGAACACCATTAAATAAATATATAAAATATTCATGTATACTGATATTTTTGTTGCAGAGAAATATAGGGACATAGCCTCTCAGAAATAAGTAGCACACTAAAACAGATTTTATGCTCAAAATAGAATAGAATTATAAGTCCAAGAAAAAAAAGACATGGCCTAATTTTTTCCAAATAATTTTCTAACTTGAGTTTAGTCTTAACCTTTCTCTTCAAGTAATATCCAATATCAGATCTAGGAATTAAAAAGATTAAATGGGGGCGGGGGATTTAGCTCAGTGGTTTTGCCGCCTGCTGCACAAGTGCAAGGACCCGAGTTCCATCCCTGGTATATATAAAAAAAAAAGATTAAATGGGCTGTGCTAATTGAAAGACAGGGACATATACCTTAATCTCTACTATTGTCCCTAAAGCTCTGCAAAGATAGTTTTGAACATACTGTATATGATAATCTTTATATTCCATCTTCACAAAAAATGATTAAAATAGTGCCCTTACATTAAAAATTATTTCTCCAGTGTGTTTATAATCCAGTTAGAAAACTTCATGCTGGTACTTATTGTGTTTAAATTCTATTAAAATTTTAATATGTACTTGTTTTTACAAAACAATTTAAATAATATGAAAATGTAACATATCAAATAAAAAGTCATTATCCTGTCATTATTTTATAGGTTTTCAGAAATTTCTAACAATGTCCTACATGTCATTCTTCTATACCAGTGTTCATAAAAATGTATATTTTGTATAGAGGTTTATAAAATAATATGCACATGCATATATATTTTTGTGTGAGATACACCCACAGAAACACAAGATGTGAATAGAAATAGAGTGAATGTTTAAATTTGAAATAATTTATTACAGTAAAAGGCACATTGCCATTAATCTTTCTCAAAATTCTTTTCCTTGTTTCAGACACAGTAATCCCATCATCCTTGGAACTTTCTCAAGCTGTTTTGTAAATTTTTTTTTAATGGGTGTCTGTGATTATACTGTTGTGGCTGCTTACATGTCCTGAATCAATTCAAAATTTTATCTTTCATGGTCATTGTTGACTTTGGGGAAAATCCACATATCACATGGAAACCCGATTCAGTGAATAAGGTGGATGAAGACACAACATAAAGTTTTCATCAGCCTTCCTTTTTGTTCTGTGTAATTCAAAAGCAGCATTCACTTAATTTTTATCAGAACTCACAGAGACACACAAAATAGGATTTCCAGGGGATGTAGCTCAGCGGCACAGCACTTGCCTGCTGAGGAGGATGAGGCCTTCAGTTCGATTCTGGTGGGGAAAAAAAGGATTTCCAGAACCATTTTAGAGAGTGGCAAAAATGATGGAACAAGTGTGTTCATAGACAGGGGAATTAATAGTAATGTGGCTTTCACTGTAATAATTTGTTAACTAAGCATCTGCTGTGTTTTTGTTTTTGTTTTTGTACTGGGGATTGAACTCAGGACCTTCTGCTTGTGAGCAGGCAGCAGCACCACTGAGCTAAATCTGTTGCCTTTGCTGTGTGTTTTGATGAAGTACTTCCTTAGTAATCCTCCCTTATTGGTGAGAGATACATTCTAAGACTTCAAGTGGACGTGAGAAGCCATAGATAAAGCCATTCCCTATATATACTGTGTTTTTTCCTCTCTATCCCCAACTAGATAGTTTACTTTTAAATTAGGCACAATGAGAGATTAAAAACAATAACAAGTAATAAAAAGAACAATTATTATAATTTATTCTGATAAAATTTGTGAAAACTTGTGAAATTTTTATTTATTTTCTATTTACTCTTTCATACCATAATTGCCATCAAGAAACTGAGTCCTCAGAAAATATAACCAAAGATAAGAGAAAATCCTTTCTGACAGAAAAAGCAGTCTTTTCTTGAAAATAGCTAAAAATGTAAAGAAATATAGAAGAAAGCTCAAAATAGTATTCAAGATTTGCAAGAAAAAATAGAAGATTCAGTGCTTATGTTAAAGAAAGCAATGGAAAACAGAGCATTGAGCTCATGTGGAAGCAACCCCAGGGAGGCTAGGAGAAGAAATCAATAAAATAATTTTAAACACAGACAAGCATGGAAGAAGCAGACTGCCCAACTGAAACAGAAAGTAGCAAAAAAGATTCCTACACAAATACAACTCCTGTATGAAAGGCTCCATAGTTTCTATTCATCTATCCCTCTTTAGTCTAGTCCAAAGGACAATGATCATTTATTTTAGAGCAAAGTTTTGGTGTTCTTAGAGGTAGATAACATGACTGATCATATATGATAAAATCCTAAGTTATATTGTCATATTCATTAACATAGAAAAAAAGGCAAGAGCAAATAAATTATAATGATCATATAGATTAAAGAAAGTAAATCATTATTGAAATTTGTCAGGAATCTCTAGATATCTTCAGATTAAAGTCTTCAAGTTTTTTAAAAATACTGTACCAGTTTTGCAGGTATCTCTAAAAGAAAAGACAAATAATTCCGACACTATACTATGAAGTTAGATTTGTAACAGTAGTAGGATGATAGATTCTTTTAACATAGGAAATTATAGACCCTTCTCTCTGTACACAGATAAAAATAAAGCAGAAGAACTAATTAAATGCCTCACTCTCTCCACACAATATCACTTTGTATACATAAAGTTCAAAAGAACCAACAGTCAAAATTAGAATCACTACATATATTTTGAATTCCTTTAAAGGTAAATACAATAGTGTGTATAGTGCTATAATGCATGTACAATGTTACAATGAAAAATAGACAGTGGTAAATTTACAGAAGTATAAAATATTAAATATATGTAATAAATCACAGGAAATATCTCCAAGAGTGCTATGCTGAATTCAAGTAATTCTAAGAAAAATAGAGAAGACAAATCAGTTGGAGACGTACAACATCAGTGTACAACAAACATATGTAGCATGCTACTCTCTGGGCATAAAAACCTAAATAAGAAAACAGGAATACATATATATATATATATATATATATATATATATATATATATATATATATAGCTGGTACTAGTATTTACAAAAAAAAATCTATGGAGACTACAACAAGACAATGAATTTGTTTATCATCAGAGATTATGCTGTGAGCTGGAATGGAAGAGAAACAGGTGATAGCCATATGCATAACCGTGCAATTTTACTTTTGGAAACATGTTAATGCCCAGATACTAAAAATAAAATAACATCAGTCAGGAAGAGAAAGGAGACAAAATTAAAAATGAAATAAAACCAGCCTAACAAATTATATAGCAAATTAATCCACAGTATGGGGAAAATATAAAAAGGATTAATCCAGAAACAGCAAAACTCTATATATTATCAGGTTTTATCATGGTTTACAGGGGTGGGAGAAGGGGAGAAAAAACAGTTACATCTCCAACTCTTTTAGTAGCTTTTATTTGCTTGTTTGTTCTGATTTGATTTTATATTGTAAATGAGCAAAGCAATTCTGAAAGTTTAAAACTGTAAGATTAAGCAAGTAGACGAATATATTGATGGTGGTTTTGCTCACAGTGAGGTTTCTCACTATGAGAGAGAGTTATGAGTATGGAATTGGAAATGGTAGGAAGAACCCATAACAACTGAATAGAATTGATAGTATCAGTGTATAGACACATTATTTCAAAAATGTAGGTAATATTTGTATTTAGGACATGTATGCCTGAATGCATTAGTATTTAGTTTGAATATCATTGAAAGTTACTAGAATTCTTTTGATTAATGGCCTTCCAGGAATAGGGAAGGATACATAATAGATGAGCAAGGTATATCATTCCATCAGAAAATTAAGCCACAATTAAAAGGTAATTGAGAAATTTCACAAAAACACAGACAACAAATTGAAGGATTTCTCCATGACAAATCTTGGATAATTTGACCATAAAAATAAAATATGGAAATGAAATATCAATCTATTAATAACAGGAGAATCCATAAATGTTAAAAATGAATTAAGATGTTCTTGCTTAGTGGATTGCTGTGTGCCAACTGACAAATGTGAAATGAGTTCAACATCAGCATCTTGTATCCATCACAGTTATAAAAATGTGCTCAGGCAAGAATCACTAATAGATGCTAAGTATATGCAAAAATTTTAGTGAGCATCAGGATTATCTACTTAATATTATCTACTTTCCTCAAATTGCTTATTATTTACATGGGAAAATACATGAGGTGTAAAATGTAGAAATTGAATACCACCACAACTTGGTGGTGAAACTCAAAGAAATCAAGGAATGGGCAAATAAAAATGATATGGCTCCAAATGCAACATTCTGAGAAGGATATACAGTCACTTACATAACACTCCCATTGAGAATACATAATTTTACTCTACATTACTGGAACATCACACACAAATACTGTAACCAAGAAATGTTCTGTTGAAAAACAGGAGTGAAAGCTATCTTGAAAATATCAAACTCATAAGAGGTAAACAAGTACTATGGAAATAGTCCAGACATAAAAGACCTAACACCTAAATACTGTATAAAAATAGATTATAGAATATATCTGAGGATTGAGGATGTAGCTCATTATTAGAATGTTGTCTAGCATGGACAAGGCCCTGGTCTCCATCTCCAGGAAGGCAAAAGAATTAAATGAAAAATATTTGAAGTGGAAGATGAACATAAAGTTTTGAAATGCATTCATTAATTTTCAAACTGAAATACTTAGGTTAGACAATAGCACTATAAGGTAAATTAATGCAGTATCCCCAGTGTGCACTAGCTTATCTCGGGAAATACACATGGAAGTATGTAGTGTCAAAAGGCTAGGAGGCATGTAGCTTACTTCCCCAATTGTTCGGGAAAAAGTGTCATCCATCTGTAAATAACAAAGGAATGAAAATAATGTGGGCAAATGCATATATATATATATATATATAATGTGAATATGCATTTTATAGATAGAGCAAATAATAAAGCAAAAATTACATAATATCAGCAGCAGGCATTCCAGTTAAAAACTGTACAGAAATTCTTTGTGCTATTACTGCAGTGTTAGAGGGAAGTTGAAAATTGCATAGCCCATCAGTGAGTGAGAAAAGATACTAGCAGTATAATTGATTATTTGACAAAAAACTTGTCCATACAATTGAAGAAATCCTAAAAAGCATTTAGCAAAAACCAAACATAACTCAACATCACTATCTCTCAAAATCTCTTTAATATAAAGCGATAAAAATTTTGAAAAAAAAATCTCAAAATAAAACTAACTATATACCCAATAAAACATGTAAGATACTTAATGTGGAGATGCAAAATAACACTACACTCAATGACCTTTCATTATATAGGCAACAGAATAACAATAGTGAATAAAAATAGTGCAAAATATTAATGAGTGTGAGAAACCACTGAAACTGTCATATTCTATTGAGGAAGTGTAAATTGAAACAACCATGACCTTTGACCTATAATTCTTACTTGCAAGTATATATGCATTTGAAATAGATGGTTTTACCAGATATGTTCAAGAATGTTTAGTTTTGTCATATAATTTTTAATAGTGCACCAGTGAAAACTACTCAAATGACAATCAGTAGCAAAATGGGTATACGACTTTAGCAATGTCAGTATAAGTAACATTTACTCTACAGAGAGAAATTAATGGAAAATAGCTACATGTAATGTTGAATGTAGACAAAATGTGCAAAAGGGCCATCTGATTTTAGACAAAGGGGCCAATAATAACCTTGAGAAAAGATAGCCACTTTAGCAAATGGTGCTGGCAGAGCTAGCTATCTACATGCAAAATAATAAATCTTGATTTGTATCTCTGAATATGTACTAAAGTCAAGTTAGAATTGGTCAAAGATATATCCCAGAAGCACTGAATCTGTTTGGTTGAGGTGCTTGAAGACATAACCATAGCCAAGGGCCTTCCAAACAGCCCTAGTTGCACAAGAAGTAATAAATACAAACAATCAACAAAAAGCATCATGTAAAATTAGAAGGCTTCTACACTGCAAAAAACAAAACAAAACAAAAACAACCAACAGATGGTCCTGGTACAGTGATACCTTGGTTCATGAACTAATTCTAGTTGCAACCAGAATCATGAAATGAATTCTGGAAACAAAATCAAGGAAAGAATTTAGTTCACGAACTGAGGCACCACTGTATTTTGTTGATACAGCGGATTTCCAGATTTTTTCCTGGGTATCTTCCTGAAAGAGCTGAAGTCGTCACATTACAGAGTTACAGGCATCCTTTTCATGTTTATAGCATCACAATTCACAATAACCAAATCATGGAAGTGGACTATATACCTATCAACCGATAAATGGATTAAGAAAATGCTTTAAATATACATGATGGAGTACTACTCAGCCTCAAAGAAGGAAACATTTGTGCCATTTATAGGAAAATGGCTGGATCTTGAGACCATAATACCAAGTAAAATAAATCAGTCACAAAATGATTACTATTGCATGGTTTCTCTGATATGAGAGCCCCAAAGAAATGAAAGAGCTATGGTAAGAAAGAGGAAGTTAGACTCTTAGAGGTGGGAAGGAGATCTGGGGAGGGAGGGAGGGAGAGTGGAGGGGATAGGAGGGCTGATAATGATCAAGATACAATGTGCGTGTGTATCAAACCCACACACTGAAGTAAGCACTACATATTGCAAATGTAGACTAATAAATATTAGATAAATCAGCCAGGAATCAGTCTATAATTTCTTTGTGATCCAATTTATTTAAATTTTAAAAGTTGGCAAGATTGATCAATTCTATTAGAAGCTGGGATAGTGGCTAAGCATGAAATGGAAGGGGTAAAGAGTGCGACTCATGGGAAGCTTGGAATACTGCACTTCTCGATCGGGATGCGGCGAAGTGAGTTTACGCACTTTGTGAAAAGTCATTAAGTTTTATACTTACAATAGTTCCATTGTGTGTGTGTTACTATATTAGTTTGCTAGAGTTGCCGTAGCAAAACAGCATTGCAGGGTGGCTTCAATTATAGAAATATGTTTTTTCGCAATTCTGGAGGACAGAAACCCAAGATCAAGGCATTGCCAGAGTTGGCTGAGAAATCTCCCTTTGGCTTGTTGATGGCTGTCCTGTGTGTATTTGTATGCAAAGTCCCACTTCCTAAGAGGGAAATAATTAGGATCCATTACACCCCATTGCAACGATCTCATTTTAACTTTACTACTGTTTTGAAGACCTCATTTCCAATTGCAGACACATTCTGAAGTACTCAGTATTATGGCTAACACACGAATGTTTTTGAGGGTGGTTAATGTCACCATTCACAGTTACAGTTCAACGAACATTTCAGGAAAAATTATGGGGTGTACTAAGCAACAAAGAAGTTGAACTCGAAGAAGGGTGTTAGAGACAATTGAACCAATGTGAATGTCACTGAGACAAGCACTATGCTTTCAAAGACAAACAGAGCTGGTGATGGGTGGACAGATATATAAAGTTGATTGTGAAAAGATGAAGCCAGAGTGAGCAAGGAGGCCACATTATGTGGGCCTTTAGGGAAAACAAGCATCTATATTCAAGACAATCTTCAGATTCATGGGGTCAATGAAATATGATTCTCTGAGACATGTTCAGTGAATAATCGAAACTATAAAGTGTGCATAGTTTACTTAGTTTTAATTTCACTTATACATATTGTGACCCTAACTCAAGGATGTCTGATTGTTGAATGGAGAATGAACAACAGTTGGAAAAATTAAAAATAAAAAGGCATGTTGAGGAATCCGCTAAAAATGTACCTTTGAAGAGCTCTATGTCAAGATTTTTTTGCAGGGATTATTAACTTGAGGGCATATATAAAAATTTAAAAACTAATATTTAACCAGTTACCAGCAGTGAAGCCAGTCTTCCCTTTCTGTTCTATATCATATACTGATGGTGACATTAAAAAGGCAGTGTTGAAAGGAAACTATCACAGACTTGTCATTTTTAAAAAAAATACAAAATTATCCTAATCATTTATTTTAGTCAACTTGTTTTATATGCCATCCTATCTTGAGAAATGCTGTCAACATTAACAATTTCTATGTTAAGAACCCCAAATTGTTACTTAATTCTTATGTCCTGCTGAGTGACTTTTCATTTAAAATATCAGATATTTAAAATATCACCCTGTGGCCCTAAATGGTGTTGCCATGATAAACTGATGATCCTGAGCTCTGTTCTTTAAATAGCTTGGTTCTTGTGTTTTATATTATGTAGCAATTTTGTGATGCTTTTGTGCATTCTTTGTCTTCTTTTCAGAGTTTTGAAATCTGTCATAAATAAACTTTTTCATTGTGCACCTGAAAAAAAAATTTAAAAACTGAAGGAACGTAATCAAGCTTCATGTTGTAAAATTTCCAATATAACTCTCCTTAAAGAACCTCAGAAGGACATTCCCCAGGAGAGCTCAGCCGCGACGCCAAACCGCTTCTCCAGGCTGTGCTCCGAAGCCGAGCCTGCCGCTACAGCCTCCTCCAGACGCGGAGAAAACTACTGGCCGTGAGTTTGGACCGGTGAGCTCAGTGGAACCTGTGCAACGGTATTGGACTTCCAGGTCTCCACCTGAGGAAAAGAGGAGGAGGGTCCAAGAAACACCCTTCAAAGCCAGAAAGGACAAAGATACAGGCGTACAGAGTCTGGAGTCATCAAAATCTGAAAGTGTGCGAGACATGTCTTTCCTGTCTTTTGAACTAAGACTCAGTGCCAACAAGTTGAAGGCCTTCACTCAGCAGTTGCAGCTGGCTGATCTCTCCCTGTCTGCATATAGGAATAATGAAGTCTGTGGTCACCAGCCCTGTCTAGCCCTGTTTTTCCTTCACTCAGCTTCCATGTGAGAGGACACCCAGGAGCTGATCTGAGTATGGAAATGGGATCTGGACTCAAGAAGGCTTTGGGAAAACTACTGTGCCTTGGGTAAGCAGGTCTGAACCTCCAGGACTCTGTACAGAAGTAATGGGAATAAAGAAGTACGTGGCATGCCCTCATGACATCCCCACGGCGGCAGCCATGGGAACACAAGCTGCTTTCCTTCCAGGGTCCAAAAAAAGACACGAATGACTAGCTGTACACCAGACAACACTTTCCTGTTCAGACTCCCACCTGCTATCACCTTTACCTGCAGACACCCAGGACAGACTAAGCAAAGCACCTAGCAACACCCAGTTTCACCTGCATCGAGGATCCAGGGACTCAGTTTTGTCATGTAAGCACACCATCTCCGTTTTTATCATCTTTTGCTTGATACAGATGAAGAGAGGACATGCTGTTAAACTCTGGCAAGATCTATTCTTGTAGGGTTCATGGGGCCCTGGCAATTCTTAAGATCATATTAAGCTCAGAAAACGAAAGTGAACTGATGATATGGAGAGTCAAGCAAAATACAAACTGCAAGTTATTGACCCATGAAATACAATCCCGTGTTGGTAGTTCAGATGGAAAGCACCAGTTTTTGATGGAAAGCCTCAGTATATTCTTCAGGGTCTCCATGGATTTAGTGTCTGTGTAAGTTACATGCCAAAATAAAGTGCTGTTTTAAGTGTTGAAAAAAAAAAAGAACCTCAGAAGAACTTGTTCAAATGGGAAGGGATGAGAGTACAGGGTAGGGAAGGAAGAGAAAATGGATTTGAAGGGAAAAAGAGTTGAAAGAAAAAAATGGAAATAGAGTTTTTGGGAATGAGAAGGAAGAAGGGTTGGAGGGAGAGGAGGGGAAGAAGACAAGAACAAATAATTAATCTGTGTTAAATACATGCACACATCCCCCATGACAAATGTGATCATTATGTACTGCAAAAATGTACAAATAAAAATAAAATAAAATAAAATAAATAGCGAGTTGTTTTTAAAATGCAGAAAACAATGTGTATTGGTTAACAAAAATAATTTCTTTAAAATGTTTTTCTTAAGATCTAAATTTAAATATAGTTTTGGGGAGGAATCATAGACTGCTGGAAGCAGAAGCGATTTTAGAGGTATTCTGGTCTAGCTGTTTCACATTCCAGATTGAGATGAGAAAGGTTTAATGATAGTCACTAAAGTTACCTTAAATGACAGAAAAGTTGGAAATAAAACCCACTTTACAAAGGTTTACTCTCCACCCTGTTAAGTGGTAGTTCTAGAAACTATGTGGACTGAGAGAAGTGTCACTCCCCAGAATCTTTCCCACAGTGTTCATTCACACTGAAGGTGCCGCTGTGAAAGAGTAGCTACCATTTAACAGAAAGAACGCAGGCAATTTTCTCTTTTTGTCCCAGTAGGAATTCACTGAGCACTATATTTCTGTAAAGTTCATAAAGTGAAAATAATAGAATTAGAGTTCATGTAGACAGCAGAATGGATTTAATGGCTATTGAAGTGGTAGTCTGAGAAATTTTAAAAGCATATTTGGATCAGTATTTGGCTGAGACAATTAACACTTTTCCAATCATCTATGAATGACTAGGGTATAAATTTGGCAGACCACAGCAAAGCAATAAAATATGGATTATGCCCTTACAACAGTGAATGTCTAATTTAATGTGCATAAGAATGATCAGAGTTAACATGCAGAGTTTACAGCTCCCACACCCAAAGCTGCTGCAGTAGCTTTATTGCAGAGTCCAAATATTTACATTTGATTCGGATGCACTTGTCATTACACTACCCCTTGAAAACAATATTTTAAAGCATCTACATTCCTTTAGTAGTATTTTTCTCATCTTTGCTCCTGGCTGCTATTATTTGTTTGCTTTTGTGAAATTTTACTGTAGACATTCATCACTAATAAACTAAATCTTAAACATATTCTGCAAATATGCAAATGTTTAGTTTAATAAAGTTGTTTTATTTGAAAAATAAATTAATTCTGACTTTTATCAATGTATTTAACTTACTCTTCTGTCAGTCAAAATACATTGCAATATAATTTAAACATCCATTTTTATTGCTTTCTTTAAGATCTACATTATAAACTAAAATGTAACCATGTACATATGTCTTATACAAATTTCAATATAAATTTGACTATTAGGACATGACACAAAAATTTGATATTATGTAAATTTGGCTTTTTGTAGATGTAAAAGCAAATATTCATTTCAAAGTTACTATACAAACACTTCCTAATTACATGTGTTATTATACAATGTCATTTAACTTTGTATCATACTCTGTATCTTAGAATCTGTTCTATTATGTGTAGTGGTATGTCTCTCTGAGAGGACTAATTTAACTCAGTGGTGCCACCACCTGCCTTGCAAGCACAAGGTCCTGAGTTCGATCCCCAGTACCAACGGGGGGGGGGGGAGTAGATTCTAACTTAGTAAATTGGGGATTGGACATAAAAATCTGCATTTCTACAGTGGAAAACTTCTCTGTGAATCATGTTTTGGACAACAGTGACTTGGAAAATAGTTTTTGCATCAAGATATGAAAATTCTGTATTGTGAATGTGTTTGTTCTACAGATCTGACCAAAGTGTTTCAGTGGAGCATTGTCCAATCTATGGATCTTATTGACAGGGTATATTGATTTCTTTTGTCAGTTCTTGAAAGATAAATGCTTTTGACTATCCCAGTAATTTTTCTTTTTGCACAATTTGTACAGGAAATGTCTGTTTTTGTTGTCAGGAACTAATTGCTGTATGACTTGACTCTTTAGCTTGCCCTGGGCAAAAGTGAACTTACCAGGTTTCACCACTTAACTCAGTAAACACTTGATGAAAAATAAGAAAAGCTTTAAACCTTTTTGTTCAACTAAATGCCTTCTCAAGTATAAAGAAATAAGAGTATCTAGCATTGCAGGATTTCTAATAAAGAAGTTTGAAAGAGAATTTTCACATATTTGTGACCTACAGTAAAATAGTTGGAACAATGTTCAGGATACCTTGATTCAAGTAATTGAAAGCACAAAAGAAAAAACAAACAAAAGACAAAGGTAATGATCTTACTGGCTTTTAAAATCATCCTTATGTTTAAAAGCATCTCTGTATAGACAGGGTCTGGAGAAATATGCATTACCATTGTGATAAAGTCCGGATATTATGCTGTCTTTCTACATAACAAAAAGAATTGTTTCAACATCTTGCCACTAATATAATTTTTCTTCCTCCCGCTGTTTCCCACAACCTGGAGAGAAATGAAAACTATAGTATGAACTGGTGAGCAACAATTTAAAGAAAGGAGCTTTAAACTGAGGAAGCATCATTATTTTCAGTTTAGTTCATCCTAAACCTTATGGGTTGTATTTCAGACAGAGAGAGTGAAACAAACAAACAAAAAGAATTTATTTTTTATCTTCAAGGAAGGGAATTTGCTACTAAAATTTTCATCCCATCTTTTTTTTCTTTGAATTTTTTGATTCTTGGAACCTAGAGCTTGTCTCCACAACTGAACATTCACTTCAGATGAAACATGTGAGGATGACTTGCATTCATATGTATCTGCATTCTTTTGTCTACTCTGTCTACTGTTGCTAAAAATATTATAATTACTGCACTGTATGAGTGGTTTCTAGTTTACTTCTCATTAAGGCCTATCGTGAGGAAATATATTGATTTTTCTATAATTGAAGGTTGTGAACATTTAAATTCTCTGTTATATGTAGTAATGTCTTTTGGAAGACTGGGACAAAAACATGATTGCGCTCCATAGACAACGCAAACATACGGGATCACAAAGAAAAGGCTATGGAGGGAATATAGGTAGAACAACACCATTTATTTATTGACTGAGATACAGAAAACAATATGTCCCTTAAAGCTATTTTTCTCTGCACAAATCAGGCTAGTTCATACCTGACTTCCTTATACTCTTGGGATGTAGTAAGAATGAAATTAGTCAATAAATACAAAATCGTTTTGTGAACTAAAAAATTCTATAAACAAGTACTTTTTAAAAAATTTGTCTCATAGAATTACATAATGTAAGACTGTGAAATCAGCTCCAGAAACATTTTTTTCAAATTTCATGTCTTTCCTTTGTTTTAACAGTTACTTAGCATCATCATGATTCTTGATATATTTATTTACTGTTTAAAAATTCCATCCTTTTTTTTTTTAACTTTCATTAGTACATGTTTCAGCTTATAATGATTGCATTCACTGCAGGGAATTGGCACATGTACATCACACGTTTCGATCCTTTTTTTCCCCTTCCTTCCATCCAATTTTTATCTTTCCAGTGTGTTTCATTTATTTATCATAAAAGAACTTATGCAGTTAATTTTCATATGTCCAGATTGAAAACCAGAGGAATAGGCCAAGAACAATATAAACATATAAAGCAATTGTACTAAGCCAAGGTACACTTTTAGAGACATTGTTTGCATTGGACTAAAATACCTTCATTTTTCTTTTTTTCCTATTATCTGTTTTTTTTTCATACTTTATTTGTATACTGAGTTTTTCATATAAGAGAAATCATTCAGTTTTTAAGCTTGTGTGTCTGAGTTACTTCAGTTAACATTGTGGTCTCAAAGGCACCCAAAAAGCAGCTCTTTTGCTTCTCAGTTCTCTTCCTAATCTTTCATTATATTTTTAGTCCTTGTTTAAAGACAAAACCAAAAGCTAAACAAAAGTAGAACTCATTCTAGAGAAATAGCAAAAATTCTTAATTATGAAAAAATTAAATGTATTTCAAGATATTTAAAAGCATTTCACATAGCTTTAACTTGTTATACATCATCTATCATATGTCATGTCATATGTTGAAACTTGTCATAGTCTTGTCAAAACTCTCATCTACAGAACTACTTTCAGAAAAAAAATTTAAAAATGATCTCCACTATACTTACAAGCATTCCACTACTGCTCCCCCAAGAGGTACTGTACAGTACACATGCAAGTTATTAAAATAATTGTAACAGGTATTATTTATGTCAGAATATTCTCCTTGGCTTTAGAAACATTCAGATTTCTACCATCACTCAAATAACTATTATTAAAAATATGTTATTTTTATGTTCTTTACTTCCATTTCTCATCATAAGGTAGTTTTAATATTAAAATTTGCCAATGATTCTTAGAGAAAGCAGTATTTTGCTTGGTATTTTTATTTACATAGAATTCCTTTTTATCTTTACAGATTGATTAATTATTTTTCTTTGGTACCTCAATTATTTTTATGGTACTTTGGTACATATATAAGACAAAATAATATAAGCATTGTGCATGAAAGTCTAGAGTGATCATCAGATTTACTGAGACTAAAAGTTTTAATTATACAATTAACTATGCTAAAACTTCTCAGGAAAACAGCAGAATGATAATTATTAAAATGTGATTTATTAATATTTAATAAAATAGTTTAAATGAGCTTTAAATATAAATACTTGTAGCCATCTTATTCTCTTCCTTTAATCTTAATATGTCACATTCCTTTCAATACTGTTTTTGGACTTCTATTCAACAAGTATTACAGTCGGTATTTACTCACTAAAACTTGAGAAAATCTGACCATCCTTTCCCAGTTTTCCACAAAATAATTTCTCTCAAGAAAGATAGAAAACAGAAGGCAAATTTAAAACAGTGATATTATTGCCCCATAAATTTTAAAGAGCACAAAGAAGAATAAAATGGCAGGAATAATATTTCTCATTTCTATCCAAGGTCCTTCATCTAATATAACTTTAACACATGAAGCATATCCAGAATTTACCCTCTAGCAATTTAGAATTCTGTTAACAAACAGGATGCATTACATTTTCAGGACCTGGTAGATTGGTATGCTAAGCTAAAGAAATTGACCTGCTTAGCCTCAACTGAGAAAAACAAGCTATCAGTATATTCTGAATTCAGAAAACAACAGCAGCTGCTAGACCAGAGCCAGGCATGACTTTAGAGAAGCTGATTGTAATTCGTTGTCTCTGCCTTAACCAGTTTGGGAGAACTACAGTTGGACGTGGTCTTTTGAAGGAGGACAGTTAAGTAAGATAAGTTACTATTGTTCTTACCCACACAATGGAGTTATTGACCAATTTCCTTAGCGTTACAGACATTGCTGGTTATCCATGAATTTCTTGGAAAATTGGTGGGTATCTATAAGGAAGGATTATATATGTTCATTGCCAGTATGATATCCTATTTGGCCAGTGGAATTAATGGCTTGCTCAGGTGATTCTAAATTGGGATAAGGATTCAGCTGAGAAATAGGATTCTTAAAGATGCTATGGCCAGGATGAGATGAGTTTAAAAAACTCTTTTCTATAGATATTTTCCAAGAGGCATAGAAAAACCTGGAATTTACGACTGTCTAGCTAGAGTTGTGGATCACAGAGAGGACTGAGGCTTACACTAGACTGCCACAGAACACTTCTGACTTTCCCACACATGGAGAATATGCCACTAAGTTCACTTTCTATGTGTGGATTTTGGGAAGCTGAGTCTTCTAAGCTTCCATTGGTGTTTGGGTGGGTGTTTAAGCTAGAATCAGCAGGTCTCTACTTACTGACAACAAGGATAGAGACAAATAATTAGATCAATTAAGATGAACAAAAGAGGAGTAAGATGGGGGGTAAGTTATGATCTCCTATCCTTGCATGACTTCTATTATACTAACAAAATGACAATAGACAACTGAGGCACACAGAAATAGGTTTTATTTAAAACCTCAGCTTTTCACTAAGAAAATGCATTGGTGAACAAGCAAGTGTGAAAGAGCTGCTAATGTCTGATCTTTCTGTGTTTTCTCACATTACAAAAGAGTTAATTAGCAAAAGAGGCACTTTGACTCTAGCATAAAACTTTGGCTTTCTATTCAAATATTGATCAGTCGATCTATTGATTGATTGCTGTGTTCTGAGTCTAGGGGATCCTTGAGACAAGAGCATACATGTATTATCTTAATTGTGAAATCCACAGAAATAAGCCATCAATCAAAAGCTACTGAAAATGTAAAGATTTCTACTGATACATTATTAAAAGAGTCCAGGATTCGAGGGAAATAACAAGGGCGGAGGGTAAGTTGAAAAGACATAGAACTGGTATTAAATAAACAAAAAAATTTATTTAATGAATGTTTTTCAAATTGCTAAGTAATATTAATTAAACTCTTATAGTAATCTTGATTTTTATTCTTTCTCATTAATCAAGGTGAATTCTTTCAAAGAGGAAACACTAGATTACAGTCTTCCACAGATATAACAAGCAGGAGAAATTAAATGAAATGGACATGTCATATAAAAACTTCAAACGTCATTAACCTATTTCTTTAAAAGGCAATAATTTTTCTTATCTCACAGGAAATATACTAATTAACATTTAGTATAGAATACTTTGTGAATAGAAAACCAAAACTTTGCTGACTGATCTTTTTGTCTTTTACTAGATAGAAAACAGATTGCTTGATTAGCTGTACATGAAAGTGTAAATGAATTCAATTGTAATGTTCCTTTAACCTTGTGTAAGTTACATAGTTATATCTAAATGCATAGTTTTAAATTTGTAGTTTCATATACACAATTTTATTTAGATTAAAAGTATTATCTATCCAGGCATGCCAACTGTCTTAAAAAACAATGTGACAATAAGAAGAAATTATGAACATAAATTTCAATGTATTACATCAGTACAAATGACTTTAATCAAATTTTGATAGACTTTATTTCATACAATATATTCCTTAATTATAAATATCATTGCTCTAATTTTGAATTGTTTTGTGTATTATACATTTAATCAGTAAGTGTCAATAAGCCTCTATTATGATATTAGATACCATATCATGTACCACATGGTATACCAAATGAGGAAAATAGATCATTTTCATTCAAAATTTCACAATAATTAGATACTTTGTAGTTGATTAAACTATGTCAAATGCCTTTATATTACTCATTACATATGAGCAATAACTATTGTACTAGTCAGCTTCCTTGCTCCTGGGATAAAATACCAGATACCTGTAACTTTAAGCTAGAGAAGTTTACTTTCTGATTCAGTAAGTTCAGTCCATGGTAATATGACAACAAAGCAGAAAAGAAAGATGGAAGAGCTTGGGGCAGTGTGTGTGTGGGGGGGGCTGCTGCTCCTATCATAGCTACCAGGAGGAAGGCAAAGAAAGTTGGAGCTATGGTCAAAAATACACTTTCCCAGGACATACTCCTGGTAGCCCACTCTTTCCCAGCAGGCTATACCATCTACTGTGAAACTTTTGTGGTTAGCAAGCCTTCTGCTGATTTTTTAAAAATATAACTCAAATACTTTGACAGTCAGAACTAAGGTTCCAACTTTTAAAAACCCTAACACCAGTATTCTGCTTTTAAATAAATTGTATAAAAACCTAACAGAATACATACTAAAATAAGTAAAATATAAATATAATACTAATATAGTAGCTTAACCACCACAAATTGTCAGAATAAATTTAAAAGCAAATTAAATTACATGAAAGTAATTGTTGAAATAATTTTTGTGATCAGCTTCAAACTATATGTTTCTTGCTTTGTGACATACTAGTCCTAGAGCAGTCAGATCAATCTAAATAGCAGGTTTTTATTCTGCACTAAGCAAGATCCACTATAATAACCTTTTGTTTTGAATCATTCTTAGCTCAAACTTCTTATTAGTACCCTACTTTTCTGTCATTCAAGGATTAGTTGACTTATTAATAAATTACTGATACCTTGCTCTAAGGTATAATGTGAAAATTCTTGATATCTGCAATGGATTTTAAACATAAAAAGCAGACAAATGAAAATTTATGATGATAAAATGCTTGGCTTCAATGTCAATCTCATGTGCTAATGAATATGAGAATTTAATAGAGATGGTGGAGCATATGCATCTTCAACTGGCACTAGAGGAATAATTGCAAAAAATGTTACAGTTGATTGAAATTGGTTGGCAGAAATATTCACTTATACGATCCAAAAATATTGCATCTACTATTACTCTGCTTAGATTTTGGAAACAAATATACTTAAATGGCAATTAGATGGAATTTTTCAGATATTGCTACGAACACTTTATGAATGATAATCTGTTTAGAATAAAGCACAGGCAAGTGTTTTTCCTTGCACAGCTCAGCTTTTCATTTCTGTAGATTTTACCAACTTTAAAAGCCATTGTTATTGGCAGGCCTGTAAAAGCAATCGAAAAGAATAGAAGCACTTTTCAAAAGTACCTGAAAGAAACATTTTCTTGCATTCTTATAATGCGACACTTACAGTGCTCATTATAAGTAAGAACATGATGGCCACATTAATTAAGTTTTGACTTTTCTAGATACTAAGGACCTTCAGTAGGAAAGATATACTTAGCAATGGCTGAAATACATGCATTGATAACTCCTTTCAAAAGGAAAACTACTTATGCTAAAATAATGGAGATTTTATTATTTGTGAGGACAAACTAAAACTAGAGGTTTCATTTGACCAGCTATAAACTTTCTTCTATGGATTTGCAGAATTGAGTTTTGGAGAAGTCACACAAAAATGATGATACTCTGGCTATTCTTTTCTCAAGGACTAATAAATGTTCTTTTCACCCAAAAGTTCTCTGTCTCATGGCATTATCCGTGAAACTGTAGTAGACTAGCTTGTTGGCTTGCATATTGATTAAAATCTCATACCTTTCAAAATCATGATTAAGATAAACTAAGGAAAGAACTTGACTTCTGAAAAATCAACAATGAAAATCTCAAAACAAATTAATTGAATATATGGAAGAAACAAGGAACATAGTATTTCCATTTTGTTCACTTTCCCGAAAATAGAAAAAGGTTCAAAGACAGTTCTATGAATAGAGATTTTATGTACTAACAGTTCTCCCTGGGGGTAAGCTTACTCAACAATAAGGCTACTGTTTTCCCAGTTACCCCACAGTAACACATACAATTGCACTAATACACAACATGGGTAGGCAGGAGATCATGACTAAAGTTACAGAAACACACATAGAGCAGGCAAGGGGGAGAAGTCTCAATTACTGTGGCGACAACTAAGGCAACTTTATCTGCTCCACCAAGGAAAAGAGAAGAGAACTCATGTAGTGGTAGTTAAGAAACAATGATTAGGAGGTCCCCAGTCGTGCAGAAGATGCCAAATTACCCCGCTGCAGACAGGCAGCCACCTGGCTCCACACTACAAAGACGCAGAGGACACTAGACTACCAGACCAAGGTACTGAGTCCTGCTGCTCCTGGCCCAGAGGTAGGGGTTTCTGAGCAGCCGTCCCACTGCTCCTGGTCCAGAGGAAGGGGCTTCACGGTCACCATCCCTCCCACTGCTCCCAGCCCAGAGGAAAGGGCTTTTGGGCCACCTTCTGTCCCGCTGCTTCTAGCCCAGAGGAAAGGTCTTCCGGGCCACCATCTCTCCCACTGCTCCCGGCCCAGAGGGAGGGCCTTCTGAGCCACCATCCCACTGCTCCTGGTCCAGAGGAAGGGGTTTCCTGGCCACCATCCCTCCCGCTGCTCCCAGCCCACAAGAAAGGGCTTTTGGGCTACCATACCTACCGCTAATCCCGGCCCCTGTCCCACCTCTCCCAGCTCAGAGGAGATAATCTGTGCAGGTGCTAACACGTAAATAAGTCTCAAAACCAGACTTCCAGATCACCTACAGCAACCCCAAAGGAAATGAGATGGAACACTCTGATATTCAACCACCTAGACCCACTGAACTGGCAACAAAAGGGGATCTGTAAAAAATGAAATCAGAAATAATTTCTCAGATAACAGGAGAAATTGTGCCCCTAGTGCAAGACATGATTAATAAATCTAGAGAGGAGCTG
>NW_004624731.1:25760934-25782669 GCF_000247695.1 Heterocephalus glaber | reverse complement strand
GGGTGGAGGGGGTGAAGAGAGGGCTAGGAATGGGGAAAAAATAAGAACCAAGATGCATTATGTAAAGGTACAGTTCCCAATGAGAAATGTAATTGTGTTGTATACCTACAATGTACCAATAAAAGAATTTAATTTAAAAATAAGAAAAAAGAAGAAACAACGATTAAAACTATGTTGTCTTAAAGCCTGCATCCCCTTATGTTAAAATTTTTCCTTTAGGTTAATAGAGACATCGCAATAAAAGGTGCCATGCTGGTGGTAACAAGAGAGTTGAGGTCCTCTTAGGGAAACATTTTCTGAGACAGATAAATTTACGTACAAAGCCACAGAATGGCCATTCACTAGATTTCAGGCTTTTGGTGAACAGGATTGAGTTTTGTGTCAGTTGATCTCGATTGTCAACTTGACCAGATTAGGAGTCTCCTGGAGAGGTGATTGGATTGTGGGATCAGTGCCATAGAGGTAAGTGATAAGCGACCAGATATAAACCCCAGAAATGTGCTTTATTAATCCTCTAGTTGGCTCCCAATCCAAACAAACTGATACTCCTCCTTTAATGGTCAAACATATCTCTTTAAAGTAAACTTAACCTGAAAACACAACTTCATAATTCTAACATGATACAACTATAACTAAAGCACAATAAATCCATTCTGTAAAATATCAAAATATCCAGCACTTTTCAAAGTTTAAATAAACATTTCTACTGAGACTAAATGAACACTTGTAGCTGTGAACCTATGTGAAAATTCAAACCCAGTTACATATTCCTCCCCCCCTCCCCAATACCTGGAATCCAACTTGAGACCTTGTCCTTGCCAGGCAGTTGCAGCACCACTGAGCTACATCCCCAGCCCTACTTACGTATTTCTGAAGTACAATGGCAAAGGGTAAGAATTCCCATTCCAAAAGAAATGAACACAGGGATGGAAAGAAATAGGGCCAAAGTAACACTGAAATCCAGCAGAGCAAATATTAGGTCCTGTTGCTCTATGTTCAGCATCCAGGGCACACTGTGGTGAAATATGAGTTCCAGAGGTCTTGAGCAGACCTACTCTTATGGCTTTGCTGGATGCAACCCGCATGACCTCTCTCTTGGACTGGCTCTAATCACTGCCTGCAGCTCTTCTTATTAGTTGTTCCACATTTTCATATCTCCAACTCACTGGGTTTTCCACAGCACATTTGGCTTCACTCTCACTTTGCATACCTCGCTGTCTTGGCTCCTTGACTGGCCTCACAGGACTTCCATTCAAGTCTGAGTGGAAGATTTCCTGCCACCACAACTCTTTAATTCTGCATTCCTGAACAACTAACATGACAAGGATGACAGCAAGATCTAGTGCCAGTGTGTCTTCATCACTTTCCCATTGCTAGAACAAAATACCCAACAACCAAATGTTAAAGGAGAAAAGCTTTCATTTGACTAATAGTTCTGAGGAAATTCAGTCCATGATCAGCTGGCTCCAATGCAGAAATGGAATGGTGGAAGAACATGGCGGAGGAAAGTTGCTCAACCTATTGCAGCCAAGAAACAGGGAGATGAGCAAGGAGGGAATCAGGAACAAGAATTCACCCTTCCAGGTCATACCCTCAGTGACCAACCTCTGACCAGGTCCCACTTCTTAAGAGTACATGAACTTCTGATTTCACCAAGGATGAATCCACTATGAGCATACCACTCCCAACTCCAATAATTTTCCAAACACATAAAACTTTTGGGGAACATTTAGACACACTGTGACAGCCAAAAGTAAATACACCTTAACAGAATGAAACCAATTTCTCTAGTGTCCTCTGATTTTTTCACTTTTCTAAATACCTTAAGTACTTTAAGAAGAAAGAGAGAAAGACTGGAGACAGGGAAAGTAGAAGGTGAAAGGGGGAAGGAGGGAAAGAAGGAAAGAAGGAGAGAAACAAGGAGAGAGGCCAGGAAAGGAGGGAAAGAGAAAAGGGAGAATGGGGGAAAGAGTGAAAGAACACAGGAGTGAAGAAGAGAGGAAGAATTGGAAGGAGGAATGAAGGAACCAAAGAAGGGAAAGCAGGAAGAAAGAAGAGAGGAAGGAAGAGGGGAAGGAAAGCAGGAAGGAAGAAAAAAGGGATGAGGGAGGAAAGAAGGAGGAAATAAAGGAAAAAGGGAGAAAAGGAGGTAGACAGGAATGGAGAAAGGAAGAAGGAAGGAAAGGTAGAAGGCTGGGAAAGAAGAAAGGAAAGAAACAAGAAAGGAAGGAAGAAATAAAAAGAGGAAGATTATAAGGTTTCACAGTTCTCAAGAAAGACCAAACTTTTATCTGATCCCTTATGAGAATCCTGGGGAATTTCAGAAAGAAGAGAGCCTCAAACTCTTAGCAATGTTTTAGTTTTAGTTGCTGAACTACCTATTCTTGTGGCATATGAAAAGACCAGCTTTAGGTGATGAAGACTAATTGAGGTTCACAGTGGAAAAAAGAAAGGGAAGGTGAACTTGCGTGTGATTCTGTTTGGCCCAACAACTATGGTTTTGGGTTTCTACTGCTGAATGTTATAAATACACAAAGCTAGTGATGTGTTGGTTGCGGTTGCATATCTGTGATGGTATTAAAGTAGATGGACAAGAATTCTCTTGGTAAGGAAGAACTCTTTTAAAGTGCTAATGTAACACATGAATAACTACAGTTCACTTCCAAGCAGACCAATAGAAATATTATGAAAAAAGGGAAGTTACAGTCAAATTATAATTTAATATTCTAGATGCAGAAAAACAATGTAATTTTTTTTTTTGGTACCGAGGATAGAACTTGGGTCCTTATGCTTGCAAGGCAGGGGGCAGAACCACTGAGCTAAATCCCTGGCCCAAAACAGTGTAATATTGCACCTGAAAGTTCTTCATGAGTAATGGAAAATGCCAAACTGGGGTGAAGGTTTACAGGGAATTATCACTTGCTGTTTCAATTCGCATTCATTAGTCTAGTTGTTACACACAATAGGGCTATAATTGAATCCTTAGCACAAGCTGCATTAATATGCTGTCTTGGAAATTACCAACTACTGCTTTTCTACATAACTGTTTTCTAAAGGAAATAATTAATTTGCATTTGCGTGAAGAGGTCTCCACTATACATTTGCAGGGCTCTTCATTCAAAGTACACAACACCTTTGACCTTTTCCTTCATTTCTAGGTCAGGATTTACTGCAGAGTCAATAGTGTTTTCACTATATACATAACGTCTTACCAGTCAACATAGCAGAAGCCTCCACATCAATAGCTGTGGCTCCACAAGCTCGGACCTCTACCAGCAAAAATAGCTGAAAACACCTGACAAAATTCTGGGTACTGCTTACTAAGCAAAGTTTATGGAGCGTACTTAGGCAGAATCTTTTCTGAGGATTGGGGAAGTATTGTTCCCTCTTAGCCTCCATCATCTACAATGATCTTTGGAAACTTGAGCATGTACATTTCATCTGTGCCTTCACATCCTGTCTTCTCAGGACCTTTGAGTGGTGCTCAAACAAACCGAGGCATAGTTCTGCCAATCTATGCAGCAAGCTGTAACACTAACTTCACATAATAGTCTAACATAATTCCATAAATTAGTGCAAAAACATTCAGACATTAACGAAAGTTTTAAAATGTATACATAATTTGTAAAATTATAAAGAAAAGCAAAATGATTTAGCAAAGTACCTTTTATTTTAGGAAAATCTATCACATTGAAAAATAGTTTTGGCTCTGCAAAACTGGCAAATAAGAAAAACATTTGATATGATCCAAATCACTGTTACCACTAATTTGTTTTATTCCGGGAAAATCTGCAATACTGATTCCCGAGGCATAATTGTGATACTATTGTTCATTACTGTGGAATGATTAAATTTTGAAAGAAATCATGTTTACATTAAGACCAATACTTAGTGTCAATATTCTCTGCAGTATTTTTAGTCACGGATCCCCAAATGTGTACTTTAAATTTGGTAGCTGGCAGAAAGGAAAAAGCCATGGTGTTTTCTGACCTACTTCCTAGAGGAGATAAATAGGCAGAAATCAGCAAAAGAGATACTTGCTGGGTGACTAACAAATGGAGAGGACTTGAAAAGAAGTTCCAAAAAATGAAATAACAATATTTATTTCAGACATGTAATTGAAAGATTACATATACTTGGAAAGGTTATTGTCAAATAGTTTTGAAAGGATATGCTCATTAACTTCAATTTAATATTTTCCAAAACTAAATAGAGGTAAACGGAGTTGAGCATAATAACAATTGAGTAGGAGGAAATAACTTGGCTCATCATAGAATATTTGAAGAGTGACACAATGAAGAAATGGACTGGGGTACAGATTAGATAATTTTCCAATTTCTTCAACTATTTATACTTTTTAATGTTTTCCTCTGTGTGCATGTAAATTGAAAAAAAAATCAGACATTTGCACCAAAATATTCATTTTTAATTAAATCCTGTTTCTGTAATAAAATCTTTCCTAGAGACATATAAAATGCATAAAATTTTCTGAATTAGGAAACTAAATTTATACTACCACTGATTTCTCAAGACCAAGTACAATAAATTTTCTAAAATTATAGATTTTGCCTTTTTGAAAATAAAAATATAAGCGTCTTAAGTACATAAATTTGCTGTATCATTTGTTATCGAAGAAATAAATGAAAGGGCAATTTATGATAATGGCGATTTGGGATGTTGGCAAGATGGGCTACCCTCTATGGAGATTTAGCTTGCTGTTTGATTTCCCATTTTACCTGCCATTGAAGGTAAGGCCTCTGCTCTCAATTGAATTAGACAAAAATACCCAGCCATTAGAGAACATGGAAATCTCTCTCCCACTGGTTTTCAAATATCACTATATACATGACTCATCTGTAAACCTTATTAAAGCAGAGATTTGAATTTAACAGGTTGAGGGTGAGGCTAGATGGGCTTTTTAACAAGTTGCCTAGGCATGAATGGTACCAGTCCAAACAATGCCCATCACTCTCATTTTTCCAGGAAAAGAAGAGGAAAAAAAATAGGTCAAATAAATCAAATTACTCCTTCAAATTTGAGGCACGACAGGAAGGAGAAAACTTCAGTGCCACTGGAGCCCACTGTGTGAACCCTCTCCGAATGAAAGGATTATTTTATCAGCCAAACTGGGAAAGTCTCTCAGCATAAGAGTGTAAGGTCTCTAAGGGACAATTTTCATTCCAAACTCAGATTTTAAATTTCACAGCAGTGTATTTTAAGGCTGTGTTTACTGCAGCAAAGTTCCATTATCTATGAGCCACATCTACCCTAATTTCAGGGGTGGTGCTTCACATACATCAGTTTAAGGTTTATTAAGCATTGTGCAGCTTAAAAGGAGAGGGAACATGGTAAAGAAACTTGAGATTAAAAGTTGTAAGAACAATGTTTTAGCAGTTTGCATTTTGTACAGTGAACTATGAACTTAATTATCAAATAATACCAAGCCATAGCTTCCTCCATGTTTCTTTGTCTGTCCATGTATTAAAGAAATTAATTTATTTAGTGTGAGAGCTGACTTCTGGAAACTTGGAATTCTCCATTTCTTGTTGAGAATTATTGGCTTGAAGAGTTTGAATAGTGATCTAATAAAAGCTATTTCAAAATGGTTGGCACTTCCATCCATTCATTTTTGCTGTGTAAATAATATTGTTTAAATCCACATCTTGATAATTTTTGTTACTGATGCATACTTTACATGAATGACCCAAATTTTTTAAGTGTGTGCCTTTTGTCTTGAAGTACAGTATAGACATTGTCATTTGTACTTTGGTCTTGTTTACTTTTCTGACTGAACCTAGTAGGCTGCTATAGAGTGTGGGTTCTCAATAAATGCTTAAGGACATACTGAGAGTTTGACTTCATACTTTACGACAAATCTATAATAAATACAAGATTTCTCTGCTTCGTTTTCACATGGTTCTCATACTTAAGGGACGATGAAAAGAAAGAACAGCCATCTCTATTATTCCATAACTAGTTGCTGAAAGTCACTGGGAAGGTGGTTGGTTGATGGACTCAGTGGCAGTTTTGGAACAAACGTTAAGGCTTAAATTATATTAAGTCCTTTTTCAAAGCTTGATGTTCCCCATTTGGTATTAGCACCAGAAAATGTTACCTTGTCATAAAGTATACCATGTGCTGAAATCATTTGCTTTACATCGATTTGGTGTTAAGTATTTAATTTGAACAAAGAACCCAATTTGCATTCTCCACTCTTTTTTTATGTTTACTTTCCATCTAGAAATTTCTGTTCTCAATAAAAATCTGAAAAAAATATATGAAATAAGATGATGTAAATAACAGTGACAAATTTCTTTTTCAGCACTATTTTGTCTGCTTCATTGCACATATTTATTTCTTGTAATCAATTGAAAAACTATGATTTGCAATCATAGTAAATACTGTGTATCTAGAGTGGTCACATAGACACAATTGCTTGTGAAGTATTATAATAATCTTTGTAGCACAGTGTACAAAAGTGTTACTTTTTATTATAAAATAATATAAACTTAAAATGCTGAAAAGTTAAGTGAGGAAAATAAAACCTGTATTTCTCCTCTCCATTGATAGGTTATGTTAGAAATTCATTTTCTTTCTTCTTATACCTCCCATTCCACAAATACATTGACAAACTTTAAAAATTCATTTATGCTTTGGATTTTACTTTCTATATAAACACTTGAATCATAATATTATTTTATCAATATATCATATAAAAATAATTATTCATAAAATTGATGGAATGCTATTTCCTCTTGTGAACGAAACATGAATTCTACAATTCTACAACATGATTATCTATGCTTGAACATTTCAAAATTTTACTAATTATGGTTTATATACTATTTTAAATATTTTGGTATTTAAAACTTAGAATTTTGCTGAAATGGTAAATATAAATGTAAATATATTTTGAATTTGGTGTATCGTATTTTTAAATAATAATTTGTGCAATCTGGAAAAATTTTTGTTTTAGTTTCCTTTGTTTCTGTTTACTTAGAAAAACATCCTCAAGCCATGATCAGTAAATATTCATCACTTGTTATTTCTAGTTTGATTTTACATTTAGTAATTTAACAGGATTCAGAAGAAATAAGTATCTAAAATGTTTTCTTAAAAGCCACAATTACCTCATTTACTAAATTATCCATTAATTGGGCACCATTTAACTGGTTCTTTTCTTCAAATGCATACTGTGTGTATCTATGTGCTTTCCCAGTCACAATGAAATAAGTCAACACATTAAATGTTCTTTTATACAAATAATCTTTCAAGACATTCTATAAGAAGTAATGCTGTGTGGTATGATATTTGGGCAAATGAAAGCACAGGTGGTAAAATCCACAGTCAAATCTGATTTTTTTCCAGTAGGGAATTATCTAAATCTTAAAGAAGAGAAATGGAAGCGTAAGTAGAGAATGATGCGATCTCACAGAAAATGATATGATGTCGAAGGAAAGAAGCAGAGATAACAGATTAACAATGACATTTGAGGGAAGAAAGTAATAGAGAATGAGAGCACAGTACAGGATTTCCAAAGAGATGCATCAACTCCCCTTGGTTCTTGGCCAACTCCTACTTTGAGTAATTGGAGTACAACCAAGGAGTTCCAGCAAGAAACTGCTGGATGAAGGGTGGAGGTTTCCACAGTAACACCAGAGGATGTTTCTAGAAGATTGTAGAGTTTGGGCTCGGGACTGGAACAATTGTAATGAATATTCAGGGCTTCAAATCCCTCGCTAACTGTCAATATTTTGACTGCCAGTTCATGGTACAATCCCCATAATGACTGACTCATAATATGAAGAGATACAAAGAATGATGCAGAAAACTATAAGATGGCCCAATAAAAAGTGGGGAACCCACAAAATCAATGAAATGAAGAGTCCATATGTGGTAATGCTGGAAGACTCCTAATTTCAATGCAGATCTGTTTTGGATGAAAGTTTCCCATAAACTGCTTCCATAAGACATCAAATTGTCATGAAAGATCATAACCCTTGAGAATCACACAGATTTTACAACTAAAATTGTGAGGCAATTTGAAGACCTTAGGTGTTGCTTTAGAATTCCTTGTTTGTTTTGTTTTGTTATGGCTCTAATTTCTTTGAAGAAAAACTGAGAATTAGTTATTATGAAAAGAACTAAGAGGTAGGATCCTGGAAAGAGTATTATTACCATTGTTTAAACAAAAAAACCTTATTTTTTTAAATGACAAATTTTAACTTGAGAACTCTTCATGAATGAGTTGGAAAATTGCAGCTATAGTCAAACAATAAAACTGAAAATAGAAGGGAGACAAACAAATGTAAGGACTATTAAGACTGAAACATTTGCTTTCCTGGATATATATTGTGGAACACTATGTAATCTCAGAGGAAGATGCAGCTAGACATTTTAATAAGTTGCTATGTGATTAGGTGAATGAATGTATGAAACTCCTGGAGCACATGGACATAAAAATTTGTAAGCTTTCTGCAGAATATATCATCTAGATACCACATCAGTTACCACAGGGAAAATGGAAGACAATCTTGAAAAATATTACCTGTAACTCTGACTAGAGAATGAAAAGTAGCTATTGGATATCTTTTGACAGATTCATTAGTAGTTTAGATCCTATAAAGGGAAAAAATCATTAAGCTTGAAGTGAAGCTTAAGTAATAGAAATTACTTAAACTAAAATGTAAGGAAAATATATTGAATAATAAACCGAACAGTGCATTCAAGAGATATGAAACAATCTCCAGTGGCCCAACATATGCAAATGGAAACCAACAATGAGTTGTGAAAAAAAAATTTTGCGGAAATAATGGATAGAAATTCTCTCCAAATATAGTGACAGTAAATAAAACTTATGAAGATTAGAGCACCAAAATTATCCATAACAAAAGCAAAAAATAAACAATGAAAAATAAATCCTTGGAGGCAGACAGAGAGAAAAGATTTATTACTTTTTATTAAGAACAAAATGTACAACAGAATCCTTATCATAAGCCATGTAAACAAAAATAAAGTCACATGATATCTGTAAAGAACTGAAAGAAATGTCTGGCAAAATTTTTATTTTATTTTCCTTTGTTTCTGTTTACTTAGAAAAACATCCTCAAGCCATGATCAGTAAATATTCATCGCTTGATATTTCTAGTTTGATTTTACATTTAGTAATTTAACCAGTATTCAGAAGAAATAAGTATCTAAAATGTTTTCTTAAAAGCCACAATTACCTCATTTACTAAATTATCCATTAATTGCATTAACTGCATTATCTGACTCATGTGAAATCTCAAAAGCTGATCTACTGAAGCTGAGAGTAGAAGGCAAACATGCTGCCACTGAGCTACACTCCTACTCTTATTTTTACCTTATTGCAAATTCACTAGGAAGTAGCACAGATAGTGCATAGAGTTCTCTTCCAACACCTTACCCAATGGTTGCATTTATTATGGATATAGTGCAATAATTAAAGCAAGAAGGAAATGTTGACTAAATATGTATGTAGTTCTCTGTCATTTTATGGCATGTGGAAATTCATGTAATTAAAATGTAGAGCAATTCTGACATCACGAAGGTTCCTCCCCAGCTATTTGTTAGTAGTTTCTCCAAACACCCTTCTCGTCTTTATCTCTCTACACTTGACAGATACCTCATTAATTAAAAGGTAATGTTCACATCACCAATGATAAGTCATGTTGATATTATGTGATGACTGGATATAAAGAAAGGCTGTTCACTCACACGTACTTTCCTGAAAAAAAAACATTTGTGTAATCATGGGAAACATCGGAAAATCTTGAAATGGGAAACATTCTAAAATTGCCTTATTCAGTACTTACTAAAAGTATAAAATTCATGAAAATCAAGGAAAACTGAGAAACTGTCACAAGTTGAAGGTGAATAAGAAGATTTGATGGCTAGATGCAATGCGTTTTCCAGGGTTGAATCCTAAAACAGGAAAAAAAAAAAATACAACCAGGACAGCGTTAGTGGGAAAATGGCAAGTCAAGTTGTTTTAAATTCATAATTGTGATAAAAGTGCCAGAGTTATATAAGGTGTCAACATTAGGAGAGGTGTTTAAAGGACAAAAACGAACTCTGAACCAGGTTTACAAGTCTCTTACGATTTCAAAATTATTTCAGAGTAAAAGTTTAAAGTAAAACAATCATAACCTTCTATCATGTTTATTTTCCACTTATTGTGTCAGTAACTGCACATTTTTTCCCATAAAACTTAGGTATTGATTTTTCTTTCTTTGCTTTTTTTAAACCATATTTCTGTCTTAATGAAATAGATAATTTTGAGTCATGTCCAACAACAGTATATGTAGAATATCGACATGCATAATTCGTGCTTTGCCTCAAGGTCACAGTTGTTTGTTTTTGGGACACTTGTGATGAATCTCATTTGTTCATGTTCCAGTATTTCTAGTTGTTTAGATACAAATGATGTGAGGTTTTCTTGTTCTAAAAGATCCCCATTTATAGATAAAATCTACTTTCATCTCTCTTTGAAAACTAGCTAATTATTGAATGAGTAAATCTTTTTCTTACAATACTTTGCTAAACATAGGAAGCAGCAGTCATTATTAAATAATGGACCAACTTTTCCCAATGATTCTTCCTAAAACTTTAAGTTTAATAAGCAGCAAATTTTTTTCAAGTTATTATTGAGAGTATGTTTACTAAATATATTGTTGCTGAATGATATGATTTCCCTCTTTTTAGCTTCCAAAATCAAATTATCTGCCATGTATTTGTCAGCTTTTCCATTGATGAGACAAAATGCCAGAAAAATTTAAAAGAGGAAATTGACTATTTGGCTCATTGGTTCAGAAATTTCAGTGTGTGCATTGCTGAGAGTAGAGGAACACCATGGCAGAAGGGCATGGTGGACCAAAAGGTCTCACTTCATGGCTTCTGGGAAGCACAAAACTGGAGAAGATCCCCTGGAAGGAAGGGGCCAGGATCCAGATACAGTCTCTAAGAACACACCTCACAACCACCCAGCTGCACCCACAATTTACCTTACCACTCTCTCGAGTCTTCTCAATGCAATCAAGATGACAGAATTAACCATCACCCTAATGTCACACATTTTCATGTGTTGGTTTGTTGTTATACAACTACGTGTGTTTCCACACCAATTTATATTATAGTCATTGTAGGCAATGCTGTATATCCAAATTATTACATGATGTAAAGAAATAAATATTATCTTCATATTTATCTAACAATTCAAGGTAGGGCTTCCAGTTGGCAAGAACCAAAAGACTACATGCTGGCTCCATTTTTATTAATATGTAATTAAAAGGTTGTCATGAGTGTCACATGTCACTTCTGTCTCTCCATCTCCTAATTGGAATAGTTACATATTTATGAAATATGTCAATATTGCATAATTTAACATGGGTATGTTAATATAAATATATTTTATATACAGATTATAATAAAACAATACTCACATCATGACACTGGAACTCAGCTGTATGGTCATTCCTAACTGAAAAGGCATCTGTCCAACTCAGTCTTAGCTGTGTGACAACAGTTGCTGAAATACAAGTTACAGTTCTGTTTTAAATTTATCAAGAATATTTTGAGTAAAACTATTGAATATTTGCTCAATCCACTTTAATATTTTTCATTCTCAAACAAATTTTATATAATAAGTATTTCTTAACTAGTAAAACAATATTCAGTGTTTTCATTGAGTTCATCAGCTTTTTGGTCACATTGAAAAATTACTGACACAAATATTAATCTACGGTACAAACACACCTCAGAGTAATCACTACATTTTGAAATCATTTCAATGAAGGATTTTAAACTTTTTTTTCAGTGTGAGAACATTTAGGCAAAAGAAATTATATTATTGATAAACTATGTATAATATTTGCAATTTAAATTGAAAGATAACCAAGCATGATGGAACACTTTCAGCATTCATGGGGCTGATGCAAGAAGTTCACAAGTTCAAGCTCAATCTATGCAATTTAATGACTTGGCAAAACCTTGTCTCAAAAAAAAAAAGGCAGGAGATGCACCTCAACGTACAGACCTTGGATGCAAATTCCCAGTATTGGGAAGGCAAAAAGTAAAACTAAATGTATTTATTAGTTACTATAAAAAGTTTTATTTCACTATTAATTGAAAAATATATTAAAGCACATATTGACCACTTAAACAGTTTGACTAAATTAAACTGTAAATTTAAGACCAATATAATTATAAGAAATATAACATCAGTATCAGTGTGGAATATATTCCAGAAAGTTATCTAATATCTGCTTGAAGGCCCTGCCAGATATAGAATGCATTTTTAAAGATTAAATCCAAGGGAAGCATAAATCCAATTATTTACAAATTTGACATGAGGACATATAGATATTGATATAGTCCATTTAAATAAAATGTGAGCCCATGATGCTAAGTGAAATAAACCAGACGCAGAAGGTTAAATATTGCATGGTTTTCCTGTATAAAAACTCAAATATAAATGATCTAAAGAGCAAAATAAAAAAGAGATGATAAGAAATGGGGAGTTAGACTTTGTGGAGTTGGGAAAGTGGATTTGTGAATGGGGGGAGGGGAAGGGACAGTCAGGAGATGAAGTGAAATTAAAATAATTAAGATATGATATGTATATATACACATTCTTCAAGATGAATGTAGTTATTATGTATTGCTGATATACGCCAACAAAGAGTCTAACTTTCTTGTGCTCGATTTGGCAGCACATATACTAGAAGTCTAACTTTCTTTAAATGTTACATATTCAAAGTCATTTGAATTTCAAGTATTGAAATGTGCCTGGCATGGTGGCACACAACAGTAATCCCTATACTTGAGAGGCTGAGGCAGGAGGATCGCTGTAATTTTGAGGCCAGCCTAAGCTACATAGTGAGTTCAAAGTGAGCCAATTAACATATATATGTATTTTCTAATTTTCATTTTGATTATTGCTATCAATATGTCCTGTGAAATGATTCATTTTCCTATTCTAAGACTGCCATATCAGAATTTTGTATTATATTAAACTAAGTATCATGGGACTTCTGTGTGGCTTTTCTCATTTGATAACACCCACAAGCGTGTTAGTGTAACTCAGAAATCATTCATTTTTTATATTTTATAATGTAAAATAAATTTCAAACAAGCAAATCAAGTAATACTATTGCAGGCAGTGCCAAGTGCAGTGATAGAACATTCAACTCAGGCTGTCAGATATCCACTTTGAAGACTGTTTTTCTTAACTTCATATAAAGTATTTAGCTGTTGGCTTATTCAACTGGCACAAATTTTATTTAATTATTGAAATATGTTGTTTTATCTTGCTGTGAAATTGTGGTAATATTGCTGTATGATCTAGAAGAGTAAACCTTATGCTTAGGTGAACTAGATTCTAGTCTTGGCTCTGCCAGGCAGAAGTTGCATGACCTAAGACAAACTCTGAATTATGGTTTGTACCTAAATGCCCCCACAAAGCCTCTTGCACTCATAGCTGGGCCTTCGGGTAGGTGATTGGAGCACAGGTGCATAATACTCATCTGTGGATTTGTCCACCGATGAGTTTATAGCTAGATGTGATGTTGGGAGGTAAAGGCCGGCTGCTGGACTTGGGTCACTGGTGGTGTGGCTCTTCCTCTGAACTCCCTTTGCTTCCCCTGCTGTGCCATGAGCTCTTACTCCTCTTCCGTGACGCCCTGCCTTGGAGCCAGCTGGCTACAGACTGAAACGTTTACAAACTGTGAGTCACAGTAAACCCCTCCTTGGAGTTGTGGGTGTCTGGTGTTGTCTCAGCAATGCGAAAGTAAATAATATACCATGCAACATCTACATTTTCAAATTTCTCAAGTGAAAATAGAGTGATTATATGCTTTCTGATATCTTTCCTGATCCAAATTGCTACGATTTTTTATTTAAGCTGTTGAATATAGCTTGTCATTGTAAAGACTTATGACAGCTTTCCAACATATACTTTTCTCCTTTCAATTAGCTAAAAAGAAATCAGATAGAGGGCTAGGGATTTAGCTCAGTGGTTTTGCCGCCTGCTGCGCAAGCTCAAGGACCTGAGTTCGATCCCCGGTACCCCCCCCCCAAAAAAAAGAAATCCGATAGCTATAAATCCACACATATCCATATATATGTGATATTACATTTAGGAAAAGAGTGAAAAAGGAAGAAACTACAACATAATTTGAGATACACTGCTAAATTCGATATTTTAGCTGATATTTGCCACGTTATTTAACATGTCAGAGAACAGTAGGTTTCTATTCAAGAGCGCATATTCAGAGCTATGTTTGGTTTCTCTTCTAGAAATTCTGCTTCTTTTTTATAATGTAGATACCATACTGGAATTACTTTACTTAAACTGTTTTCACTATTGTTGTGTGACAGATTACAACAAAACTGAATGACTTAAACTTTCAACAATTTAACATTTCTCATATCTTTGTGTTTTGGCTGCTGTTGAATTCAGGAGTCCCCAAGACCACCCTCAGGTTCAATGCTTCATTTGAAAGACCCAGAAAATCCCTCAACATAGGTTTTCCTCACACTTAATGACTGATTATAGTGAAAGGATCCAGATACAGTTCAGTCTAGAAAAGAAGCATGTCAGGCAGACTCTAGGAGACAGTGAGCACACAGCTTTCAGCTGTCCTCTCACAGTGGGTCCAAACCAGCAGCTCCTCACCTTCCAGAACAGTGTTTGAGGGTATTGACAAGCAGGGGGCATTTATTGGAAGATGGTGGTTGCTTCGTAATGGATGACTTACTTTCTTGGCTAATCGTAATTCCAACCTTTCCAGAATTCGACTTGGTGTTCCATGGTTTGTCTAATTCCTATCAAAAGTTATAATCACAAAGCCTATGTGGCATGGACTGAAAGCCCCCAGGAAAAAGATATGACTCTCAGCTAGGACATTCCTGAAATGTAGAAGTTACCTCCTAGGAACTAGGGCAAAAATCAAACTTTTCTTGAGTATGGTCAATTCCTTATTGGGCTCAATGCACGGTTACTTTGGCCTACTTCATGCCACTTTGGCTTCTTTACGTGGTTAAATTTAACTAGGAGATTGGGTAGGGTGGAAGTACTTTAGATGGCTTTATTCTATTCTCTGGAGCCCCATCTGGGTTACCCATAAACGCTCAGACCTAGCTAAACTTGTGTGAAACGCAGTCATCAGCATTCTCCTCCAGTAGCATAGGCTACAAGAGAGCAAAAATGTACCCTCAAAGCTTCCCTGAGATATACATAGAAGGGCCCAGAAGTCCCTGAAAGATAATTCTGTCACTATACAGTACGTGCCAAGATTCAAAATGTGGGAAACAACTCAGCCTGTTGATGGGAGAAGAAAACCCACACAGGGATGAGAAGGAATTGTTAGCCATAATATTTGTACATCATTTTCCTCTGGTCGTATGTTACAAAGGCAGAAATATATGGATTTAATATTGTTGAAGGTCTAATTGCATAACAAAAGAAAGGAGAAATGCTTAAATCTTATTATCAGGGATTTTAGTGTCTTATCTAGTAAAAGCATTATTCAGGAAATATTTTTCCATCACATTCAAAATGTAGAGACAAATGAGTATTTTGCTTTTAGTTAAAATATTTTCTTGACTGAGAGATCTAAAATTAACTTAAAGGTTCTGTTTAATGTTGAAGTTGTACTTACGATGATTGGATACTGCAAGAAAAATACCAAGAAATGAATGAGCTTTAATTTTTTAAAGGAAATTTTATCCAAGGAAATTCAATTCTGTAATTTTTTTAAGATGAGTCAGTTTTATATGAATAGTATTATTTTAGGTAACTTTTCATTTAAAAGATAATCTTTTCCGTAGCTTTCTATTGAAATGCATAACTTCATAATGCATAATAAAATCAGTTTTGATGAGAAAGACTTAAAGAATTATGGACATTGATTCATAATTGTGATTTGACTGAATTTACCATACACAAACCAGTGAGACTTTTTCTAATTGATATTTGTAAAAGGAAATAGTAGGGTTTTGATATTTGTACTCACAGAAAAGCAGTAACAATGGGTTCAATAGCAAATAATCGATATATTTTAGTTTTCTTCTTTATTCATTGGTTGCAGAATAATATGACTTTTAATTTCAAAATGTATACAACAAAGGATGGAAATTAAATAAAATAATGTACAATAAGAAAACAAAAATTTTTAAGCCATTTTAAAACATGAAACGCTATACTGAAATGTTATAATATATATGGATCAAGAACTAAATTTTAAGTGGAAAACCAGAAATGATTGTAAAAATGAGTAAAATTTTGTCAATTACCTACAATAACTAACAGTTGATAAAATTACAATTCCAAAATTTTCCACCAAAAGCATACTTTATGAATGTCTAAAGAACATAATCTATGCCTTTCAATGACTAATCTTGCTTTAATTAAAACATTTAGCTTAAATAATCATAACTCTTCCTTAGATCCACTGTTCATCATATCTGTTTTCTTATAGAGAATAGTAGAATATTCAATAGCACTTCACTGGAATAAATGCAATGTTCTAGCATCAAAGATTTTTCTCTTTTTACCTTATACATTTTTAAAAAGACTTGGCAAAGATTAATAGTTTTAATTCTCTGCAGTTCTGAGTAGATGCAGATAGAGATAGATATTGATATACAAATATCGTAAATTTCCTAGTATTTTAAAGAGTCAGAGTGCTTCATTGTTTTTTCTACAACAGAAACAATTTAAAAAGTTTTAAATGGTTGTTCTATCTCCAGTCTGCCTAATTTGAAGTTCCTGATAAAAATGTCATATTAGTTGTACTTACCAGTTGTAACATTTTCCCTAACTTTACCTGAAAAGTTTACATTTAAAAACTAAACTGAGGACATTCTAAAATTGATGATAAAGGGATTATATACAAGGAGCATAGCAGGCTAACAAAGTTGCCAGAGTCCAACTAAGTGAAACATACAAAAATATGAATTACACCCAGCTTTCATAGTTCTCATTTACATTAGCACATACTCATTAAATTTAGAGTTCTTCATCTTCTAACAATAATGACTAGGTCATATGTTTCAATGTAGTGGGTATTTTCTGCTATTTAGATTTTAATATATCCTACTCTAATTCCACATGGTTTTGCCTTATGTTCATACTTTATTGTAACTCAGTTGCTTTTCTCTCATCATCTATTGTTCAATCCAAATAAAATCTCAACTGAAGTTCTTTGAGATTTACATATCTGAAATACTGAAACTATGATTTCTAGTCATGCTAATGTTCTCTTTATAAAATATCTGTATCTATTTTCCATGAATTCTATTCAACATGTCCTCAGAAATGTTTATAAAGTCTTACCTATTTGGAGAAGATTATATTTTATTACCTATCCTCTGAAAATGAAACATTGCATGGAAAATATCCCTTCATTGCTCAGTACTCCTGACTTTGACACCTGATATGTTTCCTTATACTTTACAGTTATTTTCAAAGTTAGTCATATATATTGCCTATTCAAGAGAATACAAAGTGCAGAGTTGGATTAAGAGACTGCTGGAAAAGTTATCCAATGGTGATGACATTATAATCCACTGATGTTCATTGCTGCATGTGCTGTTAAAAGATGGGGCCCACCTGGAGTAGGTGGGTCACTGGAAGTGTGTGTTTTGAGTGAATATTTCATGCTGCTGGATTTCCACTGTGCTCTCCTTTCTAATTGCCATGTATTAAGCAGCTTTACTCCACCACTCACTTCTACTGTGATGTAGTGCTTCATCTCAGACCCACGGCAATGGAACCAGCTGACAATGGACTGAGACCTCTGAAATGATTATAAATAACCCGTTTCTTCCTTAAGGTTTTCATGTTAGGCATTTTGTAGTGGCAGTAGGAAAACTGACCGCTACACATGACCACTAAGGCTAGGACCAAGTTTGGTTGGATTAGTATCATTGGCTATTGGGAAAGGTTGGTTGTGGACCAGATCCACTGAAAATTTGAAACTATTGTTGCTGAACCTTGGGAATGTTCTATCAGTGTAAATGTCTCTGCCTGATGCCAGACCTGATCTATGGGCTCCTTCTGTGATCTCTGTCCTGCATGTGGAGTCTTCAGTTTTTACTGGGCGCTAGTCCTTACAGTACTGAACTGGGCACAAGCCCCTCACAAAATCCCTATGCTAGCTTTTGTGTCTTGCTCTCCACTGTGCGAAATTCTGCTCTCTGCTCTGCTCCTCAAAACTAGAGATGCAGTGAAGGCGGTCAGCTGCTTGGCCTTATGCAGCTTCGGTGGCTCACTCTGCATGTTTTGGCTTGGCAGCCAGGGTTATAAAGGGCTTTGGTTTCCCAATATTAGGCCTTCTCCTGGGTTTCCAGTTTAAGGCTCAAACTAATATTCCCCTCACCCTCAAGTTGAAGGCAGTCAATTTTGACTAATTGTCAGTTTGAGTGGGAAGGCCCAGCTGATTTGAGTCAGCATAGTTGTCAGAAGGTGTAAAAGGAAGACAGGCGGGCGGGAAGGAGTTCAGCTGATCTTCCTTAAGGGAGCTTCTTTGCAGTTGCTCTCGGAAGAGTTCCTGTGGCTTTTCTTCCATGGAGCTTTGGCTGTTTTCTTTCTTTGGGGAGCTTCAGTCCTCTCCATCTCGGATGCTGTCTCCTGGCTTCCAATGCAGACCCCTCATGTAGCAGCCTTCTGGCTCAGATACTTCAGCCTTTTGGCACAGCTGCTTCAGCTTCCAGCAGTGGCCACTGGCCCTTTCCTGGTGCAGATGCTTAGGTCCCCCACTGTGGATCCTTCGGCCTCTGAAATAGACTTGCACGCGACATTGCCGTTGGCACCAAGCCTTGGACTGGGTCCTTCTGGCCTTCAGCACACAGACACCTCTTGCGCTCTTCTACATCTGACTCTGGTAAGTGTTGGTGTGTCCATTTTGGTATGTAAATGCACACTTGGGTTTCTCATTGATATTCTCACCTCTTCTGAAGGTAGTTTGTTGTGTGATTGTTACAAGACAGTAGGGTTTATATAGTCAGTTTCCTTTTTTGTTTTTGACACTGACCAAATTAAAGACCATTTATTTTGCAAAATGGGGAAAAGGACTGATTCAGAGAGGAGATGGAAGGGCTCATTTACCTCAAACCACCTTCTCACTGTTTTACAGGGGTGCCGAGGATTTTATAACAAGGAAGAGTGGGGAAGGGAATGCAATGGAACAATAAACATGTTCAGGCTTATTCCATCTCTTCCTGGACCCAGACCTCTGCCTCCCTTGCCTTTGGAAATAAAATTGTCCTTGATGCTCTAGTGTCAAGATCTGTATATGCTGTCCATTCCTCTAGGCTGATGAAAGATGAAGGAGCTATTTATGCCCAAGACCTGAGGAAGTTCAGAAGTCACTTGTCTCTAAGGCGGGGAAATATCTGACTTTTAGAGCTCCATTTTGCAGTGCCAGTTACATGATTAGCTGTTCCATTGGTGCTCCGGTGGAGAAAGATTGCCAGAGATGTTTAGCTGCCATTTTGGTCCTCCTCCCAGCTGTTGATTTGTGCTTAGTGTTGGAGATGATGAGCAGTGGACAGATTTGGCAAGTATTTTAAAGTCAGAGCTTGCTGATAGATTGCCTATGAGAATAAAGAAAATAGAGAAAAAGGAGTTTTTGTATGGTTTTTTCTTGATTAGCTATGTGAATGCTAATATTCTGAATTTTATCAGAAAGGCTTGGAGAAGGGAAGTTTTGTTGTTTGCAAGACAGATTGAGAATCTATCAGAGTCTTAGAAAAGAGAAATAGTAAAAAAGATTGAGAAAAATGGACATGTTATGTGTCATGTTGCATAATTAATAAGTAAATAGTCATAAAGGCCTTTCCAAAGGAATAACACTTCAGCAAAATCAGATCATTATAATTTAGAAAAATTCAACATCACTACTCAAAATACACTCATAATGCTGGACCAAATGGGAATATTTCAATCAAATTCAGTAGTGTTTCTACTTCTGATTTTCACACTGATTATAATATAATTGATTTCGTAAATCTCACACCTAAAATGTATATGGCAATAAGTTACATAAAATTCAAAAGAATATATACTTTGATACTTCACCCACGAAGCTAAAAGTATATTTTAAGGCTGTTATAAAAAAATACATATTTATTACATGAAGGGGACAAAGTGATTTCACAAAATGAAAATTGGAATTATATGTTCTTTGCCTGGCAATTTTTTCAACAACTCCTCATCTGTGTGGTGAATAAATAACAAGGTGTTCTTGTTGCTGCCATGCTTCTGCCTTAATAAGTACATGTCAAATTCATTTGTACATAAAATCAGTAAGGAGACTTTGTAAGTAAATCAAATATTTTCATAAGCTATAATATTTTTATTTGATGCCATAAAATATTATAAAGTTGTCTTTCCAATTCTATACACTGCTACAAAAATATAAAAAAAATCACATAGATATAAAATTTAAGTATCCTTTGACTTTTTGATAATGTCTTATACATCCTCTTAGATAAGACAGAAAACATAATCAATATATGTGTTATATGTAGCAAAGTACTGAACTAACAAAGTAGTGGACTGTATATAGATAATTTTCATATCATTTGAATTTGTGGGAGATTGAGCACTTAAATATTTAGGAATACTATATTTTATCAATGTGGGTGCATTGATTTGCTTTCATTAAATATGTAATATATCTTCTAAAATATATAGCCATTAATAGAGGAATTAAGTATGACAACATAATCCTTTATATCTTTGATGATTATACTTATCTTGAAGGATAAATCAATCAGAGAAAGAGTTATGAATATTAACATATACTATTAAAAGTGAACACATTTTTGGAAAATATTACTGTACTAAAATTTAGAGAAAATAGGATTTGGTTGATATGTCATCTGCCTTTAGAAAAAAAGGTAATAAAAATATACAGACCCACTTTAATTCAAATGTTGAAAATAGTTTGGTTTAAATAGTAGACTGAATCTAAACTAACTTTCCGTAAGTTTCAGAATAATGTCAGAAGAATGCTTACCTATAAGAGACATTGCCATCTTTATATGAACCTAATTGGCTTTTTACTCTTTATTCTGACTGGGTCATAGAATAAAATCTAACAAGAAAATGAAAAAAATCCTATGCAATTTGTGGAAAATATTTCAACTTGATAGTACATCTAAATAAAATCAGTTCAAACTATTCTCAGCCACTGTCCCACTGCTCCTGGTCCAGAGGAAGGGGCTTCTGGGCAACCATCCCTCTCACTGCTCCCAGTCCAGAGGAAGGGGCTTCCGGGCCACCATCCCTACTGCTGCTCCCAGTCCCTGTCCCAGCTCTCCTGGCTCAGAGGAGGTGACCCACGGGGATGCAAATAGCACCACTCCGCTCCCCAGTCAAAATGAGAAAACATGTAAATAAGTCTCAAAACCAGACTTCTAGATCACCTGCAGCAACCCCAAAGGGAAATGAGATGGAACCTTCTGATACTCAACCACCTGGACCCACTGAACTGGCAACAAAAGAAGATTTGGTAAAAATGAAATAAAAAATAATTGCACAGATAAAAGGAGAAATTGTGCTCCTAGTACAAGACATGATTAATAAATCTAGAGAGGAGCTGAGGAATATGATGGAATCCTAGCATAGGAAACAAATGGAATCCATAAAACAGATGCAAATAGATTTCCAGGACATGAAAAACTCCATTGAAAGTCTACACAGCAGAA
>NW_004624731.1:25737305-25756054 GCF_000247695.1 Heterocephalus glaber | reverse complement strand
GAGAAATGGAAAAAATGGAAATAAAGTCTTTGTAAATAGGGAAGGGTGGAGGGGGTGAAGGGAGGGCTAGGAATGGGGAAAAAATGAGAACCAAGATGTATTATATAAGGGTAAGATTCCCAATGAGAAATGTAATTGTGTTGTATACCTACAATGTACCAATAAAAAATTTAACAAAAAAAACCCTATTCTCACTTTTCTATATTTTAATTTCTCAATTAAGCATTAGTAGATTGAATCAAAAAATGTATGAAATTTAAAAATAAAGCATGATAGCCAAGAGCTATTTATATAGGTAATTTTCAGATGGCTGAATATTAAGAAATATCTGTGTATGTAATTAGTTATTCTAAAAGATTACAAGAGGATAAAACTTATTTTGAAATAGAGATAAATAAAATTCAATGTAAATTATGGAAGAATATGGCTCAATTTGAAGAAATGACATTTGGAAAAATAAACCAGGTTGCCATCCTTGCTTGAGAAAAGGAAGAGATAGGCAATGAAATGCCTTTATAATTTAATATATAACAATGGATCATTTAGGTTAGTGTTCTGACATTTAAACCTTACTTTACATCAAATAGGCTCTTGGGAAAGGGATCAGAATAGACTGAAGGCTCAGAAGAAATTGAAGATTCTTTAGTTATGCATCTCTTACTACTATTCCAAGACAGTGGACTCCCTCACCTGTGGTCATGGGACAGAAAAGGACCCAATGGAAAGATGTGTGCCATGGTCCAAAATAAAATTGCAGCTGATAGTCTTATTCCTTTTGACATATCTGTTGGAAAGATTGCTCATTCTTTTTTACTGTGGTGAATTTGCTAGAAAAAATTTAAATACAGTGGACCCTTGACTTATGAACTCGATCGGTTCCTGAGGGCTGGTTGTAACTAAGTCAATGCAGCTGAGATCTAGATGTTTACCTGGGCACACACTATAGATAACACGAGGCAGATGAATATTCCATTAGCCTAATTAACCCAAGTTGTTCAAATGTCAGGATGGTCATAAATTAAGGGTTCATTGCAAAATGTTCTCAATTTACTCTTATCTATGTACATACTGCTATGTTGTTTTGGAACTTCTTATTTTTATTTCCATACTTACAAATCTGCACTGATTTTTTTGAAAAATAAATACAGTTCTACTGTTTGGGTGTTTTATAATTCATTCAAGTATTCCTATACATCTAAGGACTTCTATGTATTACATCTTTGTTTAGGCTTATAGTATACTTGCCTACATAAATTGAATACTTGTTACTTTTTAAATATACATTTTTGGTGATAAATTTTTGGACTCATTGATAAGATATTCTCTTGAATTTGATATCTATTGCAACTTTACATTTCCAGGAAATTTATGCTAATTTATTTGCTTATTACCAGTGTACAATACAATTATTTATATATAATATAAGTAATGTGATAATTTTAAAGTAATGGTTATAAATTGGATAAGTAAGATAAAACCTCTATTTTTATGTGTTTCTTTGGCAGTAATACCCTATCATATTATTTTCTTATTAGAAATTTAGATTTATTCTCTGTAAGTTAAACATTAATATAGTTCACTTTTCTGATAAGATATGTGTCTTTCTCCTTGGACACTGTAAAATTTAAATTATTGAGTGTCTCCTATAAGATTTTTCAGTATTAGGAGAGCCACTTCATAAGTAGTTCATATACAATAAGTTTTTAATTTGAGTCTAGGTTATTTAGAAGTATATCTGTATGTTAAGTATTGTAACTTTTTCTCAATAACTTTAAAATATTTCCACTCACTCATGTTTGCATAATCTCTTGAATTTTTAAATTTAATTATTTCATTTGCCAAAATTTATTTATTCTTTATTTTTCTCTTACTTTTTTCACTACTATAATATATTTCTAGATTACTTTTCTATCATGAATTTTTTTGTGGTTTTTTTTTTCCAATTCTTCTGTGCATTTGAGCTTTAATTTTATATGTTTGATGCATCCACAATTCATTTGGAATAAAGTTGGGTTATGTATCCATCTCAGATTGCCTTCCAATATGTGCATACTGCAGAGGTTTCATGACACAATATTAGTTTTATCCACAGAACAGCACAAAGTGGAATCTATACTTAATCATTTTTTTTCCAAATGCCTCAATTATATTTGAAAATATGTTGAATGAGTCCTTCAGTGATTATAAATGTCACATTTAATAAATGACATTATTTTCTGATTTCTGCGATAGTATTTTGTGAAATGTACTCTTTATGTAGCTGTTCACATTATATTTTTTTCTACCTTTATATTTTGTAGCATTATTGTAATCTATACCACACATGTCTGATTAATTTAATATTTTATTTAATTCCATTAATATATATTTTATTTTTGTCAAAGCTATAGTGTCTTTTGATTTCTATAATCACAATATTTGAATATATTTTTAAAATAATAGTTATGAACTTATAGATTATTAAATTCTTATATCTAACAAATTTCAAAAGTAATTATCAGCTTTTACATTTAAACTTACAACTATATGAAGTATATTTATTTATATTTCCTTTCTTTAAGTAAATATTTCTTTTCCCGAGGATAATATTTTACCAAAGAAAACTAATTTTTGAAGAGTTCATTGGAAATATATTTTCTGGTTCCTTCAAAATCTGAGCATGTCCTTTTGCTCCCTATACAGATGAGTTTCCTTGGTATGTCAGTTATTTGCTTAACAATAACAATGGTATAATCAATATTTTGATATTTAATGTGTCAGGAAAATCTATTCCCACAGTTATTATAAAAATACATCAAGTTAAAGAAATTAGTTAAAAACATAAAAATGTCACAGACAGATAAAAGGAATGTTGAAATAAACTAACAGATCATTGGAAAACTTGTCAATATTTGCAGTGATACAACCAGCTGCATCCAACTTAAAAAGTTATTTGTATTGTTATGGAAAAGAACCTTGTGCATTACAGAACTTATATAAAACAATGTTCAGTGTCTTAAAATAGCTCTGAATCTCTCAATGAATGCTTCACAGGAACTTAGGTTTTGCATCTTCAAAGTCTTACCATTTTTTGACTAATGATCAACCTTCAATAATAATGAAAACAAAAATTATTCATGCAAAAACTAATTGTAAAAATAAAATACAAAGATTTGTAACTATTTTTTTGTGATTTTTATATAGGTATAACAAGGTCAAATACCTTACATGACATATTTAGTTTGCTGTTGGAAATAAAAGTCACAGAGCATTGAGCCACTAATTAAACTAAAAATTTTACTACTATCAAAAGATTTAATTTTGGGTTGGACTTTAAACAACCCTATAATGTTTTCTAGGAAACCAATCTTCAGACAATTAGTTTTTATGTTTAATACTCATATATTTGGTTTAATTTTTCTATTTTTATTATCATAATATTTCTAAGATTTTTAATCTACCAAACATGATCTTTCTTACGACCTTGCAAACTGTTACCAACTCCATGCAGTTTTCCTGGAAAGGATCTTGTAGCTATTGTATTTATTGTACTCTACAAGTAAAATCAATTGGTACACCATATGTGAATATGTGATCAATCTTACTAGGTTAAAGGAGCAACATATTCACAGTAAGATTTCAACCACACAATTTATATTATATCCTAGGACATACGTGGATGAATGTTTTATAGAGCATTTATAAATATCACATATTTTGTTTTGATTGGTATGTTTTTGGTACATACCAATTACATACATTTTGGGGAATATAATATATATGAATATATATAATATATATGTCTATGTGAATATATATCTCACCTTCCATAACCGTTCCCTCTCCTCCTTTGCTCTCATCCTGTTCCCCATCTCCAAAAAGTCCACCTTACTGTTTGCTATCGTCCCTCCTTTATTTTACTCTTTAATTTATTTATATTTTGGATTTTCATATAAGAGAAAGTGTCCAATATTTAACTGTCTGTGTCTGACTTATTTCACTTCACATTATTATTCCAAGATCCATCCATAGATTACCACATAACTCAATTTTATTTTTCTTTGAACAGTACTCCACCATGCATATATCTACCACATTTTCTTTATCCATTCATCTGTTAATGGGATGTTTCCATGGTTTGTCTGCTTTTGCACTGCTATGAACACGGATTTGCATGTATCACAATATGTCATCTATTTCTATGAAGAGTAAGCAGACCTACTCAGCTTATGAATACTCAGAATTCAGTAAGAATCAGATATTACTTACATTTCATTCAGTTTACATTACAATAGTCCACTAAATATTTTGAATTATCAAGGGTTTAAAACAAAATGTTTTCTCATATTTTTTTAAAAGCCTCAATATTCCAAACAAATGCTACAATAAATTTTTCTTCACAGTTCTTTTCATTTTAACGTAATTAATTCTTGTTCCTCTGGATCTTATGTTAATAGTATGCTGAAGCATTCTGCACCAAAAACTTCTCTAGAAATTCTCACTCCATCTGCCAGTTGTAAGATAGCTATTTAGGTAAGAGGATCTCAGAAGCTTGTACTTGCTAGTACACTTTCTGAAGTTTCAGTAGTTTTAGATCCTCAGTTCAGTCATCTATGAGTCTTTGACTTTCCTTCTTGTTGAGAATAGGTATTTTAAGCCAACATCAGCATAGAATTTTAACAGTAGATTTTTCTAATGGTAAATGTAAGAGACAATGGCTGTGGTAAATATATCACGGCAGACAAATACAAAAATATAAACAAATTCAAAAAGAGGAAAATTTTCCATCAGGGTGCTATTTTATACATTTTATCAGTGTTTACTTGATGTAAAAATAGGCACTGATAGTTCTTCAATGACTTCCAATAAAAATAATTTATGAAATATTTATGTTAACAATATTCTATTTACATAAATTTGACCTAGGGTATGCTGAGTGACTCTTGAGTTGACATCTCTTCGCATATACCTTTTATAATGGGAACACATCAAACAATCATGAATGAACATGAGTGCTTAATTGCTTGAGCTTAAAGTAAAGAAATACACCACTATGACCACCACTACCAATAACAACAACAACAACAAACTAAGGAACTTGATTCTCTGTTCTGTCTTACTCGATAGAGAAAAGTTTATTGCTCTTAAATGAAAGATTGCCAATTGGTCAAAACATGCAAACAAATACCCATTCCCTCACACCAACAGAGGCTAATACAGTAACTTACTGACTGTAAACAAAGGAGAAACAAAAGCAAAATACATAATCAGGAGAAAAATTAAATAGCACCCATAGAAAGGAATCAGCAAATAGTTATGTTTCTCCTTGAAATTCATCTAGTAGGCAGGAAAAGGTCTACTTGGGCTGAAGCTATTTGAGACACATTTTTTTTTCTTGTAATGAGATTTATCCAACTCTAATATGTGAATCCACTCCACATTTTGGTGCATCATATCCAAAACAGTTCTGGAATACATTTTGCACAAAGCTAAGACTAGTGTATTCATAGTAAATATTTAATTAACTGTGCCAAAGATTTTATGTATTAACTAATGAGGGAACCAGTAAGTATAATGCAACTAGTTCTTCATCTGCTTTTAAAACAATGAAAGAGAGCTTTTGCCATTGCTACTTTTTAAAATTATAATTATTATCATTTTACTACATATAAAATGTAATAGTTTATTTAGGCTTTGATATTTTGATTTCATTTCTATTTGTTTCCTACAAAAGTCTGTCAATCTAAACAGAAAATTTTCTGCAATTAAATATTTTCTATCATTGTGCTTTTGATTTCAGATTTTCCCAATTTTTCAAATAAAATTTCTTGAAACGAAAGACTTAGGATATTCAACATTTATCCTCCTTTGATATTTTTGTCCTTCTCTTCTGCCTTCATGAGACTCTAAATTTCATTAACCTCATTTTTATGCTTTCATTTATAAGTTTTAATGATTCATATGAAAATTTTTATATCTTTATTGTATTGATTCTCTTGTGCAATTGTCTTGAGTTTGTTTTATGTGAATTTTTCCTATTTTTATAATACTATTGCTTTCACGTAATTGCTCTTAATTGCAAGATATATAATAACTATTCAAAACACTTTCACAGCATGAGGACGCTGGAGTTCGTATTTATCTCTAGGTTTTCCTTTTCATTTCAATTTCTTTTATGTAGATCATTTTCCTCTTTACCAATCTCAAATTATGTAATAATTAGAATTGTTTTGCTAATAAATAAAGTAGATTTCTTTTAATGTAACACTTATTTTATTATGCATCTAAATGTCCAGCAAATTATTTTCAGCTTGTGGTTTCTGTCCTAAAATTAGATACTTCACCATGTTTCCAATTACATCTTTGTCCTTTGTCATATATATGACAAATATTTATATAATTATAATATATAATATATATAATATACAATTATAATATATAATATAATTTGTCACATATATATTTGTTTTACTGTTAAACTACCCCTCAGTCTAGTAGACATATATATTTAAGGCTACTTTTCAGTGGAATCCCTTCTCAGCTCCCTCCCCCTCTCCCTCTCTCTCTCTCTCTCTCTATATATATATATATAATATATATCAGTTTATATATATATACTGATTAATATGTACTAATGTCAAAATATTTTGCACTTTTGTAATATATTCTATATTTAACCAATCGATAATTATATACTGAAATTTAGAGTTTGAATATCCAGGGTATGTTATATCCAAGGAAGATAGAGCCTTTTAGTGTGTACCATTTTTTATGGTTAAAAAGAAGTGAGAAAAGGTAATATGACAAAGTCATAGAGGAAGTAAAGTTTTTTTTTTAAATTGGGGCCTCTTATTCCATTCACATACATTCAGAAGACATTTGGAGAAATTGAAAAGCTTAAAATGTGAAGGCACGAGAACAATCCAAGGACTGTGGCATGGCCAAGGGAGGTTATTGGTGCAAGAAGTTTTCTAGCAGTTGGGGATGGCTTGTTATAAAATCAATATAGTATGTCTGATTTGTCATAAAGAGAACAAACTAACCTATTTGGAGGTTGTAGATGTGCAAGAAACTTGTAAGGGATCAGGCTTGAAGCGGAGAGTAGTCAAAGTTTGACAGTGTCACAAGGGACTAGATTTTAAATACTTATTTTACATATTATAAAAAATTTGCCATATTTAAACTTGTTTATCCAATTTATTTCACTTAAGATTATGGTCTCGAGGTGCATCCATTTTCCTACACATAATTCAAATTAACCCTTCTTTATGGCAGAGTAGTACTCCATTGTATACAAATACCACATTTTCATTATCCATTCATCTGTTGATGGACATATGGGCCATTTCTAGGATTTAGTTATTTGAAATTGTGCTGCTATAAACACAGGTATGCACATATTACTGTCAGAGGATGCTTTTAACTCTTTTGAGAAGATACCTAGAAGAGGAACAGCTGCATTGTTTCTCCTGTGTGAGAAACCCAAAGGGTAAATAGGGAGCATAATGAGGATAGATATTAGGAAGTAGGAGGAACATGTTCAAATGGGAAGGGGACAGGGAGGAGGAGGGGAAGGAAAGGAAAGGAAAGAATATGAAAAGAAAAAGAAAAAACAATGGAAGGAGAAAGATGGAAAAAAACTTTTGTAAATGGGGAGAAGAGGGGTTAAAGGGTATGGATGGGAATGAGAAAGAAAGAATTCAGATATATTATGTATAAGTACAAATTTCCTATGATGAATATGATCAATATATATGACAAATGCATACTAATAAAAATAAAGCTTAAAAACTTACTACATAAAACCTTTTTATGCTTTAGCTTGCTTCTCATTAAACCAGTAAAAGATTTGTAAATTGTTTCTATGGACAGTTAAAAACAAAGAAGTGTTTTTTAAATAATGAATTTAAGGCCAGCTATAAAACACTCAACTGCAACAAACTACACCCAAACCCTAACTGCTCTCTCCATTGAGGGTTAAAACACCACATATGTTTATGTTTTTAAATCTCTACAATCTCAGCGCTAATTATGACTTCACTTTGTTAAGCAGTATCAACCATATTATAACGTGTCTGACTCCAACACATATAATTCATAACATAGAACCTAGGACAATACTTCTATAGAAGCAACTGTTTACAGATGCCACAGATCTCAAAGTAAACACGACAGAGTCACACCACCAATGGGATTGCAAAGCATGACTTTGGAGCTTGCAGGTCTAATATTCGCAAACAAACCTGCTTGTTGTATTTTCCACTTTGTAGGCAGAATGTAGTGTGCTGTGCCAGCTCTATTATGGGACCTGACCCGTTTATTCAACTACTTGAGGAATAACTCTTAGTTTTAATGGAAAATTTTCTAAAATTTTCAAGTTTTGTAGAAATAGTTGGATGGATTTAAAAGATTAATTTTCAAATTATGATAGTTATTGAATTTATTTTAGCATTGTTTTCTTAAATTACTATATGTGCATTAGTGAAAAATGCATTTATATTCCAACTGTAAAACACATATAAGAGTTATGGACAATTATAATGTGCATTTGTGTCTTCTAAGGAGACTTCTTTAAAGAAAAAGAGATGATAATTTCTTCATAATTATAAAATCTTAATTTCATGTTATAGCTGACAGATCTTTTAATAAAAGTTATCTAAATTTAATCAATCCTCAAACTAGAAAATAGCCACTCATACATGAATTTTACTAAATACAAGATTTGAACAGTGCACTATAATACATAACTACTTTAAATAGATAACTTTTTTGTAATTTTAATCTATTAAACTACACAGGGCAGCTATCCATTATTTCTTAAAACTGTAAAAATGTCAAAATATTTATGATGGTTTTTAAATTTGTTTCAAAATTCTGTATCTATATCAGTATGATTTACTCCATTTTATTTTCATTTTTAATTAAGTTTATTAGTATAATTTAAATATAATCACATTCATCATATGGAATTTGTACCTGTACATGATACATCTTAATTTTTATTTTTTCCCATTTTCTTCCCCTCCTTTCAATCCCTCTTCCCCTCATTATTTACAAAGTTTTGTTTCTATTTTATCTTTCTTTTCTCATTTTTTCCCTTTTCCCTTTCTTCCCCCCCGTACCCTTACGCATTTGAAAGTTTTCTTCCTATTTCACATTATCTATTATACATTTTGATCCTTTTTTATACTTTCTCACACCAGAGAAACAAAGTGACATTTACACATGTGTGTCTTATTTATTTTACTTAATAGTGTGGTCTCCGGGTGCATCCGTTTAGCTATAAATGTCTCAAGTTTATCCTTCTTTACATCTGTGTAGTACTCCTTTGTTAAAAAAAAAACATCATCTTTATCCATTCGTAAACTGATGGGCACTTGGGCTGTTTCTAAGCTTTAGCTATTACAAACTGCTGCTATGAATATGGGTGCATGTATATCCCTGTAATATGATGCTAATTCTTCCAGGAAGATACTGAGGAGGGGATAGCTGCATCAAATGGAAGCTCCACTCATTTTAAATGGCAGCTAAACTGTCAAATCTACTTTATTTGTACTTAGAAACATTACTCCCAGGATACTTAAGAAATTAAAGTGATGGTTAATATTTAATTCAAATTTGTTTAAATCTAGATTGATTTTTTTGATGAGATACTGGTAATCCCTTAACTAGTATTAGATGTTCCAAATAATCGGGAGGTGGACAAGATAAATTCAAGGGATCAAATGTCAAAGAAAGAAGAGTCATATAGTGTCCTTTATATTTCATCAGCCCAATATTCTCCTTTATCTATGAAGCAATATGAGTACGAAATACTAATTCAGTTTTAAATAATAATAGCAATAGGGATGACTTTATAAATCTGTTTCAATACCAATACTTGATATTAATATTCAATACTTGCTATGAATATAGAGAAAGTTAAAATCAGAGAATAGACCATCTGAGGGACTGACATCCATAGTTTTTCTCAATTCTAAATTTTGTATTCTGTAAAATGATAGATGTGGGTCCAACACTTACACCTCACAAAATTTTAAAGTAATAATGTTCACTTCTTTTTTGTAATATTGTATTTTATGAGTTCATAGCTTGTACATTAAGTTTTAGGGATAAAAATTATATTATGAGAACTGTAAAATTTATTGTTACTCTATGTCACAGCCTAAACTATTGAGATGTTATAGTAAGCATTTTTTTGTGGTAATAATTACTAGATCAAGGAAAACATGGGAATAACATTTTTGTATGATAAAAATGCTCAGAGAATCTTACTTAGCTATTTGAGTCATCATACAATGTTTGCCCTTTATCACTGCCCTCAGAGTGTAAAAACTCAAATCATAGAGAATATGATAATGACCACAGGCACTGGGTTTAATTCCTGAACAGTGTTAGCAAAAAAAGAAAAAGTTTACATTGCAAACACTGGAAAATGAAAATGAGTTACAGCCAGGAAAAGCATCAGCACTATTATCTGTCAGCATCAGATTTCTGTTTTTGTGCTGCATCAAGTGTCAATTTCTCACCAGATATTAGATTTGTTGCACATTCCTCCCTCATTAAAAATATGAGTCAACAAAATTATATCTGTTTATATTACAAAAACTATTTTCTACCTGGGAAATGAGAAGTCCATTATAACTAGAATTAAAAGGGGTTTGCACATACTGTCTCTTTTCAAAAATCACTGTTACCAGTTTAAGAGGGGAAAAGTAGCATTATCAACTGTCTTTCAAATATAGCATATCACCTCTGTTTTTTTAAAATGCAGTAATTTATCTCCTGCATGATTCTGCAAGATTGTCAAATTTAAAAAAAATATTTTTAGGCAACATTTTATTTATGTGATCTATTTAGTCACCTGGGTGTGCATATTTCTATGGTTATATGTTGATAATTAATCATAAATGTGATTATTCTTCCCAAGTACTGACACTTCAATCATAGTAAACTTCCTTTTCCCACAAAGTAAATTTAAACAATTGTTTATCTAACATGCAAAATGTAGATAATTTCATTAGTAGTTTTATAGATTCAGATCTTATTTTGAACTTTTCATTCATTTTGAATTGATTCTTGTATAAGATTTGGAATAAATCTCCAATCTCATTCTTTTACATGTGAATAGCCAGTTCACCTATAAACTGTCCTTTCCTCATCTTGTGCTCTTAGCATTTTTTGCTGAAAATCATTGGCTGTAGATGTGTGGATTTATTGTGGGCTTTCTCTCCTACTCTATTTGTGGATATGACTACTGTTATCCCAGAACCATACTGTTTTGATACTAGAATATTGCAATGTATTTTGCAGTCAGGTAACATGATGCATACAGCTCCACTCTTTTGCTTAAGATACTTTTGGCTGTCCAGGGTTGTTTTATGAGTCTTTATACATTATAAAATTTTGTTCTATTTCTGTAAAAGACCACTTTGGAATTTTAACAGATATCACAGAGAACCTGTGGATTACTTTGGGTAGTATTTCCACTGGGCCATAATTTCTTGACCCCAAAGCACAGGCAATAAAAATAAAAAGAGACAAATGACATCAAGATATGCTACCTGTGACCTGTGCCACTGCATATTGTCTAGTATGTGGCAGTGCAGATAAGAAACATGTGCCAATTTACATCAAAGTGAAGACTGCACAGCTAACAAGACAATTAATAGAGTGAAGAGACCACACACAGACTGGGAGAAAATACTACCAAAACATAAATCAGAAAAGGAGGGTATTAAACTAAATAAAACATCAAATTGCTGAATAAAAAGAACAATCATATAATCTTGTATAAACGAAGGGGGCAGAGGACGTGAATAGACATTATTTTCAAAAGAAAACGTACAAGTGATCATCAAGTGTGGTATGAATTATCCAATCATGAATCATTACAGAAATTAAAATTAAAACCACAGCTCTAGCATATTGCACCTATTAGAATGGGCATTATCAAAACAGTGATAAGAATTAGAAAATATGTGAAGAAAAAGAGAATTCTTCCATACTGTTGGTGAGAATACAAAATGTTACAGACATTTTGGCAAATTTTTGGATGTCCTCCCCCAAATTAATGATGAAACCTCTATATGATTCAACAATTCTACTTCTGGGTAGATATGCAAGGGAGTTGAAATCAAAATGTCAAAGAATGTCACATCCATCTTCTGTGTAGCACTGTTCACAGTAGCCAAGGTATGGTAGGTGCCCGATTATGAATGAATGAATAAAAGCACATGTGATATTTAAACACAAATGAACACCATTCAACCTTTTAAGAGAAGGAAATTCTGTCACTTGTGACAACACGGATGAATCTAGAGGACTTTAGGCTAAGCACAATAAACCAGACACGAAAGACAAATACCTCATTATTTCCAATATATGTGTGAACTCACAAAGTCTAAATCATAGAAATAGAGATTATAATGATTGATAGAATGTGAGTAGGGATAGGGAGGTAGGTAAACAGGGAACATCCATTAAAGTGCACAACATTTCAGACAGATGGAATAAATTCTGGTGATACATTGCAGAATACAATAACTATATTTAGTACAGTATATATTTCAAAATTTCTGAACAAGTATATTCCCAATGTTCATATCACAAAGAAATTAAAAGTGAATTGATGAATATATTAACTGGCCTGATTTAATCATTTCACAATTTATACATATGTCTAGATATTATACCTGTAATTACATATAATTATTATTTTCAGTTTAATATCAAATTAAATATGAAACAAAGATCACACTGGAGCTGACTCACATATGGATAAATCAACATGGGCCTGGATTGCAAAGGCTGCATATGTTATGTATTTCTACACTACTTTCTGAAAATTGTATTATTTGAATCAACATGTTCTATTTCCCCCTTCTGATTCTTCTACTGAATATTTAATGCTCTCTTTGCTGTGCTGTGTAATTTCTAGGTCAGACAAAGTCTCTCTGTAAATATTTAAAGAACTGGCATAAGCATTTGCCATATTCCACTGTGGTTTTATCTTGTGTTTTGTTTTTACTTCATAACAAAGACCCTTACCTGGGAGTTAATACAGATTCTGACCAAATAGTTGGTAATTATAATGGTCTCTTCATTAATATCTTTTTGGTCTCCATTAAATCAGGGCCAACTACTTAGTAGCTTCTAATGTCTACCTCTGATTGAACACTTCTCTTTCTTTCTGCCTGTCTCCCTCCTCTTCCTCCTCCTCCCCCCTCCTCCTTCCAATCCCTTTCCTCTCTCTCTCTCTCTCTCTCTCTCTCTCTCTCTCTCTCTCTCATAGATTTGTTGCTAGCTATCTCCAGTCAGTCTGCACCTTCTTTCTTAACCCTGTCTCTTGCGCTTTCATTGTACTCACAAATATACAGGCACTCATTTAAATATGCCCCAATTTACTGTTTCAAAATACCAATATAAAACCCTAGTAGATAACTAAACACTTAAATATAAATAAGCTATTTACCTTGTCCTCTAGAGTTTTAGATTTTTGATCTGTAGAACGAAAGGAATTATAAGGTCTCAACCTGCATTTCAAGTTGACAAACTGGATATTTCATACTAATATTTCCTCTGAAGACAGTTTTTTAAATTACATGACATGTGCTTTGAAGTAATTTTAAAAACATAACATCAGAAATAAAAGAAGATGAGTAAATACTGTAGCACAACACAGGAAAGGGAATAAACCACAGCCTATGAACCCAGCCTAGATTGTAAATTTCCCTCAATGATGTTTGATGTTAATGTATGAGACTGCTGAGAAAATGAGTCAGTTTTAGGATTTAAAAGCTAAAAGAACAACAATAACTTTATAGTACTTAATCACACATGAAATAGAAATTGGAAAATATAATCCCACTGATAAGTGATATATTTCCTCAATCCATTTGATGTATGGATATTAAGGGTTGTTTTGTCAAGACATATGAGTGGTCTGAGATTTTACCCTCCACTAAAGCTAACATCAGGATGCTGGCAGAAGACGCAAGACTCTTGTGTCAGAGATAAAAGACAGTTAGCTATGTATAGGATCAACAGTAGCAGAGTTTTAGCATTTTCTCGGTGCCTGAACTCAACCGCAGTTCTCCCATGGTTACCTGACAAAAGCAGGATGTTCATACAGTGACTTGTGTTTAGAGGAGGACCCTTGATGAGTTTAGTGTACCTTGTCTCATGATGGAAAATATGCAAGTTACCCTTTGTCCTGGAGGGAGGCTGGATGTCTTTTAAAATCGATTGCAATACAAGCATCATTGACAAAGATATTGTGAAACAAAACACAACCAGTGTGGAAACTCATGGAGAGCTCCCTCTTAATGCTTCTAAGCCCCAGAGAGCCACAATATCTTTCTATTCCATGCAAATGCATTTTAGTTGTTAACATGATCTAAGAAATTTAATCAGCCTTGTATATATTTGACTGTAATCTGGTGCATGAAATCACCACCACAGTCAGAGTTGGTATCAAGTATGTATTTTTACTCTAAATTGATAGCTTTATTGGTGTGAATTTTACATATAATAAAATTAACTTGTTTTATGGGTGAATTTCAGTAATTAATATATTAATAAAATTGTACAACTGTTTAAATTTAAAATATTTCTGTAAGCTCAAAGAGGAATCACAGGCCTATTTATAGCTTTCCCAATTTCTACCTCCAGGCCTAGACAATCATCAATTTATTTTGTGTATTCATACAGTTACTTTTGTGAAAGTTTTATGTAAAAAGAATCAAAATGAGACTTTTTGTCAGGCTTCTTTCACTTAGCATAATATTTTTGAAGTTCATCCATATTGTAGCATGTTTCAGTAGTTACTTCTTTTTATTTTCAAGTAATATACCCCGTGCAGTTGTTTTTGTTTTTATTTTTATTTTTTGCATTTCTAAGGATTGAACCCAAAGCACACTGAGCTAACTACATCACCAACTGTTTTCTTTTAACTTCTTTTTCACTTTGCTTTTTTTTTTTCTTGCCAAGTTGCTAACTTGCCCAGACTGGGCTGTGACTCACAATCTTCCTTCTTCAGCCACACAGAGTGCTTGAACTGCAGATCTGTACCGCAGTGCCCAGCTTGCTGTGTATGTATGCTATATTTCTTATCAATTCATGAATGGACATTGACATATTTGTGATGTTTCTACTGTTACTGCCAATAATACCACTTTGAACTTTAACATAAAAATCTAGAAGAGTATAATATGATGTTTTTTCCCTCCACCAATCATATAGGAATAGAAATTTTGTGTCATGGCAATTCTATGCTTAACCTACTTACAAACTATCAAACTTTTCAGCTTTACAAACCATTTACATTTCCAGTAACAACGTGAGGTTTGTAATTTTTCCATATTCTTCTCGATATTTTTGTTAATATTGCCTTTGTGCAACGTGTAAAACCATTTCTTCATTGTGTTTTTGACATGTATTTCTCTAATAGCCAGTAATAAAGGGAAACTGATACATTCATTGATCAGATTTGAATCTTTCCAGATGTGCTACTCCTGTGTAAACCTTTGCCCATATTTAAAGTGGATCATCTTTTTACTCGGGAGTGAAACACGTTCACATATTCTGGACATAAGTCTTTTATCATAGGTATTGTTTCAAACTATTCTTTGCAGTGAACATGTATTTAGGATTTTTGTTCTTTTCTTTTTATTTTTTCTATCTCAATTATTTATTTTGAGAAGAAACAATATTTTTTGTTATATAAATCAATCCCAGGACTTCATTCATGTACATATTTTGATTTTTATAATTCCTATTGATCATTTTTTTCACTCAAGATTTTGGATTTATATCTAAGAAATTGTTGCCTAATTGAAAAACTCACGTTTTCTTTATTGATTTGTGTCTTACATTTAAGTCTGTCAGTATACTATTGTAATTCTGTGATTTTTCCCCTATGATCATCCAGGATTAATTATAGTTAAGCTTAATTATCAGGCATTAGTAAGAAAGCCTAATGATTAATTCCTTCGAACTAAGTCTTTATTCTAAGTAATTTATTTCATGACACACCAATAAGTGGACTTTAATTCTAAGAATTATTTAGAGATTTAGCAGTTAATATAACTAATGGATGCATCCATAGTATATTTGTTTTAATATTTGGCACAAAACAAAGTAATTGATTGCTAAAAGAGGCTTTCAAATTTGTCTTTTTTGGGGGTCTAAAAGTAATGGCATTTCTAAAAGTATAAATAGCTTAAATTGTGCATTTTCTTCTTTTTCTTTCTTCTAAACTGGAGAATTCTTTCATGAGCATATTTCTTTCTTGCATTAGTTTGTACTGCTTTGCTAGATGTCATCATATAAATGAAATCTGTGTTATAGCATTTTGTTACCATAGGCTTTCCCTGGAGAGTTACAGGTTTTACATATCTTATATGTATTTCTCAGTTCCTATAGAAAAACGTTGATCATATAATATTCCACTAGGTAAATAGCATCATCACCTTCCTGGGTATTACAACTACTTCCTTATAGGATAACACTTACAAACATGCGCAAATGCACATATGTATTTAATATGTATATGACAATACTCAAGCCTGACAATAATTTATTAGGATAAATTAAGAATCTAAGAATGATAGATCATGCTACATTAAGTTATGTTTCAGTAACTATAAACAGCAAAATCTTAATGGTTTATGATAACCAAATTTTTTTTCACATACAACAGTCATTAAAAGTGAAAAGGATGATCTAATCAGTACTCTTTACTTCTAGGGCCTAACAGAAGTCCAAAAATGGAGAAGGAAATAAACAAATAATAGGCAAGACATGTAGAAAACAGTTAAAAAAAATGATAAATTTGACCTAATAAAAAAGTAACTTCAATGGATATAAATAGAATGAATGCTCTGGAGTAAGATAAAATTATTAGTTCCATAAGATAAATTATCAACTCCATAAAAAACTAAAACTAAAAAAGTCTTTGTAAATGAAATATATAAAGCACAATTTATCATAATAAGTATAAAAACAGGCATAAAATACAATAAGCAATATTTAGCTAAGAGAAATTTTGAGGTTGCTTCATTAATATAGAATGAAATATATTAATAGTAAAAAAAAAAGAATGAAATATATTGAAAGTAAAACAGTGTCGAAGACAACCAGATCACTTTCAGTAAATACTCAATATAATATCATACAAATTAGACAAAAATGGTATATAATCATGTAAGGTACTAGGAACCAAATTAGGAAACTTGTAGAAAAGAAAGAATTATAATTCCTAAGCAGGATGTTAATAAGCAAATAATAAAACAATGTGAATCAAATAGTATGGCATAATGATTTTTACATTTGTGTCAATTCAAACCAAAAGTATAAAAATTATTTGATTCAAAATATTAATTAAAAGATAAATTATACAGCTATTTCATTAGATTAAGAAAAGAAATGTTTGATAAAATTTAGTATCTTGGCCAGAGATACGGCTCAGTGGTAGAGCTTCAGATATGTGAATATGTGAAGCACGGATTTAATCCCTAGTCCTGCAAAAAAGAAAAAAAGAAAGAAAAGAAAAGTCTATTGATTATTTGAAAATTAATTTCTAATGAAAGAGTAAAAGTGATCCTTATATATTTTATATCCATTTCTGTTCAGTATTTTATTTCACCTTCAAATCAGTGCTATAAAACAATAAAATGACAAAATCTAGAGAGACTACAAAGAAAAAATTATCTTGAATTTTTTTCATGAAAAAATGTGCCCATAGAAAATTCATGATAATATACTGAGAATTATAGTAATATTACTCAATAAATATTCTGATATGTTATTATTTTTTTTTCTTTTTGGTACCAGGGATCAAACTCCGGACCTTGCACTTGCAAGGCAGGCGCAGAACCACTGAGCTAAATCTCCGGCCTTATTCTGATATGTTAAATGAAAACAAATGTAAAATACTTCAACAGGTAATCAAGATGTAGGCATATCAGTCTTTCTTTAAAAAGAAAACAAAACACATGCATACATTTATATGCACATAAAGATACATGAATTCATAATATACATATAAGCACTAATTCCTATATCCCTCACTGTAAATAACAAGACATGTTAAGATATGAAATTATATAATAGCCTACAAAGAAATGTAAGTAGCACTGATTAAATTTTATTTTCTGCATATTAATAAGTACCTTTTTTTTTTGGTACCGGTGTCAACTCAGGACCTTGAACTTGTGAGGCAGGTGTGGTGCCACTGAGCTAAATCCCTGGCCCTAAGTTAAATTTTTATTCATAGAAAATCCCGAACATTCATATATATAAAATAGAATTCCATAATATTATTTTATAATCCCTACAGATCGACAAACTCAGAATTTTACATGTCTGCATTACTTTTTGACAGAGTTGTTGGCATCCGTGCTTTTCATAATATTTCCTTGTTTTGCAAGAGTTTCGATGACTCAGAAATTTATTTTAATTTCAAAATTTACCTCAATCTAGAAGTGTTAATTTTGTTTTAAAAAATCTAGTTTCTGGGGCCACAGATTTAGCTCAGTGGTTCCACCGCTTGCCTTGCAAGCACAAAGACCGGAGTTCGATCCCTGGTACCAAAAAAAAAAAGAAATCCCATTCCACGGGTCTTTGTTTAGCTCATTAGATGGGTCTGTCCTGGCCTTACTGGGTGACACACAGGAACAAGTATGAGCCTTTCAAGAGCTTCAGCCATGGAGCCAGATTTCAAAAATTCGTATCCTGTCTAAGGTACTTATTAACAATATCATCTTGGG
>NW_004624731.1:25697130-25737205 GCF_000247695.1 Heterocephalus glaber | reverse complement strand
ATAATTTTTAAAAATTATTCAGCAAAAATTTTTAAATAAAATGGCATTCAATTTGTTCCACATGCAGCACATTTTTCAAACTAGGCTCTAACAATTTTTGTCTATTCTTGGAGATTGGTCAATTTTTTCAGCCTTCAGTTGTACAGCTTTGGTGATGTAGACACTTCATCAGCACCTAACTCACTAGTAAAGTATAATCACATCTTTATATATCCATTGGCTTTTTTTTTTGAGACATGGTCTCATTATGTATTCAGGCTAGCCTTGAATTCACTATGTCATATGTAGCCCAGGCTGGTTTTGAAATTGAGGTAATTCTGCTTCAGCCTCCCAAGTGCTAGGATTATAGGTATGCACTACCATGCCTGGACCCACTGGTCTTTAAATCACTTAGTTGTTGCTTTAAAAGAAAATAGGGAATTGCAATCACTCCTATACAACAACACAGCATTTTAATAGCCAAACTCCAAATATTATTTGGTTTTCACATTATTTCCCAATATATCATTTTTGTTTCAAGATCTATAATATTGGAAACAATTCTGCATAATTTTGGTGAAAAATCATTTCACAATTAAATTATGATTAGGCCTTGCCTCTGGTTACAGCTGAGACCTCAATTGTCCCGAGATGCTGTGACACTCAAGGGCAAGATTGCATCATTTGAAGCCACCCTGGTTTCTTGAGAATTTAGAAAGCTCTCTCCTGGGAGGGACAAATTCCTTATCAGCTTAACTCATCCCACCTACTCTCATTTTTACCATCCTAATCAATTTAAAGATTTCATCTACCTAAAATCCTCATCAACATAAGATCTGCATGGTCTTAGTACTACTGCCACCCTCTGAGACATTTGATACTTCCTCTGATTATAAGATCCTCATTAGGATTATTGCCACCCTCCAGTCATCTGTTACTCCCTATGAACCCAGTAAATAGTGGCAAACTCGGAGTGCCTTCATCTTTGCTGCCCAGAGCAGCATTGATCAGACCAGACCCAGTTTCTTCTCTAGGTCTCATTTCCTTTCTTAATTCCTTAATTTGCCTTGTGCTGATGTGGCTCACAGGAGACCAAGACCCACTGCAAGGGTTCTGGTAACATCCCCTTTCCCTGTACCCTACACTATGAGCTATTTCTTTATTTCTTTATTTATTGGCTTTCAGTTGTCTGTAGACTCTGAAACTGTGTCAGTCTTTCTTTGATTTTCACCACTGTGACAATGTTTGGGAATATTGGCTAGGTATCCTGTGGAATACAGTATCTTCTGGTCTGAATGTGTTTTACGTATTCTCATAATTAGCTGAGTTAAATCACTTTGAAAATAATTTATGTAATTAAGCAAACTCAACATAGTTTATAACAAAATGTGTAACTCTTACGAACACCTGTATCCAAGGCAGTGGTGCCCTAATGATCGCTGCCTAGTATGGCCACCTGGCAGGCAGTGTAAGATGCACTGATTACAAGCCATCTCCTCTCCTTTAATATTAAAATGTTCTGGCAGGTAAAACACAAAACTCTAGGAAATGAAGCAGTATTTCACCTATTTAATGTTCCTTACCAAACAAGTTACAGGCAACGAGGGACAGATGTCACCTGACCACTGCATACACTATAGGTTCAATAAGTACCTTTTTTGAATTGGCAAGGAAAACTATGTCTCAGAAAGGATGAGAGTTTCTCGTTGCCAACCAATATAGTTCTTTCTGGGCAATTTCCAGCTCAACATAAGGCACAACCAAATGCTGGGGTTGATTATGAAAATCAGGAAATAAATTAAAAGCAACATGGGAAGGTGGAATTTCTGTCTAACAGAAAAGATCAGCAAATTCAGAAGCATTTCATTTTCTAAGTCCCTAATCAATACAGTTGATAAAGTTAGAGCTCACTAGTGAACCAGGAAGAGAGAAGTGGTTTAACCCTAAAATCCCTTTATTGAACTAAACTCCAAAATTCATTGCTTTCCAGAGAGAAATATTTATGTCTTTAGCAAAAGCAAAGACAGGACAATTACTTAACTAGAAGCCAGGCAAGGTAAGTAATCTGAATGACACTGCATTAAGTCTCTGAATCTTAATCATTATTTTAACTGAAAACAACAAAAAAGTACTTATAATTCTAATGCAAGACAATATGCAAGAGATGAAGTAATAGTTGCAGTAAGAAAACAAGAACAGTTATCTCTGTACATGGGCTCTGTTTGTATCCACTCTGGACAACAGGTTAAGATTTAAAGAGTAATCCTGGTCCATTTACCAGAGAAAATGTATCACAACCATAAAAGGAGTTAAAGCGTTAAATATCATAAATACATACAGTGACAAACAGATTCTCTCTGCTTTGTGCCATGGTGTGAAGAGAACTTTTCAGAGTAAAGTGGATTATTTATCGAAGGAATTTCAAGTCTATTTTATTACTATTATTATTTGAAATTTTTACTAGGTCTTGAAGCTAGGATTCGCTACCACTTAGTAACATCTCTAACCCTTTTCATTTTTGTTTTGTTTTGAGACAGGTTTCACTGAGTTGGCCAGGCTGGCCTTGTACTTGTGATCCTTCAGGCTCAGCTCCTCCATAGCTAGAATTACAAGCATAAACTCTCACATCCGGCCAGGGTCTATTTTATTTTCAAACAGTCATCAACCACTAAAGTGTAAGTTGCACTAAAAAAGATACAAGAACAATGGGAATTATTAAGCATTTTCTTTGAAAAATTGAGTGGGGCTGGGGATTTAGCTCAGTGGTTCCGGCGCTTGCCTTGCAAGTGCAAGGTCCTGAGTTCGATCCCCAGTACCAAAAAAAAAAAAAAATTATAGGAGTATAAAATACAAAACAAACTCATGAATACAACAAGGTGAGGAGGAAGAGGAGAAGTAAAAATAATTAAGATGTGTTATTTATGTCTGTTAGCTTCCCATGATGAGTGTAATCATGATGTACTGCAAACATCTACTACTAAAATATTTTTAAAGACTGTGAAAAAAATACAGGGAGACTAGAGAAAAATTAATATTTTAACAAAAGAGGTGAAACTGCCATGGATAAATTGACATTTTAATTTTAATTGAATATTTAATTGACAATAACATTACAACATAAATAAAAATTGATCAGTGAGAGAGGTGATGTATAGGTGGAATAAATAGTATTCTTAATATGTAATAAAACTATTCTCTGTGATGTTTTAATCCCCAATACACATAAGTATATTTTGTTCAAACCCATAGCATAACATCAAAAATAAACACTAATGTAAACCATCGATTAAGAGTGGCATGTGAATTCTGGTTGATCAATGGTAACAAATGGATAACTGTGGAGAGGGTAGTGGAAGAAGTTAAATATATGTGGAAGCAGATTTATGTGGCAAATCTATGTGATTTCTACTCAAATTTGATATGAACTAAAGAGTGCTCTAGAAAGATAAGGTCTTTAAAACTTAGTTATCAGCTAGAATTTTGAACTCACAGGCTCTGACGAAATGTTCCTCAATCTGTTTATGGTAATGAAAAAATTTTCTGTAAATATATAATACTTTTGGATTCTATGGAAGTCTGGATATATGAAGAATAATTCTTTGAAAGCATCATATACCATACTAAAAACTTGAGTTAAATCTAGATGTTGTTAGACAAAAAATTCTACATGACAAGTATAATAATGCTAAATATCTTGCTGATAAATAAATTAGAATGTGTATTAAAGAATACTAAACTGACCTGACTAGAAAAAGAGGGTTGCTACATAAATATTTGATTTAGCAATGCACTTTAATGTGTACTTAAAGAATAGTTACTTTATTTTTGTAGCAACAGGAATGCATAAAGGTCATTTGGTGAGTTAGGAACATAATGAAATAGCAAGTAGACAGATCAAATCTCAAATGCATTTAGGATAAATTCAAGTAAAAGAGATGCAGGGTTACTCAAAAGTTGTTGCTAAAGTTATTGTAAGGGAAATAGGATTTAACCAGGATTTTTTCTCGAAAGTGAGAATTTTCCTAGAAGGTAAATTTTAAAAATATTTTAAATTTATTTTTACTATTTTTCCTCCTTTCCTAGTATATCTTTGTGATGCATAATAAATGTTCAATCATGAGGAGTTGGTATATGTTCATAACACATTTTGATCCATTTTACTTCCAGTTTTCCTCCCATCCTCCTGTGTTTCCCCATCTCCAGGTCCCTTTAATCTCTACAAAGTCTAGCTCCCTTTATCTTATCATTTAACTTTATTTATTTATTTATTTAGGTACCAGGGATTGAACTCAGGATCTTGCGCTTGGGAGGCAGGCAGCGGCACCACTGAGCTAAATCCTCGGCCCTTACCTAGCTTTATTTTACTCCTAAATTATTATATTGTTGATAATTTACACAGGAGAAATCATGAGGTATTTAACATTCTGTATCTGATTTGTTTCATTTAGAATTACATTTTTTTTTTTTTTTTTGGTACCAGGGATCGAACTTGGGTCCTTGCCTTTGCGCAGCAGGTGGTGAAACCACTGAGCTAAATTCCCGGCCCTAGAATTACATTTAAAGTGCTTCCATTTTCTTATAGATGGCTTAAATTTATCCTTCTTCATGGCAGAATAGCACTCAATTGTGTATATATACCACACTTTCTTAATTCATCTGTTGATAGATATGTAGGCTGCTTCCAACGATTAAGTTTTGTGAGTTGTGCTGCTATAAATGTGGATATGCATGTATCACTCTAATATGATGTCTTTAATTCTTTTAGGAAGATACCAAGAAGGGGAATAGCTGGATCAAAGGGAATCTGTTTTTATAGTTTTCTGAGGAATTTCAGTGCTAATTTCTTTAGTGGTTATACCAGGTTGTACTCTCATCACAATATAGAAGGGTCCCTTTTCCCCCGCAACTTCTTCAATATTTGTTGTTTTTTGAGTTTGTGATGATAAGCCATCTTTCTGGAGTAGTGTAGAATCTTGATAATATTTCTTTTGCATTTATTTAACAAAGAACATTCTTAAACACCCAATGGCCATTTGTATTTCTCTGGAGAAGTGTCTATTCATTTTAATTGCACATTTTTTGATTAAGTCTTTGATTTTTGGCAGTACAGTATTTTTTTAGTTCTTTATATATTCTGTGTAATAGTTTTCTATCTGAAGAGTAGTTGGAAAAATTATTTTTCCTATTCTGTAGGAAAAATTAAACAACATATCTATTTTTTCCAGTACTATTTTTGTGACTGTTGCTTTGTGATACTAATTGAAGTTCAGGATTGTGATACCTTCTGTTTTGCTTTTGTTGCCCAGGATTGCTTTTGCTATTTTGGATCTCTTCTGTTTCCATAAAAAATTCTTAGAATATGTTTTTCTAGCTATGTTAAGGATGATATTGATTATTTAATATTTCATTAATCTGTACATTTTTGTGTGTTACATTCCTCTGACAATATTGGTTCTCCTACCTAGGAATAGAAAAAGTTTATTTTCTAATGTTTCTTCATTCTATATTTTAAAGAATATTACAGTTTTTATTGTAGAGGTTTTTTACTTCCTTTGTTAGGTTAATTCTGAGGTAAAATTTACTTTAAGTTTTATACTTTTTCATAGCCACTAATGTTAAGTCATATCACACTCCATAAATATTTGGTTTTAACACTAAAGATTAAAACCATACTTTAATAAAGATGTGCTATCTTTGATCTGTGTCTTTGAATATTTTCTAGTACATGATGTATACCAGTTTGCCCAACCAGAACAAGAAAAATAAAGATCTTTTGAATAAAATAAAAAATACTGCAATATCCCAGAGAGTGCCAGCCATTAGAATGGATATTAAATACACTGAACACATTTCCAAAATACAGTCTTCTTAGAAAGAAGTTGAATGAGGAAGTAGCTTGAATGAAAGACCAAAGATTTGAGCCTGAAAATGTAAATGTGGGGGTAAAAGTAAGGCCACTAACTGAGAAAGGAAACCTGTACAAAGTCTACTTGCAAAGGAAACACTCCTCCTTTCTCTCACCAAGGCACCATTCACAGTACCAGGACTTAGAGAAAGTTCTATCTTCTAGTTATAACCTTCTCAGATGTTCTCTAAGTTGTCTTGCATTTTTCCATATATTTGTTGTACGGAGCAAATAACTTTTCCTATCTAGACATGCTTAAATATATACTTTATAGGGCTAGGGATTTACCTCAGTGGTTTCACTGCCTGCCTCACAAGTGCAAGATTCCGAGTTCGATCCCCTGGTACCAAAAAAATATATATATATACTTTATAAAGCCTCTGTGTGTGCATGTGGGGGATTGAACACAGGGCCTTGGATGTGTGATCCCGTGCTTTTATTGAGCTATGCTCCCAGCCAGCCCTGGATAAAATAATTTTTCATTTCCTTACATCATTGCTCTCAAAGTAGATTGTATTTCCTACTCTGATCTTATAATTCTGTCTTTCATGCAGTTTTTAGGACAGAACATTACTAGAATGGTCTTATTTCTATTCTCTGGCCTGTTTTCAGTTATTCATTAACATAACTGAAATTAGTATATGCAGCTGTTAACTTGAATTTTATGAATCACTACTTTTAAATATGGATCTGTATGTAGATTTTGGAATGCATATGAAAGATCAGAGACAACGGTTTGTCTAGTTTTCATTTATCATTTATCTGGGTAGAAACATATACTTAGGGGTAAATATGTGCACTCTGGTCTGATTTGAGTGTTCAAAGTCTTGCACAAGAACATATATTTCCAAATCACATAAGATACTCAGAGGTACACAGTGAACCATCTTATTCCCTGGATATTCTTGGTGAATCACTTGCTATTTTGTTTGACCATTATTTGCATAATGTAATAATATGTACAACCAAGTGGTAAGGCTTCATTTCAAGATTACTTGACAAAAATAGCCATCATAATTTACAATGAAATTGGGAATTTTTTTGTGTCAAATGTTAATTGTTAGTCATATTAAAATGTATGTTATTGTTCTGTGTTCTTTTATGTGCACTTTTTTTAAATTAAAGGAAATAATTAGAGGCAGCATTGCATATCAATCCTGAGAAATATTTACTATCTCTGTGACTTTATAAAGATAGCTGAGAACAGTTAACACAAAGTTTACTCTCAGTATATTTTTTGTTAACTATAGGCACAATATTTTACAGCTATCTGAACTATCACATCTTTTATGACTGAATCTTGACACAAGTTTCCTGTTCTTCAATTCCCTGACATCCACCTCTATTATCTCTATTTCTGTGAGTTAAACTACTTTAGATAACTCATCGGACTACTTGTATCATGCAGTGTTTTTCTTTCTGTGACTGACTATTTCACCTAGAATGATGTCATCTATATTAATTTATATATTTGTAACATATGTCACGGTAATATTTTTAAAGGCTGAATAATATTTAATTATTTACCTTTTAATCTGAAGGTAATGGGAGATTCATCATTGGCTTATTTTACATACTAAATGAGGTTTTCATATAGAACCCTAAAACTACTCATAAAAAAGAAGGGTTCAATAAATTCCTACTATTCATATTATTAGCAATTGAATCATTATTGATTATATTATTTCAGCTAGTTCAGTGAACATAAGTAAATTACCACACCCAAAATTCAATTTATTAGTGTCCTAACACATTTCTGGTCACCTTGTGTGTTGGTGGTAAACTTCAAATTAGACTATAGTATAATTATAGGAATAAAACCCAGGTAAGCCTAAACCCAAACTTAGAGAAATTTTATATTAAAAAGTTTAAAGCTGTGAATTTTGCTTTTGTTTAACCCAACTTTCAGTCAGCTATTTCTGATGGATAAAGATGTTACCAATTGGTTACTTACTGAGGAGACAGGAATGACTAAAAGAAATAAGCACCCAACAAAAATAATGAAAAGAAGTTATTGAAAGATCTGGTGGATTCTGGACTTGACTAAACTGTAGCACTGACTCGGACTCTCCAGTTGAGGTTTGTCTGATATGCACAGAACTTCATATGTGCTTTCTATGTGCAGTTATGTCTGTGTATAGAACCGAAACTTTCAACTACACTAATCTGTCATTTTACTTGTATTTATAATTTTGTTAAATATTTTTTTATTCATCCAGTTGTGGTAACTATGTAACACTTACTTTCTAACTATTACGTATTAATTCAAACATACCTTTTACAAATATAATAGCAGTATTTGTATTTGTTCCGACGAATAAAAGCAGGGTTCAGAAAGAGAATGACTGGGTCCCTGTATAAATGATTGTCTTCCTGTTTATGATTCTTGACTTTGCAAGAAATCATCTGTTGTTTTGTTCTAAGACTGTACTCTTTCAATGGTTTTTAATGTACATATCAATGAAATACTAACAATAGCTGCCTCAGTGAATAGCATAAATTTTCATGCTGAAAGAATCAGTCTCATGCATTTTAACCATAGGATAGAACACAATGGTTATGAGTTTGCTCTCTTTTAACCTGGACATCAGTGGATGTCTATGAATTGGTTTTACTTATTTCAGGATGTTTTTAAAGTTGGTTCAAACTGGTTTAATCAAATGAAGACTTCCCTTAGAATGTGTCCAGATGTAAAGATCCCTGGTTCCCCACATCTGCAAACTGCTCAAAGGGATCTTAAAAGTCATGACAATGAGCTGGGGGGTGGTTTTTTTGTAGGAATTGGAGACACTGAAAAATTCATGATTAAAAATGCAATAGAAAAAGGAGGGTTACATTTCAGCCTACTGATGATATTTTAGGAGGTATTTCTTACAAGAAAGTTTGTGTAATTTAAAATTTATACACAAAACTATAAAATACATAAAGCCATTTTTTCCTAATTTAATCACAAACTCTTGGATGTCCTAAATCATATTCTTCATGTTTTCTCTGGAGTGTGAACCAATAAAAGGTCATTAACATAGTAAGGTCCTGGAATAGAATTTACTATTCACTAAATATACACTAATTCACCAAATATTTAATGAGCACATGTTGTATATGTGCTTCTATGTTAGTGTTTTTTATCAATTTGGTGTTGGTGGAAGCAAGAAGCTGTGGACTCGCCTCTCCCTTTCTGTCCCTCTGTGCTCTGCTCTGTGATGCTGTGTTTTTTGTTGTCCAGCTGGATCCCACAGGCTCAGCTGAAATACATGCTGGGTTTACAGGCTACTTCCAGGATTAAGCTATTATGAACCCATCAATAGGTGATTGGATAAAGAAAATGTGTTTTCTATACATGATGGAATACTACTCAGCTATACATAAGGACAAATTTGAAAGAAATTGGATGCACCAGAAAATGTTAAGTGAACTAAATCAGACACATAAGCTTAAATACCATATAATATCTCTCATTTAAGTAACGCAAAATACAAAGACCATAATACAGGATGGATATAAGCAGACAAGGGGATGGATCTTTTGCAAATGGGGAGGGGTCCAGGAAAATGAGAGAGAAGGGAAGGGAAAATAAGTAGAATAAAGATATGTCACAGTCAGGAACCTAATAACCTCAATGAATGTAAATATTTTATGTCATAAACAAGATAGAATCAATGATATCAACAAGAACAAAGTGGAGAAAGGGGATTTGGAGGAGGGAGGGAAGGAGAAGAGGATTACAAAAAGAAACAAACTGTGTTATGTACATTTACCCACTCCCCAAGATGAGTGTAAACTGCATGTACTGCAAGCATATACTGTACAAAAAGGAAAACAACAACAGCAGCATACTATAGAAAGACTGGACGCCCAGTGGAAGAAGTAGGAACTGATTTCTTTTCTTTGCTGCCTTATTCTCACTATGGTTGCTCCTCATGGAAACAACAACATTGTGTTTTACCAGCAACATTAGATAGAATTTATGGGTTCAACAAATCCACTAAAGATGATATTGTCCTCTCAGTGAGATTGACGCCTGCTCTATGGGATTCCTCAGATTCCAGGCTCCCGGATCCTTGTTTCTAATGATCAGTGAAGGCTGAGCAGCACCCTTTGTCAAAGCCTGTCTAAAATACTAAATGACAGTCATTCCACCCCCTACCCTATCCCCTATCACTTGACTGCTGCTTCCGACAATTTCTATTTCTCTACTATGACAGTGTTTGTTTCTTTTTTCTCACATTCTAGACAACTACAATTTTGTTTATTGGTTTGCGGTAAAACGTATACAACACAATATTCATGACTTAATTTCAATTGTATAATTTTATTTATTTTTGTTTTTTGAGACAGGGTAGTTCAGGTTCGACTTAAACTCACTATGTAATCCACTCTGGACTCCAACCTGTGGTGATCCTCCTGCCTCAGCCTCTTGAGTACTGGGATGACAGGGATGCATCACCATGCCTGGCTCAAGTGTGACATTTAATGTCTTGTGTACATTCATGTTGTGAAGACATAACCAGAATGTTTTCCTTCAAAACTGGGGCTTGCTTTGCCTTAAAGCATTGTCTCTACTTTTCCTTTCCTCTGATTAGTGGTAACTACTATTTCATTTTCCGTCCCTATGAATTTGATTATTGTAGGAATCATGTAATAATGATCCATTTGTCAGTCTTATTTCACTGTGCATAATGTCTTCAAGTCCATCTTTTCTGTGCCATTTCTGCTAATTATTTTATTTTATTATTATTATTATTTTTGGTACTGGGAATCGAACTTGGGTCCTTTGCCTTCAAGGTAGGCGGCAGAACCACTGAGCTAAATCCCCAGCCCTTTTCTAATTATTTTAAATTTATTCTGTGAACATAACGGGTGCAGTTTCTGTCTTCTGACTTAACCTTGATAGTGCAGTGACTCCTATAGCTCCCGATTTGCTAGGTGAGAAATGTGTAGCCTTCAATTCTCAATTAAAAGTTAATAAGATAATTTCAACTAACAAATCCATCCATAAGGGTTAATTATATGAACCATTAGTCATACATTATTTCTGAGAGGAATTCGATTTATGTAACCCACAGAACTGAGAACCACTTTCATTCTTACTAGAAAGGGGAAAAGGGTTAGTATTTTCCATACTTTGGATCTTAGGTTTGATTTATTTAACTTTGTTTAACACAGAATATTAACTAATTCTAAAATTTTTCATTTTGGTTTGGATTAAGATGCTTCTTCTAGGATAAATGGACAAGGGTTAATATAGTAAGAAATATAACATTAGATGAGCTAGGAAGTTGGTTTTCTTATTTGCAGCTCTGATTTGTCTTTTGAGTAGGAAACTCAGCTGAACTTAACATTTTCTTGTCTATTTTCTATTCTAATGTTTTGCATTCTATGACAACTCCCTAAGAGTTATTTATTAAAAAATTCTTTTTTTTTTTTTGAGAACACATTTATAAAGAGATTTAGGGACAAAAAGTAGAAACAGATTCGTTAAAGTCTCATACTCACATAGACGCTTCAGAGCTCAAGTGTGCAGTTTCGGGTTAAGAAAACCTATGAGTCATTCTATCCCTGGGGAACCCATTTAATCATATTCTATACTGTGGTTAAAATGTGTGCTTCTGCTTTAGCCACTGTCTGCTAAGCTTATTCTCTTGTTCCCACAGGGGAGTCTGGCTTATCAGAGATAAATTAACCCAAATGGAAAATAAGCTCCGTAAGATGAACTCTGATAGTTCCCTATTTCCCTGATGTAAGTGGCTTCATCATCCCAAGCAAGAGTTCGGTACTCATTGCAGGCCTTTGTGTGATCATCCGGGGACACGGAGAACTTACCTGAGATGCTGCTAATTATCTTCTTTCCTACTTCTTCTCACCCCACCTTAAAATATTTTCCTTTAGAAATTATATTTTCATACTGCTGATAATGATGATTAAACAATTTAAAAATTATCATTGCGCTGTAGTTAGCCAGATTAATTTACAAAGGCAATTTACAAAGTTAAGAATATCAAAGCATTTGATTCTTCCCTTACCCTCCATCCTTACTCGCCATGTTGAACTGATTTTATTGACTACAACCTTAAGAAGTATCTGGGCTTTCAGCCAAAATGTGATGCTACTTGAAAGCTGATGAAAATTTCAACAATATATTTGAAAGAAATATTCATTACTTTATCTTCTAGTGAAGTCATTATTTGCTGACTAAATTTATTTAGCAACAGAGGAAAAATGATTTTAAAAATTCAAAAATGCAAGACTTACTCTTTCTCACCTGGCATTAAAATTCATGTTTAATACATGATTAATATTTGTTTTGTATATAAATTGTCCGGGATTTTTTTAATTAGTCAAAGTAACAAAGTAAAAAACATTTAAGTACTTATTTGCTTTTCAAAGTCAGAACTGAAGAATAGTGCATACAGTATGTATTAATGTTATCATCCATTAAAGGGCTTTGAAGGTAATTGTATGATATATTTTAAAATGTAATGTATGAAAATATTCTATTGATGGAAATGTCAGCCTCAGTTTTTAAATCTTAAATTTCACCAATCATTATAGTGTTCAATAGTGAAGCTCTAAAGGAAATAAAAATTGTATGTTTTATTATTGCATTCTTTTCTGAGTGCAGTATATTGATTACTTGTAGCTATGGAGCCTTCCTCTATTAAACATCTGTTGTTTTAACAGAACACTAATGTATTTAGGTCATCAATTGGTCCAAATTCTAAAGATCACCATTACCAGTCTAAGTCAGGTATATGAAATATATTCCCCCTTTTTTTTTTGGCACCAGGGCTTGAACTTGGGACCTTGTGCTTGCAAGTCAGGTGGCAGAATCACTGAGCTAAATCCCCAGCCCCCAAATATATTCACTTTTATCAGAGAAAGTTTTGGCTAGCCACCCTGAGCTGGGGACTGCCATGTGGTTAGCAAAGAGTCAAAGAAAGGGGATACATATTGAGGTTCCAAGAAACTCTCATTAAGAAAACCTACAACACCAAAAACATTGGCCTCTGTCTCTTTAAATTTAGTATACTAATGATAACAGATTATATCTTGGGTTATGGTTGACAAATTGCAACTGCTATAAAAAGCAAGTGGGACACTCTGAGTTGGAAAGAGCAGAAGGCTTGGAACAGCTGGGGTTCGGCTGACATACGAAAGCCCTTGACTGCTTGTCTTTCCACCTCTTGAGTAAACAGTAAGTGCTGTCATATATTAAGCTGTGATTTGCAAGGTTTCCTATTGTAGATAAAAGTATTCTTGACTTTAAATTAATTTTCTATTAAAATTGATAGTGGAGAAAAACACATCTTTATATTTAACATCACCCAAACTATTCTATAGTCCAGAAAATATTGAATTTAAGTCCTCCTAGTAAATACATGTATGTGGGTCTTGGTTGATAAAGGTAAAATTTGTAAGGTTCGAAATCTACATTTTCTCAGAAAAATATGTGATCTGGTTTTCATGCTGCATTTCAAATATTTAAATAAACTCTAGTAACCTATGAAATATTGGGAGGAATGACTCTTTAAACAGTTTAAGTGATACCATTTGAAGATCTTTGGCATTGTATAGGAACTTTTATATTTATATTTCAGTATAAATAAAAAATAAGAATAAGCAAACAATTGTATCAAAGCTAGAATAAAGTAGTATGTTGTGATCCTTAGGGACATAGATGATTATCTATTAGTTATTAGATTTGGATGGGAGAAAGAACACATTTATTAATACATTAAAGTTAGTCTTCATAGAATTCTTTTTGTTTTGTTTTGTTTTTCGTACCGGGGATCGAACTCGGGTACTTGCGCTTGCGAGGCAGGCGGCAGAACCACTGAGCTAAATCCCTGGCCCACCATAGAATTCTTTAGGCATTATGCTGTTCGATTTCCACATGAATAAATTACATTCAATACAGAATTATTAATCTTGGTTTAATACAAAGATCTATCTTCCTGGGATGTTCCACATTAAAAGTATTTAGGCCCTGTAGGCCAATAAACTCTCTGTTCCAACTATTTGTGTCCTTGCAGGAGAGTGAAGATGGCCATAAAGAGTCACCAATGAACAGATGTGACAGTTTTCCCATAAAAATTTATTTACAAATACAACCAGCTCTGTGAGTTTGACCTGCAGATTCTAGATATACTTCTCCACAGTCTGAAATCCCTCAAACGTTTACAAAATTAAAGGAGACAAACTTTCTTACAAAACAACCTGTAGCTTCAGGGAGAGTTGAAATAATAAAATTGTAGGAAATGTTATGTTTTGGGACATCTCCCACCCCAAGATTACAGGGTTTACAAATTAAACTCTTTCGGTAGTTCTTCTGCAGGAGAAAATATCCTCAAGGAAACAGAAAACTCCAATCTCATAAAAAATTTAAGGTTTTTGTTTTGATCTATTTTTTCTTCGTATTTTGCACTTGTAAGAAAAAATTCACTAGTTTTTATTTAAAAGTAGAATTTTTAAAAACTCCCCTGTTTTATGATTGTACAAATATTTTCCCAATAAAACCATTTTATTTCTCATGAAGTTTCTAAGGGCTCACAAATTAAGAGGAGATTACTCGTGTGGTTCTCTAGCAGGCAGGATGGATTTATCACTTGATAGCGTGTCTCGGACCCACTATATTTTTACTTTGGGACACATGAAAAATTTCTAATTTTGTTTAAAAATCAAAAGATAAACTAAAGTTTTATGTATTGCAAATGTTTTAATATGCAATAGTAACATATTCATTTTTATAGCCATATATAAACTTATGTATGGCCAATATACTATTTAAAACAATCATGCAGCTTAGTAAAACAAATGTAATACTTTTGTGCAGTAATCTCTCACTCTTTCCTTTTCTGTCTCATTCAGAAGACTGAATTTCAGTATAAAAATTACTTGTAAGTAATCTAATTATCTGAGATTTTTAAAATTTCATATTGCTGAATTTAAGTAGAATTGCATTATGCACTAATGAAAAGCAATTGCTGCTTATTGAACATATATCAACTGGTAAAGTTTTCATAAAACCCTATCTACTGGGAATATGTATGCTACATTTTATATATGCCAAACATCCTAATTGGAATAAAATATTGTGTTTCTATTTTTATTTGTCTTTGCATATTATTGTATCTCATGGAATATAGAACAAAACTAGCACAATAAACGAAATTTAAACTAGATGAGACACTACTATGATAACTTTTTCTTTTTTAAATGAAAGTCTGTGAAATTAAAATGTGATCTAATATCATCAACTAGTATATAGCAGGTCTGCAGCCCTTTTCCTTGCTGTGACTTTCCTATTGATCTGCCAGATTTATATTTCTGCCTCCAGAGACTGCACATAGGAAAATGTACTCCTGTCTCCTTTCATGAAAAAATGAACACAAGTTGTATGCTTCTGTGGGAAACTAGAGCAAGCATCTTGGGTTTTCTTTCTGCTTTTTCCTCTTCTTTCCTAGAATTGCAGACTTCTTTGTTACTAAGCTCAGGCACTAAGAGTCTTCTCTTTTTGTAGCTAATAGAAAGTGTGTGTATCCCTTAGCTGCTCCAAGGGGAGAAGATAAACACAGACACGATAAAAAAAAATATTTCCTGTTAGAACTGAAAGGTGCTGACTCAGGTTTGCATCTGCATTACAATAGCCACAGTTTCTTGAGATGCAGTTGTTAATACACACCAGAAATAATTCTTTCCAGCATGAGCCTCCAGGAATAAATTAGAGGGGCAAACAGTTGATAATGAGCATTGTCCAAGCAGTTCTTTCTCCTCATATCTTAAAAGCTTGCCTGCTTTTGATAGATGAGACACAACCACTTAGTGTTAAAGTCATTTAGGTGGAAAAATTAACCTATACCACAAATATATTTAAAATATATTTTTGTCACTTGCCTCTACATTTGCATTTTCTTCCAATTAAGTGCCATTCTGGTTGCATCATATTTAATGGTTTCCTGTCCACAAGATTTTTGCATCCTATTTATCATTTTCCCACACTTACGCTTCTGTATTTATAACTTAATTGATTTATCAATCATTTAACAATTGAGCATTCATGAAATATGGATAAGGTGTCAATGTGAGCTGTTAACTATAGGAAATAAAGATAGAATTGAGCTTATAGTTAACCTGTTGTCCAGCTCATGCTCCCTGTGTAAGGGATGCAGTGCTCGAAGAAATGATCAGGGATTGACTGGCTAAAATATTCTTTTGAACAATGAGCTATGTTGATAACAAAGGTGGCACACAATTTTGGGGCAGGGATCTCACACTCTTCTCTCCTCTGCCCCAGTTACATGTACATTGAAATCACTAAAGAACAAAAAGAATCTGCCTGTACATAAAATATAAGAAAATACAGATAAGTACACTTCACAGGCCAGAAGCTGTTTTTGTTTCGTTTTGGTGTTTTTCTCCTTCCTGGTCCAATGCAGAGAGCCAGAGCCGGGACTGATTAGGGGCAATGTATCAGCACACAGTTCTGCTTACTGAGAAAACAAAAGGGGAGCTACTGGCCGGAGCCAGCTAACACCCTCTAATTGCAGGAGCAAGAGCAAGCCATGGGACAGATGGAGAGCAAAGTACTTGGATCAATTTTTATACTGCACATCAACAGCTTTGTGAAGCAGCTGCGCTGGGATAGCCAGGGTTTTTTTTCATTGCCTAAACCAAGCAAAAAAATGGTACTTTTTGTGGTTCCTCCTTCATGAGGCCCCAGACAACAATGGGAAGATTAAGAAAAGCTCTACCTTATATACATAACAGAGGCAGGAGAAACAACATATTGTGCTGAGATTAAAATTTTGGAAATATGACTTCAAGTAATCAGAGAAGCCAAGCAGTGGAAGTGCCCATTTTGGAATTGGCAGCTCTTTTTCTAGTCTCCTCAGGGCTGCTGGATCACTGAATCTAAAATGTTTGCTCTAATCAACCAGCCCTCGGCATGATATCTCTGTTGCAGAATATATGGCAGGTTAGCTTGAGGAGTTTGTATTTCATCTATGTTCTTTCTTCCTTTTCCACCTCCATATTTATGTCAATTGAGTACTTGAAAGTCAAGACATTTAGATCATAGGATTTTTAATAGATGCTTTGAAAAAGCAGGGAGCAACATCAAAGTTTGGAGCCCATATCATTTCTGATCCCAGGCCCAGAGAAGTGACGGTCATGGGTCCAGGTGGTCTCTAGCTGGATTGGAGTCATTTCCATCTCAGGCAGTACTGAGGGATCTCATCAGATCTGGTGGATCTGCTGGGCTCCTCCTCTTTATTATCCAGTTAAAAGAAGAAAATTAAGATGAGGCACCAAGAAAAGCAAAATTCCATTCGCAGGAGAAATGTTAAATACTGTCAAATTTGTCCTTGCAACATTTAAGCTTATCTTTGTCCTTTATATATTTAAATAATAGGTTATTATATTAAAAATATTGAATTCTCTAAGTTTGAATTTTACTCTCTTAATTCAGCCTTCAAGAGATATAACATAAAAGCTACACTTTTGAAATCACACTAATATGGCTCAGTACCTATGTACTAGTGGCCTATTAGGAAAATCCATCTGTAATTACTATGTTTTGTTCACCCAATGTGTGTTGCATGAGAATTAAAGAATATTAAGTAATGCTTCTGGACCATTTTGGTTCTTCTTATGAACCAAACTTAGACCTAAATTTTTGCCAACAGTGGGAGTGAGGGAGTCCATGCTCGAGGTTGACTGACAGCAACACTCCAGCATTGCGCTGGATAATCATTTCCATCGTGGTGTGTCTTCAGGGAATGTGATGCCCATACTTTTTACCATGTACCTACAGAAAGCCTTAGTTAATCTCCCCACTCTTTCTTTCTCACATATTTTAATGTCATTCACTTCCCTTCTATATTATCAAAATATCCCCAGGGACATCAAGTTGTGTAGAAATAAGAAACCTGAGCTATTGTGCACAGGCTTTTAGTGTTCCACCTAGCAGGTCATTATTTCTTCTGGGGCAAGGAAATAAATGCTCCCACTAAGAAATTGAAAGGGAGAATAAAAAACAAGTATATATTTCAAAAAAATACCCTGCCCACTTTCATCGAGATAAGAAAAATACTATTCTCATTTACCAATTGTATCCATTCTAGCTGGATGCTTGTCTTCATTTATTAATGTTTTAGATCCATAATAAAAATAACTAAATCATTTATGGCAGTGATATTTGTTCCTTGAAAATTCATAACAGCTCACCTAAGATGTTGCATCTTATTACCTATTAAAAGTAATGCATTGAGAAAATATGATTGTAATAATTATAACCTGAATAAGATCTAACATCAAATGAATGCCTATTGTACACCAAAATATATCAAGAGGTTTCTATGATTTCACTAACCCTTAACAAAGAAAAATTAGACATCATTCCTTTAATTCATATGAGGGCCAGTTAAATTAAAGTTACATATGGCATAAAAACTAAGCAAAGAAATTCACCCACATCTGTGGGTGATACTATTTTCCAATGCTTCACATATTTTTTTCAAAGTTTTTGTTATTGTTGTTTTATATGATAAAAGGTCTCTCTGTGTAGCCCAGACTGTCCTCAAACTCCTGATGATCCTCCTGCCCTACTCTCCTAATTTCTAGATTTATACATATGAGGTGCTCTGCCCAGCTAGAGTGGTTTTTGAAACAAAGAAACAATACTATGTAGATTTTGAGATAATATATATTTCTAGGAAAATATTTCCATTGTTAATGTCATAGTTTAGTACGGAGTTATGCTTATCTGCTCTTTTAAAAAAGTTCATCTTTACTTGCCTTCGATTACAACTTTTAATTTTCATTTGGGTTTCAACAAACATTTTTATTAAAATAGCGAGGTTGTTTCTGTTTTGTTAAAATACTATTGTTTTATTTATTATTTTTCATGATTTAACTAAAAAATTTCTCAACACTTATTAGTTGATTTTCTTCAAATATTTCCTTCCATTTTCAATATCAATAATGAAATATTAATTTGATTATTTTTATTAGACTGCTAAGTGCAGTAAGTTTTCCTCCAAGGATGTTTTAGAGAATATTCAAGGCATTTTCAATTGTTTTATTTTTAAGGTCATGTTAGTTTTGATTCTCTCTTTGGGCATTTATTTATTTGTTTATCAAATATTAATTAAAAGTTTTAATGACCCATTCACTGTTATTTGGGTCATAGCATTAGTAAAATATATGACAGATGTTCTTTGGTTCCAGGTTCTTAATTTTTATGGAAGATGAATGATGGCAATTAAACAATAAACAACTAAAGAAAGGAAATAAAGAGAGAAGTCAGAGAGTTTTGAAAACAAAAATGAAGAGACAAACAGGACTGGAACATTTAATTAAAATGGTTATGAATCATACTAAGTCCTGGGACTAAGACATGAAATCCAAGAATAACCCAGTCATAGAGCTAGGAAAAGGAAAACCTTCCATGTACAAGAACTATCTTCCAAAAGGTCCCCAACAAAAATAACATTTAGTAGGTTCAAGGAATTAAAAAAGACTATAGTAGATCTCATCAATATGATTTCCTATCAGTATGAAACCGTAGAAGTAACCCTTAGATGCAATTATGTAGAAATTTGGAAACATGATAAATAGTAGAGAGGGGGGTATATCTTAGCAGTGAAGGACTTGTCTTTCACATATAAAGTCCTGAGTTCCATGATCAGCACCATAGATGAGAGAGAGAGAGAGAGAGAGAGAGAGAGAGAGAGAGAGAGAAAGAAAGAATGAGAATTGTCATTGGAAATTATTTGGGGACCCAGTGAAGATTTTAACCAAGAAACTAATAGTCTGTGTTGAACATTAAAAAAAAAAAAGTGTTGAGATTTCTGTGAATACTTTAAGGACAAAATTGACTTTGAAAATAGAGTTTCAGTTTAGATATGATATAATGTATGACCTTGAGAGGTAAGAGTAAAAATAAAGAGTTAACGGTGGAGTCAGTATATATTTTAGAAGTAAAATAAATCATTTTGGGAGACAATAAACTACCTGAGAAAAGTAATACAATTAAATCTGAAAAATTTAGTAGATTTGACAATTTCTTAGTGGTTTTATTGTTATAATCTTTACATTATTAACTTTAATTTGCTTATATGTAGCAAGTCCATTTTTGACATACGTTTAAAAATATATATCCATATACACACTTAACATTTTCTGTTAAATTTTGTGTATATTAATATATCAATTTGAGTGATTATCATTCTGATTATTAGAGAATATTTATCAGCTAATGATCGAATCACATAAACTATCATGAATATTGTGTGTGAATAACTCCATATTGTTTTCTTTTTTTTAAATTTTATTTATTTATTTTTTGGTACTGGGGATTGAACTCGGGTCCTTGCACTTCCATGTTGTTTTCTTTAAAGATCAGATGATCGTCTCCAAATGTTTTTTTGAAATAATAAAAGTGGTAAGTAAAAGTAGTATAAAAATAGATCCTTTTGAGCTCACATGAATGGTCCCCACTGTTAATAGTTTAGATTACATGTCTCCTGATACTTTACGTATAGACTTAGTTGTATCAAAATTGACTTTGGACTTTGCTTTGGGAATGAATCATGCATAGACAGCAGTATACCAGGTAATGAATCAGAATTTAGCTGTTCTTCTAGACAGCCGTGTGGTCTTTCCCAAGTTTTGTCTTCTCTGCTCACCATTTTATATACCATATGACTGTGTGTGTGTGTGTGTGTGTGTGTGTGTGTGTGTGTGTGTGTAGATTTGTATTCACTCATACTTTTAGCAGTATATGTTTGGGATAATATGCAGATTTTTTTTATTGTTCTGATAGCTGACTTGATAGAAGAATGTGGATGATCATTGCTGCACCAGTCAAATTGGGAGGACATGAAAAGCACGGTTCATTATCACCGGTTTTTACAAGTATGTAATGTATCTTCTTGAAATGTCTTTCTTTGTCTTAAAACTGCTCTAGTATATTGGTTTGAGCTGCTCTTTTAATGAAAAAAATAAACATAGAGGTATTAAGTTTTCCTTATATTTGTTAGGGACTCATTTGTTTTGGACATGTCATTAGGGGGATATTTTTGTTTCTTTGTTTATCTTTGTGTATTAAGAATATAAAGTTGACTAATCCTAATTTATATTTTAATATAATTATAAACTATTCCATCACTGATTTACATGTGAATCATTTATTATTAATAAATAATCACTTATTTAGTCTTTCCTGTGCATCCTCCACAAAACGCAGGAGCTAGAACATTACACATTAATTTCATTTCCTTTTGTCTTCTGCTCAACCCCTCAACTTCCTCTCAAAAGAGGGCATATGGTATATAAAATAATGAACAGAGAGGATCTAAAAATTGGTCACTGTGTGGATATTAGTGTTTGATTTATTTCTTTTACCCTTAAGCCTAAAAATAGTTACTTATTTTTGTGTGTCCTTGAATTTTATGAAAAGTTGTCATTCACTCCTTGTAACATGTCCTGGACTTGCATACTCACTTAACTAGGAGTTCTCATCCAAGTAGCTCTGCAGACACTCTGACTGGCATATAAAGTAGAGCAACCTTATATTGCGCAGTAATCTCTATTCCATTAGAATTAGGAGAAAGTAAGAATATTTATCCTTCGTAGGACTTATCTTTCCCACATTGTCTAGTGCATTGACCTGACCATTATAAAGAATTCTAAATGATGCTGTAATAGAAGTTTTTAATTACTTCTTTTTAAAAAAATATTGTGACAAAGCTAAACAGCTGCTGTTCAGATTTGATTAGTAGACATTCTTTGCCATCCTACCATATTTTCCCCAATTTGAGTTTAGAGACTCAGCATGAAAAAGACAGCAAAGTATGTTAACATAAGGATTTAGATTTATGCACTCAGGTACATGCCAGTGAATTGTGAGCCACTGTATTTCCCTGAAAATAAGACCTAGCTGGAAAATACACTTCAGGTCTATATACTTGTACCTGGTCATTACAGTGGTGATGGCCAATATCACTCTTCTCTTGCTTACTGGCTAATCTGTAATGGCAGGTAGTTCCAGGATAGGCTTTTTGGGACAGCATTTTCATCTCTACTTAGGTCATATTTTCAAGGAAATATAGCATTAGCAAACTATCTTGATGACCTTCTACCTGAGCATAGAATGCCCACACACCTGAAGATGGTTTGTTCAATTCAGAAAATGTTAGACATGCAGTCCTCAACACCAGGGTTGATGGGGAAAATACAATTATAAACAGTTTCCTTCCAATAGGAAAAAAAAACAACAACTTCCCACAAAGGTAAAAAGGAGACAATGAATATTTTTAGTGAGTAAACATTAAACCACAGTGTGATACTACATTAAAGAATTTGCAGGCAGATCTCACCTTATTATGTATCCAAACAGATCAAACCAATTAGATGCATATTCTTGAGATAAATGGTAACTAGCCTTTCAGTAAAAGAACTTGACCACATCCTTCATCAGACTTGGTTCACTCTAAATCAGAATTTGAAGCTAGCAGAGGTTGGTTCTTGATATTTAAGGCAAGAAGCCATTTCCGTAATATAAAAGTGAAAAGAAAAGTAGAAGTGCTGGTGTAAAAGCTCCAGAAGATCTACCTAAGATAACTGATAACTGTAACTACACAATTACAGTTATTCAGTGTAGACAAAAGATTCTTGTAGTGGAAGAAGACGATATATAGGACTTTCATAACTGGAGAGCAGAAGACACTGTCTGGCTTCAAATGCTTCAAAGAACATGTTAATTTTCTAATTAAAGCTTAATGCAACCAATGAGTTTATGGTCAAGCAAGTGTTCATTTATCTTTCCAAAATCTGGGGAACCCCTCATGCTTATACTAAATCTACTTTTCATGTGCTCTATAAATAGAAGGACAAAGCAAAGGTTAGCAGCACATCTGTTTCATTGCAGTTTGCGGAATGTTACATGCCCACTGCTGACAACTATAGCTCAGAAAAATAGGATTTTCTTCAAAATATTCCTGCTCATTGACACTGCACCTAATTACTGATGAAGTCTTTTGGAAATGTACAGCAACATTGCTATCATTTTCATGATTCTTAACACACCATCCATTCTGTAATCCATGGATCAAAAAATAATTCCAACTTCTATTGTTTAAAGAGATACTTTTCCATTAGGTCTCTGTTGCATATATATATTGATTCCTCTGATAGGTTGGGGCAAGAAAATCAAAAGTTCTCTGCACCTAATTCATCATTCTTGATTCAATTAAGAACACTTTTGATTCATGGAGGGGTTCAAAATACCAACATCAGCAAGAGTTTGGAAACAGTTTCTTCCAATCTCACAGATGATTTCTATGAAGTCAAAATTTTAATAGAGAAAATGAGTGTAGACATGGTGGAAATAGAAAGGGAACTAGAAAAGGAAGTGGAGCCCATTGCTTCAATATTACATCTTATGGATGACCAAGGAAAGTAGTTTCTTTACTTTCAGTGAAGAAGCTGTGAACATGATGATAATGACAGCAAAGAGCTTACAATATTACATAAGCCCAGTTTACCTCAGCAGTGCTGAAGAGTTTGGGAGGATCTACTCCACTGAAAGAAATTGTTCTGTGATCAAAATGCTGTCAAATTTCATCACATGCTAGAGAGAAATCTTCCTGGAAGAAAGAATAACTCTATGTATAAAACTTCATTGTTGTCAACCTCAGTGTTTAGAAATCACCACCCTGACCATCCAAGAGTCATTAGCAACAGGGAAGCAAAACACCCCAGCAGAAAAATGGTGACCATTTGCTAACGGATCAGAGAATTATTAGCATATTTTGGAATAAAGTCTTTTAAATAAGGTACACATATGTTTTAGAAATAATGCTATTGAACATTTAATAGATTATAGCACAATGTAAGCATAACTTTTATAGGCATTGGATTGGAAAACCCTAAAGTCTTTGTGACTTGCTTAATTTCAATATTCACTTTATTGTGATGGTCTCACTCAAACACATAGTATCTCAAAAGTATGCCTGTAAGATCATTTTATCATCTTCCTGATTTACAGTGGAAGCTTTCTTGATTGTGACTGAAGAGATAAAAGAATTTGCCTCATTACTAATTAAATAATTCTTTTTCATTTGCTTGCTTGTCTTGTATTGTCAATACTTTTAACTATAGGTGATGTTATCTTTATAGATTTTCAAAGAACAAATTTATAACTTTGTTGATTGTCTTTTTGTTTGCTTTTTTCCATTTTATTGATTTTTCCTCTATTTTACTAAAAATTAACTTTAATTTACCCTGACATGATCTTCAATTATTCATCTCACACTTTTGTGTTAGAAATTTTGCTTACTAGGTTAAAAATATTTAAATCACTTCCTTTTAAAAGCCATTTATTTCTATAAATATTGTGTGAAATCTCACTTCTGTGATATGAAATAGTTTAATATACAATCATTTCATTATTCTTGATTTTAAATATTTTTAAATATAAATTATAATTTATTTTGATATGATTCATTACATTATTCAATAAATTATATTTAATTTGCTAATTTATTGGGTTTCACTATATGTTTAGAAAATAACTTCCATTTAAATTGCGTTTTGGCCAGGAAGCGTAGTCTAAAATAACCTGTGAAGTTTACTGAGACTGGTATTATAACAGATGCATGGATATTTCATATGTATCTGTAAGTAGGTCAACCTAAAATTACTAAAATCACAACTATTTCAGATCATGGTGACATGAGCAAACTTGTTATTTTATTCACTACTGTTCAACTGTTTCTCTAATCATTATCTGCTTTATCTACCAATTAATGGAAAGTATATTTAAATCATCCTCTATAATGCAGAACCCCTGAAGTTCTATTAACGTGTATTGCTTTTATATAGTCAAGCTATGTTTCAACTGTACTATATTTAAAATCCATATATTATATGGTTCAATTACATTTTTTAAAGTTTTAGAATCAGCTTCTTTACTCTCAAATATGTCTTGGTGTTAAATGATATATTTTAATATTAATATGGATGTATCAATTTTGTTACAAAGCTTACCTTGCTTGCTCATGAATGTGTTTGGGGGAGAGGGTGAGGGACAACAATGTAGTCTTCATTTTCCAGGAGATTCAGAGGGGTACACTTAAAAAACTATTTTGGACTTCAGCTCTAAATATTATGGAACAAAAGTCAAATTTCTATAGTTTACATAAAATATTTGGTCCTGTAAAGCATAACAATGTCTGTTCTTCTCTAAAAGTTTTATGCTACAGAAAAATAACCACAATGAGAAAATTAGCAATCAGAAAATTGACATATGATTATCCCATGTGCTAAAAGTGTCCATTATACATGATAACATTTTATATGGAGAGTGACAACTGTTATTGTAGTGCTTGACCTGGTGTCACTTTTAACTATCGGAGGTGAGGTCCTGTGAAGCAGACACTTGTAGTAGAAGCTCTTGCGAGAACCACAGTGTGAAGTCAGAGGTTTTAGCAGAAGCCATATGGCTGAGATTTGGCAATTCAATTTCTAAATTGGAAGCTGAGAAATTTGTGATTTTCAAAGCAAAGTACCACATATATATTTAGCTTATGCACAGCCACCCTGAACACAATTAGTACCTTTGAATAATATTCCGAAGACACAAACATAAGCTATATGTGTTATCTATTGTTATAAAATAGAAAGGAAATGATTTTTAGAACCTCTGATGTTGGAGCCTAGATATGTTTAAAAAAACCTATGGGAAGTTCACCTATTTAAACAACTATTTTTGTGTTATTAAAATGAAACTGTTTTGCTCAGTTATAGACAACCTCAATCTAAATATAAGTACTTTGTTGAATAAGAAATAAAGTCTTAAAAGTTCTACCCCAGTCTGATTAGGCAACTTACCCATCTCTCAAAAAATATAAAAATAAAAAATGTTTGGAAATGCAGTTCAGTCCAAAGGGCTCGGATTTAATCCTGAGTTTTATAAATCAATCTATATATCTATTATTTTCATTTTAAAAATTTAACTTCATGTTAACCTGCATTTTGCCTCAATAATTGTTAAAAACATAGCCTTTCTTCTGGTGATAAGTCCAGTATTAGCAAATCCAATTCTGTCAGTAAAAATAAGAACAGAGAAAGGAAGTAGCTACTAGGAAAAAAACCAATCTTCTTCCAAGGCCCTCTGAAAAGAGATGCTTAGAATCACTTATCTATCACCACTCCAATTCAGCTAAAGCCTTTGGGCTACAGGCGAAATTACTTCCAACTCCCCCGCCCCGACCAGAGTCCTGGTGCCCTTCCTGACTTGGTGAGAATGTCAAAAGTTCATTCTCCAGTGACTTCGTTAGACAACCTTTGTCCTCCTGACTCTGTGATCCAGGACCCAAGTCCGCTTCCTTGTTGTAACAGAACCCCCTACCTCCTGGCTCACTTCAAAATGACAGGAATTTATTTTCTAAAAACAAAACAGAAAAATGTCAGTTTTTGTTTTTGTGAAGATGGTAACTGATGACCCTGAAACTAGAAAAAAGAAGTTGACATTTCTTAAAATGCTGATTATTTCTTCTGCAGTAATTTCTGCTGAGAAAGAAGAGATCTGTATCTCTGATGAAAAGGCCTCAGAACAATGAAGGACACAGGTAAACTCTGGAGTTCTTCCTGCATGATGGGGTGCAGGCGTCATCAAATTACAGTGAGGTCTGATTCAGTTTCTGCCTTTATAATATTTTCTGAAACACGTCAAACAAATTAAAGTTCTAGATCATGTTGAGACCCATGTTACAGGTTCTGAGAATTGCTTCCTTTTACTTTTTTATTAAATCTAGATAACACACGGAGTTCCTGTGTGGGTCTTTGGGACATTTTTCAGAGTAAGTTGCACGTCATTTTATGAACTTAGTTTGGTTTAGAATTTCGGGGAAGATGGCCGTGTTTGTGTTTGTGTGGAGGAGACGGCCATGGTCCTCTTTGTCATCCAATGTAGAGTTGGTGAACAGAGGCAAAATTCTCCTGAAGACTTTTGTTTCTGAACTGAGTTGTTTGCAAACAAAAGCTCTCATGAACCAACGTATTACTCTACATGTATATAATGGTAAATTCATGTGGTATTATGCTTTGAAAATTACAAAATTTCAGGGTCTAATTTTGAAGTTGAATTGTCAAATCTCAGCCATATGACTACAGGGAAATCCTCTGATCACACAACTGTGGTTCTTGTTAGATCTTCTATTACAAGTGTCTGCTTCACAGGAGCTCACCTCTGACAGTTAAAGTGACACCAGGTCAAGCACTGCAATAACAGCTTGTCACTTCCCATATGAAATGTTTTTAGAGATAATGCACTGGACACTTTGAATAGAGTGGGAAATCGTATTTAAATTTCTTTGTTGCTAATTTTCTCATTTTTTCTGTTGTATAAAGCACTTAGAAGAGAATAAATATCATTATTTTTAAATGAGCACAAATTATACTTAGACTAAAAATTTTGTGGGTACAATTTACCTAATATTTAAACAAATTTACGATTACATATTAGAGTTCATAAACTCCATAGTCTCAAGTACTGTTCCTTTTACTTTCTAACCCTGCAGTTTTGTGTATAATTATGTTTTGCTAAAATTACAGAATAGGAAAAGGAGATAATAAATATAATTATAGACATAAGTTAGTTTGCTGTAACTTTATGTAAATGTTTATGAGTTAAATGATTCCTTTTAGGTGTAGTTTAATTACAATGAGATTCCTCAAAGCTCGAGGATGGAAACAAACCCTATATCAGCAACTCCACAGATATGTGAGGAAACACACACACACACACACACACACACACCATGAAGAAATTTCCACTGCGTCTATGCGTTTATATTGAAATATAATCACTTTAATCCCTTTTGTATTGAAATATACTGGGAAAGGAAAAAATTCATCATTTACAATCAAGAATAATAACTTTCATTTGGTTAAAAATAGTACTGCTATTTTTCTTTGTTAACAAATATTTTTATTACAAATATTGCTTTTTGTCAGAAGAAAATGAAAGAACAGATATCCCTTATGGGTTTTTTAAAATAATAATATAAAATCATGAGAATCAGAGGGAAATAAAATAATTAAATGTATAAATTTTCAAAAGTTCATTTTTTAAAACAAAAATGAGAAAAGAATCACTATTGTACTATTTGGGAATATTTTTTGATGCCTCTCTTGTTGGAAGTTACCTTGATTGTCAGGTCTGTTTTGGCTTCCAACCTGTAATGATACACAATTTGGTTGAAGGATATGAAGTAATTATGTCTTTTAGAGATAGTTGGAAATTTATTTAATATTTCTTTCAAATAATTGTGAAAATTCTCATTGAATAATATACCAAATCTCAACAAGTTGTGTGTTCAATGTTTAATGAAATATTTGATTAGAAACCATATAAGTAACTTTTTTGTACTCTGCATATTTATAAGAAAATGTATGTTTTAAAAAGCAAATGATATTTTAGTGTTATTGTAAAAATAATTTGGCCCTATAAAGCCCCAGAGACTACCTATCTCAAGGGTTACAGATTTTGGAAATCAAAATGTTTAGTATTGCTATTTTCACCAGTCAATTTAAACTCAAATGCAATGTATGTAATGAGTATTTATCTTTTTCTAAGAATTTAAAATCTTTTGATTCTATGCTTTAAGGAATCACTCAGTATTTTCAGAAATTGCAAAATTATTTTTAAAATAGATAAAGTTTAGGAAAATACTGCCATATCTAGGTTACATTCTTTAGACTAATTCTAGTACATATGTGTGAGATGGAGTTTTTAAACTTAAAATGGTCAAAATTATTCTTTGATTTAGAGAAAGTGTCATAGGTTGAAAACTAGAATTATCTTTTTAAAGGAAGTGACAATATTCCTGACAGTGTTTTGAAACAATGTAAATAAGGGTGCTTCTCTGAAAATAGAAATATTTTATAAAATAAGTTAGTGTCAATTTTAGATCATTTAATTGCTTTACGTAAAAATGAATATGTGTATCACATATGCATACAAAAGTTTATATAAATGAATATAGGTACAGATTCAGATAAAAATATAAATAAATATGAATAAAGACATAGACTAACATATATATTTTGAAGTATTTCTCAGAATCTTAAAACTTTTACAACTAATTATTAATGAAACTGAAGAATGAATGTATCTCAGTGTAGCTTTTCTTAAATTAAATGTAACATCTATAATCTCCTTGTATAAATCTTGTATCTAAAAATTGTTTTCAAAAGATAAGATTAAAAATTCATTTAAAATTAGAATAATGAAATAGCATTAATGAAATATAATGAAATGTTTTGCATTGAACCTTCTACCATCCACCCATTTAGTTTTATTAAAAGCCCCAATTTCAGTTCTGGTATACATTAAATTTTATTTTAAACAATATCTTTCTTCTGAAGTTAGTCTCTCATTAACTTAATACTTTCATACAAATAGTAATGACAATTAATGTATGTGAATTACATTTGCTCAGATATTCATATTAACTAATATATTCATATTTTTTTGTCATTACTACCCAATATACAATGATAGCTGATGGGTATCCATGTGAAATATAAACATGTCCAGCCTTACCTTTGTAGAGCAGAGTTTGTGACAGGCTTAGATTATCTATTGTGGTGGTCTTACTAATCTTGCTTTTGGCCTTATCCTAATGCTACCTTTTCCCCACTGTAAACAGTTTCTTCCTCAGCTTTAACAAATAAGTAGAAGCTTAAATTTGCTTTAACATTTTAGTGCTTACCTAGTTGTCATAATTATTAATATAATAGTATGGAAAGTGCATGTAAACATGTTTATAGTGTGATTCAAGCAATAAGGCATAATAAAATTGAAAAAATTATGTCAGAAACATTTTTTCCATAGTTACGTGTTGCAAAGCCTATGTCATTGTCAATGTGACTGTATTTTCCTTAGCGAAACAAGTGTCTTCTGAACTCAGCATGAAAGGATTCCAGATAATTTTAAATCAATTTAACCTTGGACTTCAAAACTAAGCTCCCTGGAAGACTGCCTGCTTGTGTCAAAGGTGGAAGTGGTTCAATAAAACTCTTCATGGACAAAGTGACAATTCGACTGAGGCCTGGCTAACCAGCCTTCAAACAGTCACAATTTCCCACTTTTATGATGTTGGCTGAGCCTCTCCCAGTCTGATCTCTACGATAAAAAGCATCTAGTACAATTACCTGGGCACTCAGCCTAGTGTTTTGTTTTTATTCCTGTTGATGGCTGTAAGGATTAGTAGGGGTTCCATTTTAGCCCTGAAAATAATGAAACAGTGCCTAAAAGTTCCTCCAGGAAGGAAAATATGCTTGCATTCATAGATTTCCTATAATGCACTAGAGTAATTCTGCTGTTAATTAGGTGATAAAAAATCAATGAAAAAAGAGCTAGTCACATGATTTTTATTATATTCAGTTAAGAGAAATAGTTAGATTTGCTTATTTTTATTTTGTTGATTTTATTCTCGAAGTTTTCCACCAGGTGAGGGTAAAACACGAAGCAGAAGTGGGCATCTTGGAAGATGAATCAAGCTGACACTCTGGTCTCAGATTTCCATGCTCCAGAACTGTGAGAAATAAACTTCTGTTATTTATAAGACTTCCAAAAAATAAAAAAGACTTCCAGTCTATGGTCATTTATTACATTTGCTTTATGATTGAGATGATAATTGATTTTACTGGTTAGCACTAACAAAATAATAATTCTAAACTAGGGATATACAAAAACAAATATTTATTTCTCAGCTATCTATTCCAAGCTCCATTTAGTTTATGCAGTTGTGTTTCACTGTATAGCTCTACTATGTGCCTGGCCAAACCTCTTCTTCATATGAAGACACAATGAATACTCTGCACCTTCTTATTCTCTATCTATAATTGTTTCTCTGGCAGCAACAGGCTAGTCCATGAATGTTCTTAAGGTAGTGATGGAGGAGTAGGAGGGCAGATAATAGTGTACAGGGCATCTTGAACTCCAGAATTGGAAGAGAAATATTGGTACTTGTTTTATTCTCCTAAACGTAGTAAGCAGCCAAGCCCAAATTCCACAAATCAGAAAATATGCTCAAACATCCTAGCAGGAAGAAACACCAACTAATGGCACAGGGTTCCCTGAAGGGAAGGGCAAAGTATAGAAATCATCACATGAACTTACCAGAGTCTTTCTTCTTGGATGCCCTGATTTGCATCCCTCTATGAGCAAAATATTATCACTATAATACCAGGAAGCAAGAGAGATTAATCCAATCATGATCGGGTTTGAAATTCAGAATTTATAGATTTATATGTTTCATGTATTGTTCCTCTTCAACTGGTGGCCTACAAATTAAAATGTAATGTTATTTTTCCTATAAATACAACAAATATGAATATGGCATTAAAGTAGGAATGGATAAGCCTAAATTAAGCCAATATTTATATAAAAAGAAGGAATGTGATGGACACAACAGAAACAACAGGTAATTATTAAAGAAAAGAGAAGACCATGAAGTGCAGTATTTAAAACTATTAAAGAAAAATAACAAGAATGATTGTTGATATAAATCTTTTTTTTGTATTAAATTCTTTTATTGGTACATTGTAGGCATACAACACAATTACATTTCTCATTGGGAATTGTACCTTTATATAATGCATCTTGGTTCTTATTTTTTCCCCATTCCTAGCCCTCCCTTCAGGCCCTCTACCCTTCCCTATTTACAAAGACTTTATTTCCATTTTTTCCATTTCTCATCATTTTTTCCTTTCCCTTCTTTCCTTTCCCCTGCCCCTGTTGATATAAATCTTATACAAATATAATATACATTAATACTTACAAATCAATAAATAGCTAGCCTGACCTTTCATGACAAAAGATAGGTACTGATTATTAATATTTTCAATGTACAGGCTGACATTATTCCAGAGTTGATATAAATGGGACATTATGAGATATTTTCTCAATGAGCTAAATAAATAAGAATTCATGGATAAATTCTATAAAAGATAAGAATTACTGAATCTAAAGATAAAAATAAAGTATCCAGGCCAGGGATTTAGCTCAGTGTTTTTGCCACCTGCTGTACAAGTGCAAGGACCCGAGTTTGATCCCTGGTACCAAAAGAAAGAAAAGAAAAGAAAAGAAAAGAAAAGAAAGAGAGAAAGAGAGAGAGAGAGAAAAGCGAGAAAGAGAGAAAAGCAAGAGAGAGAAAGAAAGTATCCAAATGATCTTAAATTCATTTTTTAAAAAACCCCAAACTTAAAATTTTATTTACATTTTTCCTGGAAAGAAAACATCTGGTCCAAATAACTTCACTAATGAATTGTACCTAGTGCACTACTTATGTACAAAGTATTTCACAATATTGAAGTTACAAACACATTCTATGAAGTCAACATTATTTGGATTGAAAACACAAAAGAATAGTAAAAGTGAACTACAGCACAATATTCACCTTGAACATTAAAATTTCTAACAAAATGATAGACCCATCCTACAATATACAAAGAAAATAATGTACATGCGCATTATGGTCTGGATGAGAATGTTCCCTAAATATCTCATGCATTCAAGGGTGTGGCTCTTGGAGGTGACTGGCTTATTGGACTCATATAGCAGACTAACTGTTAGGAGGTGGACTTTGGTGGGAAGAGGCAGGTCATTGGGGACGTAGCTTGGAATGCTTTGTCTTCCCTGCCTTCTCCTTGCCTCTTGCCTGCTTTCTGCCCACCATAGTGTAAGCAGCTTCCTCTCTCCAGACCTTCACACTATGACATTTCTGCCAGCCATGGAAGGACTGCAGCCTGTGAAACTGTGAGCCAAAATGAACTTCTCCTTTTAGTTGTAGGTGTTGGCTATGGTACCTCAGCAATGAGGCAGCTAAGGGAAGGAAGACAGAGAGCTTCCTCCCCAAAATAAAGGATTGATTTTGCATTAAAAATAAACCAATGTATTTCAATTTCCTAATAGTCATCTCAACATTATAGAGGGCACATCTGTGAGGACTCTGTAGCTAACATCATACCAAATTTTGGAAGACTGAACTATTTAATATCACCAATTCTATTCAACATCACAGTAGAGATTCTAGCCAATACTACAAGCCCCCCCCCCACTAATAACAATAATGCTATTTATGGCAGTATTTAAAATAAAATAATTGCGAACATAGAGATAAAAGGAAAAAATAACATTATTCATAAACAAAATCATTTTCTATGTAAAAAATTCCTAAAAACTTACTTCCAAAAACCTAGTAAAACTAAGATGTGTTTAGCAAAGTTGAACGCACATCCCTGTGAGGTGATGCACAGATAAATGATACAACCTTTTTTATAAGTGTGTCTGTACCGATGCTTCTAGAAGAGATCAGCATTTGAATCAGTAGAGTAAGAAGGTCCACCTCACTTGTATATGGTGAGTATCATACAACTCTTTGAATATTCTGATATGCACTTGCTGAGGTGGAACATCTTATGCCACCCTTGGACATTATAATTCCTGATTTGGGTTTTGAAGTCTGGCACTCACACCAGTATTTCCTCCATACATCCTGACTTAGGCAGAATTACACCACTGGTTACCACCTTTGCCAGTTCTGCAGCTTGCAGATGGTAAAATTGTTCAGATTTCATAATTATGTGAGGAAATTCCTATAATACCAATCTATCTCTACCTGTGTCTCTTTCTCTCTCTCTCCCTTTTTCTTTGTATCTTGGGTAAACACCACTACACTGATTAATGAATGCAATGGCATTATTTTAAAATCATGTACTCATGCTAACACTTCCACACAAATGAAAAACTCAAATTTATGGTAACAAAAAAGTCCAATTATAAATTGTTATATGGTCATATCCATGCTATTCATAGTATAACTCCTGTACACTTCACAGAACATCATTTTAAGGTATTCAATAAAACCAGCATAATCTCAATATTGATACACTAAAACAATTATTTTTGTCTGTATAACCATTTTCCCAGCAATCTTTTGGGACAATTAACACAAACCTCATTACATTCAACCTAAGGTTATTGAATTTCTCAGGTTTAAGGCCTTGAGTACAATGGAAACTGATTTTGCTACTGAAACTATGCAAGTAACCTGTGTATTATGTTGACCTCATCCAAAGTCCTTTAATATTTTTGAGCATCATCAATAAAATAGTGAATTTTCCCCATCATGATGCCATCAAAACTGTTAATTGATTTCAAGATAAATTAATTTCTTTTCTAAATTCCATGTTGATAATCATTTATTTTTCCCTCTTGATATAGGCATAGTATTCATTGCCCATTTTCCTTTTTTCCTTGTTGGGTTAACAGGAAAGAACATCCACCCTCCTCCGTTAATGGCCACAGAATTCCAAGGGAAGTCTTCCTTTAACTCAATTTCATTTCGTAGTTTTCTTTCCTAAAGGGATAACTAATTCAGCTGAAGGAATGTCATATTTATTAGTTTGAAATGATTATTTTAGTATTATTTCATTTTCTCTTAATTTCTTTCTGAGAGATATGATTGTACATATTTTTATATACTGGGATAGATAATGTCCTTACCGTGGATGGAAACATTATGTTAGAAAAGTATATTGCTGGTTATTACTTGGTTTTCTGTGCTACACCCTTTCTTAACCTTTGTTACCTAAGAGAAATGACTCACCACTAACTTCTTACTTTGAAATTTAAAATGTGAATATTTCAAAGATTTTTAAAATCATAATAAAGGACATTACAATTTTGAGAGCTGCTTAGTTGTTATAGGTGTTGACACCTCTAATTGGAATTCACAATGAATTGTCTAGCAAGTGCACATTCCAAAATACAAGATATTATACCAGTTAAATAGTAATTGTCTGGGGTTCTTTTTGGATAATATATGAATTAGTAAAATTAGCATTTAGGGAATTTTGGTATATAGTGATCATTCAAAAGCAATGATTCATCTGAACTGTTTAGGCTGATGATTATTAGAGGATTCCACTGTGCCTTTCATATTTTTCACAAGGAAAAAAACCAGACTTCATAATTCAGATCAGGTACAGATGTTCATTACCTTTTCTGAGAAGACAGTTACAAAAGCACTTATCTCAAATAATGAAAACATGAAAAAGATTCAAAGAATTACACAGATTGGTTAAAAATGCAAGCATATTTTTGTCACATTCTACAATGTGCTTAGTTCAATTTTGTCATGTAATTCTTCAGAGTAAGTATTGCTAAATGAGAATAGAAAAACCATACTTTATCCATAGAAGCCTCTTAGTCAGAAAACCATTACTTCTATGAAGATCATAATTATAAAGGACCTTGATTTCCTCCTGTGAATAAAAAAGTAAGAAGTAGAGCATAAAATTATCTATACAGCATTAAAGGAATTCAAATTTCAGTTATCTTCTGTATTTGGCAATGTCTTTATAGGTAATCATCTGAATATATATATATATATATATCTGAGAAGTCTTTAAATAGCAATTATCATTAGTCTAGCAAAAGAAAATATCATTCTGTCTTGATTTTGTAAATTGAGATAGTTCAGTTTGAATTACATAACTCATAAAATTGTGAGCCAAATTTTTATGGAGATATATATATATATATATATATATACACATACCTCTGCACTGTAAGAATTTAAATACATATTTTTATATATATACATATATATGTATATATATTTATATACACACGTTTATGGGTATAAATAGAACTTTTCTATGCCCTAGTATTTCTGTGTATTTATCCAAGAGATTTGATATCAAGATCAAGAGATGCATACTTCCCTGTTCAATGGAGGTTAATTCAAATTAGGCAGATGTGGACATTTTGACTCTTGAATAAAGAAAATGTGGACTGTACAGCAATTAAACACTATTAAGCTTTTAAAATTGAAAGAAATTATACACATGTAAAAACAGATGGATGTTGAGGATGTGATAAAGCAAATAACCAGAGAAAGAAATGTACTGTTGTATTCCATTTACATGAAGGAGCTAACATAATCCAATTCATAGAAAAAGATATTAGGATGATTGTTTCCAGAAGCCAGAAAAGGAAGAAATGAGGATATGTGTTCAGTGATCATACATTCACTGTAAAAGATAAATAAGTTTTAGAGATTTTCTGTACTACATTGTACTTATTATTAACAATACTAGAGAGTGTATATCATATTTATTATCAGTAGATCTCATATTATCTTTATTACCCCCCAAAAGTTCCTATCCATATGTATAGATAATTCAGTTATTACTGCAACCTTAAAATTATTAATCTTCTGACCCATGAATATGGAATGCCTTCCAATTTATTGAGTTCTTTTAAAACATAATAAAATTTTATAGTTTTCACTGTTTTCCATTCTTTTAAAATATACATACACTTATTTTGTTTTATGAAATTATAAAAAAACACTTGTTCCCTTGATTCCATTTTTAAATACTCATTGCTACTGTATAGAAATAGAATTAATTTCTAAATATTTATCTTATATTTTGCTCCATGTGTTTGGTTGTTCTTTTTCTAGTAGTTTCTTTAGGAGTTCTTAGCTAAGATCATGTCATATCTAGTAGAAATAATTTTATCTCTTCTTTTTTAAATTACACATCTTACATTACATTTGTCTTTCTAGCCTAATTGTTCTGACTATAACCTCTAGTACAATAATAACAGAAATGACAGACTGAAAACCAGTGTCTTGTTCTGATCTTACTGATAAAATGTTCACTCTTCTACCAGCAATTGTGAAGTGAGCCATGGTGTTTATCACGGATGTTTTTATTAAGTTAAACAGTTTCTTTCTACATTGATTTTGTAGAATATTTTATCAGTTATATATGTTTTATTAATTTTTCATTAAGTTTTTCTCTGTTCTATCACATTTTACAATGGTTGTTATTTTTTCACGGGTTTCGTATTTCTCATCATTATTTTAGTGATGTAACTGTGAATTTTATTTCCCCTTCAGTGTGATGCTTTTAATGTCTGTATTTTTTTACCTCATTCTTAATCTTTTAGTTGGGCTCTCTAGCTAAGAGGTATTACCCTTATTTTAGATTAAGCTTTATTGGTCAAAGGTCCAGTTTAAGGATGCTTAATGATTTAGATTTTTACCCTTAACTACTAAAACTTTGTGTTTGTGTGTGTGTGTTTGTGTGTGTGCATGTGCCTGTCTTGGACATGGTTATTATAGATTTTTCTTGGTTGTTTTTCCATATTCAACTAAGAAGTAGTAGCATAGATGTTATTTTTCTACTCAGTTTTGAGAGGACACTTACTCAATCATTGTGGCCATCAGGATAATGCCTCCCCTGAAAGATTCTCACATTCTCATGTCTACAATTTCTGTTAAACATAATAGCTTGACCAGCAAAGAACAATTTAAAGTTGCCAGTACAGTTATGGCTGTTAACAATTTACCTCTAAATGAGATTAATATCATGGTTTATAAAGGATAATAATCAACGTCTTAGAAGAAAGAAGCAGAGGAGGACAAGACAGATGGTAAAATGGATTCCATCAGAAAATATTTAATTTGAAAATGAAGTTAGAAGAATCTAGGCAAGAGTCACAGAATCTAAATGGCTTCTAGAAGTTGAAACATAAACCCAAAGAGATTTATCCTCTAGAGCTCTAAAAATCCTACACAAATCTTTATTCTGGCTTGCTGAAGCCATAAGTGCAATGATACTTGCATCATTTAATGCTATTAACTTTATGACAATTTGTTATCATAGCCACAGAAAGCAAATGTAGATGTGCACATATTCTTCCAGGCTGTCAGTGATGGCAATAATAGTATTTTACTTTTGCCCCTTAGGAGTTACTCCTTGGTAAGATGAGCTTACTACTCAGTCACTCGGTGGTCAAATTTAATTTTTAAGCCCCTTCTTCCAGGGAGTTTTCTTCCTTGCTTTCATAGGACTCTGTATTCATTGGAGAATATTTTCAAGTCTGCTGAGCATCTGACTCTGATTGCCATCGGAGAGGGTTCATCTTAGCATTTGTACACAGCCTTCTTGACATACACACAGTTGATTCTTAACCCAGAACAGGCATTTTTGGTTATCTTTCCCCTCCATTCTCTCTTTTTAATTTCTCTTTTGCTTTTACCAGAGCTACCAGTCATTTCTTTCCTGCTTGCCGTTAGGATCTCTTGTTTGCAACAAAGACCTTATGTATGGTGCTCTCAGTCAAGTCAGTTTTGCCAGCAAGCTCTGGCAGAGCTCTTTTTGCTTGTAGTTTGACTTTCCTCTTGAAGCCCCAGGCCACTGTACTGGTTCCAGGGATGAGGGAGCCTCTGTCCTAGACTAACACCCATTACTATGTGGGGACCATGATAGGGTGACAGCTCCTAACAACCTCAGTTTTTCTTTAATTGCATAAAAACACAGACATATGAATGCATGAAGAGAGGAGGCTGGAACCCCAGTAGGATCAACCTTTCAAGGCTGGAGCTTGCATTCTAGAAAGCTGTCTGAGGGGGGAAGGGAGATCAGGTGCTCTGAGCCTTGCCTCTTCAGAATGAAGCTACTAGAAAGAGGGTTAATGAGGTGGAAATCCTGCCCATTGCCTACCTACCTCAATCCTCTGTGAAACTTCAGCTCACACTGGGAGCTTCTAGGAGAAGCAGCCCTAACTTGTATACATAAACCTTCTTTCCTAACTTGGGACCAAGAAAAGGGGACTGATTGAATGAGATACTGTTCAAATGGTGCAGGTTTTGCTATTCTTACTGATTTTAGCAAATTTTCTTTTTTTGGTTTAAATTTTATTAATTTAAAATTAAATTGACATATATATTCATTAAATTTACCATTCATTCATAGGGTTTTCAGAATTAATTACCATGATTAGCTCTGTTTACAAAATTTGTTAAATTCCACTACATGTTTTATTTTCACTTTTATCTTTTATTATTATAGTTGTATTTGTGGGGTAGTGTCATGACATAATCTGGAAAGACAAAATCAGGGTAGTGAGCAATTCTTAAGTAGCTCTTTAGATTGGAATTTTTGATCAATGCTTAATGATTGAACAGTAGTTCTTTGGTTCACGAATTTAATTCTTTCCATGATTGTGTTGCACAACAAACTGAACAAGCATTGAATCAAATTTCCCCATATGGTGAATATTGAATCTAACCATTGAATTTGATTCAGTACCTCCATATCTATAACTGTATCTATATCTATATCTATAACTATATCTATATCTATTACAGTGTGACATTCCAATCCATATGTAAAATATATGCTATTAGAACCAGGTAATTAGCTTTTCCACTGGTAGTCTTCAAGCTCCTCTGGGTTAGCCATAAAATATATGTTATTGTGCACTGTAGCCTCTGTCCAGTGACAAGATCTGGGTAACTGTAACCCAGCTTTGTCTGTCCTCCCTCCCCTGAACACCTCTGGCCTGCATGTCACTATTCTACATGAAAATTAGTTTTTTCATCTTCCACAGAAAAGAACTGATATGTACTGTTGGCCATTCAGTGTCTGGCTCCCTCTCATATTATGTCTTTCAGTTTTATCCATTTCACTGGAAATGATAGGATGTTATGTATTTGACTGAAGAATATTCTATTGTGTATGTATACCACATGTGCACACTTCCACTGTTGGATATCTCATTTGATTCCATAATTTAACCATTTTTAATAGTGCCACAATTCACACATGCATTCAGGCATCTCTGTGACATGCTGGATTCATCTTTGTTGGATATATATCCAGATGTGGGATAGGTGGCTTATATGGGAGATGTATTTTTAGTTCTCTATATTTGCCATACTAATTTGTATTCCTGCCAAAATTGTACAAGTCCCATTTTCTCCATATCTCAAACAGTGCTTTATGTATCTTTGACAATAGCTTTTCTAACTGGTGTATAAAAATATCACATATTGGTTTTGACTTACACTTCCCTTATGTGATGATATTGATGATTGTTTTTATAAGTTTGTAGTTCATCCATTTAAAATCCTTTGAATTTTGTAATTTGCTTTTGTTTCAGTTTTTTTTTAATTAGTACATGTTTCCAGGGTATAATGATCAAATTCTTCATGGCGAGTTGGTACATGTACATAACATATCTTAAATTCATCATCTTTCCTGCCCCCCCATCTCTTGATGCCCTTTCTTTTTTTTTTTTTTTTTTGGTATCAGGGA
>NW_004624731.1:25673351-25697030 GCF_000247695.1 Heterocephalus glaber | reverse complement strand
GTATTTCTGTTTTAACATTTAGATCTTTGATTCATTTCAATTTTAGTTTAGTGCATGGTGAAAGATACAGGTCTAGTTTTTTTGTTTGTTTGTTTGTTTGTTTGTTTTTGGTATCAGGGATCAAACTCGGGTCCTTGTGCTTGCGAGGCAGGTGGCAAAACCACTAAGCTTAATCCCCAGCCCTGATGCCTTTTCATTTTGCAGAGATTAATCTCACTACTTCATTTTGTATTTTATTTATATGCCTACACATGACTCGAGTTTATATTTCTTTATGGCAAAGTAACACACCAATATGTATAAATACTATATTGTCTTTAACTTTTCATCTGTTGAGGGACAGACATATAGACCACTTTCAAGATTTTGCTATTTTGAATTATGGTGCTATAAACATGGATATCTTCCTGAAATTCTTCTTATGATAATCGATTTACACAACTAGCCTATATTTAATTGGATTAGCTTTGAGTTCCTTATGTATTGAAATATAAATCCTTTGATCAAATGTTTACAAAATTTTTCTCTCATTCTGTTTATTGTCTTTTAGTTCTAATGATTATTTCCTTAGCTGATCAGAATTTAGTCTAATGCACATCAGACAGTCCCATTTGTCTATTTTGGTTTTGTTGCCTGTGCTTTTGGGGCCTTACTAAACATACAAACAAAAAAACCAAAATACAAAAAACAAACACATGATGTTTCTTCATTGGCTATACACTCCTTGGACAGTCTTCAGAGACTATAAAGAACTGTTTTGTTTGTTTTTTAAACACATGTTACCAACTACATTTTTGTTTTTCTCTATATTCACTCTGGTGAGGACATTTTAAAAATATCATCTCTCTTATACCATGCAGCTTGTTTTACACTTATTCCCCCATTCATGTTCAATTCTGAATGTATTATTCATTTGTGATGAATTGGTACTGAATTTGTATAAGCAGACAACTTGATTGGCATATTGATTCTCAAGTCTGTCAATGCTATGATGCTACTGTTAGTTTGACAGGATCTATTTTACAAATGTTACTTAAAATTATTTGATGCATATGCCATCAACTTTCTCCAAGACCTGAAGGCCTTCAGGCCATTAAGGGTTTAATGTCAACTATATACTGGGTTTTTTTTTGTATAGGTAAGTAATAATTTGGTATATGTTTAATAATAGTGGTTTTGACAAAGTAAATGAAAATCAAAATTAAATGTAGACAATACAATTCATATAGAATTTATTAATTCAGCTCTTAAAATATTCTTCTGGTTTTGGATTTGAAGCATGTTATTACCTGGTCTTTCAGAGTAGATTAGATCTCAAACATATGTCTCCATCATATTTTCTCAAACTTTATTTTGATACTTATGATGTCCTTTAGTTTGCTATATTCTTTGCAAGAAAGAATCTTTTTGTCTATGATGTGTACTCTGAGTAACATTTTGGCCATTCCTTTAAGATCATGGTACACAGTATATTAACCATTGTTAGTCTCTAAATATTTTAGTATGAAAATTTTAAATTTTTTGAATGGAAGTATGAATGGTTTTATATTTTCTTTATTAATATCTACCTTTACTACATTAAAATAAAAATGGTAGAAGATGAACACAGAAACAAATATGTATTACTAATCCTAAATCCCACGAAATTTTATTTCCCTTCTTGTGATAAATTTATCTTTAATTAAGTAACACAGCATGTGCGATTAAACTGCAGGTCAGCCAGGGATTTAGCTCGGTGGCACCGTGCCTACCTGTTGAGTGCAAGGTCCAGAGTTCGATTTCTGGTTATCCTCCTGCGCGCCCCCCCAAAGTAAACTGCAGGTTAAGAATAAAGTTTTATGTGAACTTCAAAATTAAGATAAAAAGGAATTTTTAAAAAATGTGGTATTTTCAAAGATTACACAGTCTCTTTACATTTTATTGCTATTTATGTTTAAAATATATTCTGAGTGTAATTTATTATTTTAATATTCTGTGCTTAAATAAGTCAGGTGAAATTAGATGCGAGCTCCTGTGGAATTCCTTTAAATTAGAACAAACAAAATTTTAAATGATTACCCAAGTTACTTTTTCTAATTGTGCAATGGAAAAAAAAGTAGACAAGTTGACTGCTCATATTAAAATATAATCTAACTGTGCAAACACTTTTAGAATTGATATTTCTGGTGGTAGACTGATTTTAATTATGTTTATTTTCTCAATCTCTCTAAATCAGTCTTGATTGGATTTAATAAGAAGTTTAGGTATATCTAATAATACTTTTAAATTAATCAAAACTCAAGTAATTTAATTTAAGATATTAATCAAGACTCTAAAGCTGTATTTTCATAGAGATCTCATGACTAGATTATTGTTATCCCATCTACATGATGGGATGCACTTTTTTTTACAGTTCATAGAATTGTGTGAAATGCACATTGCTAAGATAAAATTCTTTGAAATTAAAATTTTATATATGTGTACATTTACTGAATTCAATTGATACAGGTTCATATTTACACAGAAATTAAACTAGTATTTTCACTGAAATTGATGGTAGTATTGACTGAACACTGAGAAGATAGCTACAAAATTGTCAATGTGTATATTATATCAAACCAGTTTTTTGAGATAATGACTTTGAAATAAGACTGAAATATATTTAACTTAATTATAATTTATTAAGCAAAAAAGAAACTAAAGTATATTATGCCAAATACCTGGAAAATTGAGCAAGTTACCTACTAGTGATCAACAATTTTTAGTATGCTGTAACAGTCACCTCTGCCTAGTATTAGCAGGCTATAGTAGCACAAGCTTGTTGCCCCTCCATAATTCAGCTGTGTTACATTGGAAGTAGAAGAGCTTGGCTGAGTTCACTCCCAGTCAAGGTCAACTTACTATATTCTTCCTCTCTGAATTAGCCATTTGTTCTCTTCAGCAACGATATGCTTGGGTCCTTGTTCTACAGTCCTGCCTGCTTGATACTTGTTATCAGCAGGTGTCCCAAGGCCTGCCCAGCTTCCCCTCTTCCCACCCTGCAATGAATAAACACTGGATGTCCTGCGAGTTCTTTGTCTTTACTGCCTAGAGCAGTTTAGATCAGCCCAAGACTCAGTTTCTCTCAAGTCTCTGTGTGTTTTTTCTATTTTCTACTTTCCTCTCTCACAGAGGTCATACTGGCTTGCATGAGGCCAAGACCACTGCGGGGGTCTCTGGCAACTCCCATTACCCTTTCCCTATAGTATGTTCTATGAGAAAGAGAACCATACATATACTGTTAGTATGTAAGCAAAATAAATTAGAAAGAAATTACAAAAGCTAAATTTAAGTGGTATTTAGGAGAATTAGCATTATAAAATCATATTTGTTTCAGTTAATGTTCATTTGTCTAAATTAGAATATTATTATTTAATAATGTAGAACTAGCTCATGAATATTGAGATTTGTGCTTTCTTAAAGTCTTAAATATTAAAAAACATATTGAACACAGTTTTTGGTGTCTGTCAGCTGTCTTAAGAGATAGAAAAATCATACTTGAAGAACACATTCTTAATTAAGAGTAGAGTTTCGGATACAATCCACTGTGAATTCTAATTGATTAGTCAAGATTATATCAAGAAAGCAAAAGACCCTCATATATTTCAAAGAAAGAAAGAACATAATGCAGGGAGTCAGAACCATCCATAGTGACAGACACCTGTAGAATACAAATTCTTCAACCAACAGGTGGAGGGTTCTCAGGGAAGCCTCCATACATACTGTAATTTGCTTTCCTCATAATACACAATAATTTCTCTTATTATCTTTATTCTTATTTCACAAAAGGCATAATATTTGAGTTAACTTTATGACACTCTAGTGAAATATGCTACTGAAATATTTATGCAAAATGATAAATGAAAATGAAACATAAGCAACCATCACCTTATTGTATCTCATGGAAATTAATGTGGCTGTAAAATTTTTTTGTTAATCTTCTAATAAAATATTCATCTGGAGGTATATTTTAAAAATAATGAAAATAACATTGATACTTTCTAGGAAGTTCAATATTCTACTATTTATAGCCCACATAAAATAGCTGATCTTCAGAATGATTCAGTGCAAAAAGCCCAATACGATTGATGTGACACAGTATTTTTTTCCAAATTATAGAAGCATGGGTTATATTCATTTAGTTTTCTTTATAAACAATAGGATCATACAGGGCAGGGGATTTAGCTCAGTGATTCCACCACCTGCCTCGCACGCAGAAGGTCCCGAGCTCAATCCCTGGTACAAAAAAAGAGAAAGTAATCATGATTATGAAAAACATAAAAAAGTACCTAAAGAATTAAGAATAATCTTCCCAAAAGAATTAAATGAATCATAACATAGTGATATATGAGCACCCATGTTTATAGCGGCACAGTTTATAATAGCTAAAGCATGGAAACAGCCCAATTGCCCATCAACTGGAGACTGGATAAAGAAGATTTGGTTTTTTTATAAAATGGAATACAACTCAGCCACAAAGAACAAGAAACTAGAGACATTTATAGCTAAATGGATGCATATTGAAGCCATACTCTTAAGTGAAATAAATAGGACACATATGTGTAAATACCAAAAAGTTTCTCTGGTGTGAAAAACTAAAAGTGTAAATAAGGATCAAAATGTATACTTGATAATGTGAAATAGGAAGAAAAGATCTAAAGGACTAGGGGAAGTATGAGGGATAGGAGAAAGGAAAGAAGGGAAAAGAAAAAATAAGAGAAAAGAAAAAAAATGAAACAAAGTCTTTGTAAATAGGGAAAGGTTGAGGGGGTGAAGGGAGGGCAGTGGAATGGGGAAAAAATAAGAACCAAGATGCATCATGCAAAGGTACAAGATCCCAATGATGAATGTAACTTTATACCTAAAATGTATTATATACCTAAAATGTACCAATAAACTTAATGAAAAAAAAAAGAATAATGTGATATTTACTAGCTGACCATTTTGGTCATTTGCTTTGACTTACGGATATTTAATGAAAAATAAGGAAGTCTTTTTAACCAGAAAAATTATGTAATGATTAGTTTTCCGATTAAAAGAATAAATTTTCTCATTAAGTGTTGATAATAGTAATACTGTAGATATAACAATATATAATCCTAATCTACAAAGGTCACTATCTCATTATTTGATGTGTTACAGCCTGAAACTCCACATATCTGTCCTACATTTTGGTGCCAGAGTAATCTAGCTGTAATTGGTCATTTACATACTTTTCTCCCTTACTTTATTGACAATTACCTTGTCTATGCAGCAGACTCCTTCTGCCTAAGGAATACTGTCTTCCAAAACCCAGCCTTCTTACTTACCTATCACTTTCCTGAGCAAAGGAATTTTAGAAGTTGTTCTTTTCCCCACTTCTTCATGTTTGTTTTGAGGAAAATGAAGGGCAATTCTGGGTCAATGAAAATCACTTAAGTTGCTGCAAAGCCATCATTACCCATGACCTCTCTAGACTGGTGTTAGGTGTCTGCTCTTCATCAATGATTTCTGCTTTGTCTTCCTAAATTCTTTTCATAGAACTGGATTATAAACCAGTGAGACATGACATTTTTAAGATTTGAAGAAGATATTGTTAAGTACTTGCCAAATTATTGGTAACAATTTATATTCCTCCCACAGAGTATGAGAATAACATCAGGGGGAATCAATAATTGAAGTGTGTTCTTTTTTATATTTCCCTCATAGTTTTTTTTTTTATAAATAAAATCTTAAATCAAAACTTATTTTACCTATACAGGACTTCCAATCACCTGGTTTAAAAAAGTCCTCTACATTCATTCCTCCTTAATGATCTATATCTTTCAATACAAATTTTATTCAAGAAGGTCATCAACTTCATTTTATATAATACTCAGTTTGACATTCTTTTGTTAATTTTTATACTTACCAATTAATTGATTAAAATTTAATGAAATCTACATAAGAAAAAGACTGTGTCATTATATGGAAGATATAAGGGAATTTTCAAAAGAATTATGTTATTAATTATTTTAATAACTCTATGACTAATATAGACTCTCGTAAAGCATGATTAATTAAGACTACAACAATCAAGACTGTCACTAAGATTGCATGGATAACTTATTTAATTTTCTACATTATTTTTAGTTATATTGCTCTTACATATACGTTTGACAATGTCACATATATGTATTTGTTGCAGAAAATTAGGAAATGCTAAAAGTTAAACAGTTTTAGAATTAATTTGTATAACTTTTGACATAGTATTATTTAGATCTCAAAGAAGAATTTGTTTTTATCTAATGAGATTTCTCTAATGCTGTCATTTTTTCAGATTTTTTTTCCTTGTTTTTCTGATCTTTACAGAAATTATACCCTCAACTGAGTTTTGAGATTTAAACAGCAATTGAATTAATCTTTTAGGCCTCTAAAAATTTAATCCCAATGGAAAGAAAAAGTTTAATATCACTTTTAATGTATTAATACTTTATAGATTCCATTGTCTAGAAACCATTAAAATAGAACAGTACAAGTAATTTCATCCTTGTAGCAAAATGCTTCATTTGGAGAATATTGCATCTACTTTAAATTAACTAACACAGTGAATTTTCCCCTGACTTACATTAACTATTTTTCAGTATGAACCTGGATCAGCAGTGTTGACTATTTAGCACACCGAACAAAGTGCTGTGGTTTCCTGCTAAGTTATGTATTTATAGCTCATAATATTTAAATTTCCTTATATTTTATATACTAATATTTATTCAATTATTCATAATTACTTATATGATATTACTGTTTTAATTCTATATTTTCACCATAATGGAAAATTCTATTCCAATATTTATGAATTAATACTCAATGTCAGGCACTATTTTAGGTACCTATTAGTGTTGGACATTTACCTAGTATATTTTGAAGGAAGATATAGATGTTTTAATGCATCACTCCTTCATGCTCCCTAAAGCTCACATATAAATCATAATGTATCCATTTGAGGTAAGGTGGAATTCAAATGTAGGTACAAGTTACTTGAATTTCTCTTTCTCATTAAGAAACTCTTAGAAAGATGTTCCTTCCTTTCTTATTCTTGTGTGTTTATTATGATAAAAAATCTTTGAAGTTTTTGGAAAAATAAAATACACTTAACTACTATTCTATTTTATATTATTTCTGTTATGGTTTGTGTCTAGATGTTCCCCCAAAGCCTCATGTGCTCATAGCCTTTGCAGAGGTGGGTGGATCTAGAATGTGTGAAACTGGAACTGATTCATGCTGCAATGCTAGGCTCAAGGGCACTAGGATTAAGGGTGTGAGTGCTACACACCCTAAGTAATCTGAATAAGATAAAAGGGGCAGGGAGACACTATTAACTTTTTTTTTTGTATATGCTTTTATTGGTACATTTTAGGTGTACAGTATAATGACATTCATCATTGGAGATATGCACCTTTACATACTCTCTTGGTTCTTATTTTTCCCCCTTCCCTGCCCTCCCTTCAACCCCTCCATCCCTCCCTATTTACAAAGACTTTGTTTTCTCATATTGATTCCATTCCCTTCTTTCCTTTCCCCTACCCCTCCCACTTCCCCTTCCTCTTTTCCCCTTTTCTTCCTATTTCACATAACTTTCCTTGTTGCTTTACTACCATCTGTCCACCATGAACTGTTGCTGCTCTGCCACTCTGCCTCAGAGGCAGCCAATTATAGACTGAAACTTCTATGAACTGTAAGCTAAATAAAGATTTCCCCCTTTAAGTTTTAGTAGTGGGTCAGCACAAGAGAAAAGTAACTAACACAATTTCCTATTTAACATCTGTATAATTCTCACTGTGCTTGCTACACAAATGAATAAATCATGTCCGATCATAGATCATATAACCATATTTTTAGATGAGCATTTAAATAGTATTGTACTATGTCCCTTTTGAAGAGAATGGAGACCTTTAAAGTTCAATTTAACATTAACTGACATAATAATACCTGAAATCTTTGTAATTACAAAGAGGCTTTTGCTTTTTAAAAACATACAAATGTTTACTTTTTAGTGAGGATGGCCAAGTTAAGAAGATAAGCCTCCATCTGGTTGCTTATAGATGCACAATAATGAAATGTCTTCTGTTTTTGGTAAGCAACTTCAGAAATTACTTCAAAGCAGTCCTGACTACAGATAGGGCAAAAAAGTGGTATGGTGAATTCTGTGGAGGTTTTTATGGGCTAATTCTAGAGGGAGCATTCATCTCTTTCTCCTGATTTACTCCACTCAGGATTCAATGCTGTAAACTTATCTAGATGCAGTAGCTCTCTTCCAAAAGCAAGCCAACACCATGGAAAATGAACATAAATATTCATTGATAATCTAGATATTTTTACAAATTGGAAGATGAAATATCTACTTATTTAAGAAAATTTGGAACCTGTTTTTCAGTCAGTAGGTGGACATTAATAACAATAGATTAAAATTCCAACTAAAAAGAATAAAAACCAGAGAAATAAATAACCTAAGTGGAATCCTTAGAACGCTGATCAAAATAAACCTAGTAATATTAGTGTATATATTATTAGATATCAGCAATGTGGTTATAGGTAAAATGAATGGAAAGTATGGGCATAATTACCCAAACATGGCCACATATTCCTCTCATTCTAATTCACATGGTTGTTTGGACTGCACATTTTCTTCTGTTTATCAAGATGTAGTCAATTTCTACTGCTTCTATATGTGGTGTATTTGTGATTTGTATTGATGAAAAGAATATGGCAGAAGTGGTTATGCAAATTCCAAAGCTAGGCTTCCAACTTCCACTTTTACTCTCTTAGGATATTGTCCTGGATTGTCATGCTGGGAGGCGTCATGGTAAGAAATATCTGGAAAGAAAGAAGCTCAACTCTCCCCAATATCCTCGCTAGACCTAAATACTTGATCCATGTATGAGTGAACACAGAGCAAATCAAAAGAAAAATTGCCCCAAATCACCCTTGATTACGAGAAATAATAGATCATTATTGCTTCATATTTCATTGCAGAGTATTATACAATAAATGCTAACGGAAACATAGGCCTATATAATATTTTCTTTTCTTTTTTTCTTTTCTTTTTTTTGGTACCAGGGATCGAACTCCGGTCCTTGCGGCTGCATAGCAGGCGGCGAAACCACTGAGCTAAATCCCTGGCGATATTTTCTTAATTTTTATATAATAAAACGTTTAAATGAAGAAAAGTAGAAGCATCTCCTCAAGGAAATAACACTTTTTGTTTTATTTGATTAATGATTTCTAGCTGATAAAATGTTACAGACAGAACTGAAATCCTGATCCCAAGGTTCTCCATCTCTTAATGGAGTCCATATCTAGTATGAAATAAGTATGTGCCAGGCTAGTAAAGTATGATTTTGCCCTACTGTATTGATTCTACAACTAATATAACTTTTCCAGATTATTCCTGCAGATACAGGCACATCCAGGTTATCCATTTCCCAGCAAGAAAACATCACAATTTATTTTTACATTTCCTGTCATAAAATATTTGGATTATTTTCATTTTTTTCTCTCTGCAACTGTGCCTCAGTGCATAATTTTGATGTCTCAATTATTATAGGGAAGAATTTCCCTAGAGAGGATATAAGGTCAGAATTGCTTCAAATGTTACTATATTATTCTCCTTTCTAACTCCTAATTCTTGCTGCCAAACACACTCCAATTTTTCCTTCAGGTTTCTAACACATTCTTATTCATTTCAAATATCATTCATATAACATTTTCTTTGAATTTGCAAGTAAATTTCTATACAGTATGAGCATAGGGTTAACAGAACAATACATTTCTTGCTATCATGAAGACGTAATGAGGGAAGTACAGGACACTAAAATTGATAAATGAAGGAAGAAAAGATGATTCCTATTAGGATTTTAAAAATTTTCTGAAGGAGGTAATATGAAGGTGAACACAAAAGATTAAAAATGCTATTCAAATATAAGGAAGGATCACAGGTAGTGTTTAAAACAAATAGAGTATAATCAAAATATTGAATTTTCATACAGCTGAGCATAGTTTAAAATGGCTTGAGTCTGTAGAATTGGTGAGCAAAGAGGTGAAGATTCAAAACGTGGTTTATTAAAGAATATTGATGGTATATTAGGAAATTTTGATTTTATACTGAGGGAAATGGGAAGTGGCATAATGTTTGAATTTTAGAACATTCCTTTTGACAGAAGAAAAGATGAAAAGTATTCAAGATAGAAGTTATTAAAAAGAAATTGTGTGGCCACTAGGCAATTGAGAAAAGATGTTGTGGTGGATTAATTTCTAGGAGTCCCACTTAGGCTAGAGGGATTAGATGATTTGGACAGATATTTAGGAGATTGAAACTTGCTAATTACTTGTTGTAGAAGCCAAAAAACAAAGTCATCTACAAAGGTTGTGCAGTGTGAAGAAAAATAATCACATATATCAGAAACAAAAAACAGACTTTCAGTGGGTGTATGCAGTGCTATGACTAAAGTATGTGATATCCAATGTACATAATTTTAACATTCACCACATCCACAAGCAAAAGGCATTTTCAATAATTCTCTAATCATCAGAAGAATTAAACAAACATTGAATTGTTCTAGGTTGATTCTAAGTCTGACAATCATTTCCATGACTATAGTGCATCTGAAGAAGTAAAGTCTTTTCACCTGCTTTCCAATAGCAGCCAATTTTGTATCTGGTAACTGAATTACTAAGTCCTATTTTCCTAAATTTGCACGAATTCACCTGACAAAGTAAGGTGACTGAGTAAGAAAAGAGCTGTATAATAGACAACAAAAGGATTTAGAGGATAGTTAATGTCTCTGAGGATGAAAAACAGCAATTTTTACCTAGTGCTTTACAGCAAGCAGCTTTGGATATATCGTCACTTGTAAACTATCTTTCCAAAAATGAGAAATTTGCAATTGGCGAACATTCCTTTTATAGACTATTATGCTCAATCTTATACATGTGAATGAAAGAGATTTAGGATTATGTCATATTTTGTAGAAATACATAAAATCATTTTTCTTCCCATCTTCTATTACAAAGGAGATTTCCGTAAAAGAAATTGTCAGTAATTGTCACTTAATATATCATAATAATTATATGCTCATTTGAAATTGAGGGTAAAATTTATATAAAGTTCACAAATATTAGATCATACTGACATGAATGAGAAGATTAGAAACTCCTAGTTTAGAAGATTGGTAGGATTATAAATTTCAATGAAGTAATGTACTTCAAGCATTCAACTAGTACCATGGGGCTCATTCCAACTTCAGCCCTGCACAGAACTTTAAATCTGTTTCAACCCCTACACTGGGGCAAAGTAATAGTTCCTCAAATCTTCTGTTTTATATCATGAAAGTTTCCTTTCTCCCGCTAACACTAAAGATATATTTTTTACTTCATAGTCTGTGGAATTAAATCCTTTTAATCATGAATTCAGTATCATTCCCAACATCAAACAGTTAATACTTTCACTTTTAACTGCTACATGTACACTTTGGAAAATGTAAATACATAAGGTAATATTGAGTGGTCGTGTTTTATTTCAAATCAGTAATTTATTTTTGTAAATGCACCTAGAATGTGTACACCACAGTTTTACTCACTGAATACTGACCTAATACTCTTTCTTTTTTTAATAATGTATTTTCCCTTAAGATATTTTTCTTTTTGTATATAACCATCACAAAAATAAAAGTGAGAGCATTTTGTGCTTATAAGTCCAATATTTATTATAAACTATGTATAGAAATATGAAATAAAATGTATTTTATGAATTTGTGTCAATAAATAACATCAATATCAACAGTATATTAAAATAAATTAATATAATTATAATGTAATACCAATAATTGATACATTAAACTGTTATTCACCTGAAATATAGCATTAACAAAGCAATATACATTGCAAATATAAAGAGATGAAAAAGATTATCATTATTAATATAAAAATTGGAGGTGCTAATTGATTGATTTCCCACTACACTCAAATTGTTAAATTTTTTTTTATTTTTTGGTTATCTCCAAAACAGTAAAAGGATTAAAAGAGGAGAGATGCATTGTGTGTGTGAATTTTCTCAGAGAACTATTATTCTGTAGTTCCTATTTCAAGTAGCTCCTCACCCATAAATATCTATGTGAGAAGGTACATTTCTATGTATTTTAGTTCAAATAATAGCTCTAAATTTCACATATACCTTTGAAACACATTAACTTATCACTTGTATCATCAGGCTTCAACTATATTTATAAAAATAATATATCTAGTTATTATTTATTGTTCTCACTATACAAGAGCCCTCTGTGATTCTGTTTTCTTGTACGTGTATTTGTAGAACCACCCACCTTCCTTCCAATTGCCTTTTTCATTTAGAAACATATTAATTCTCATTTTAGGGTTACCGATCTATTGAAAAAGTTTTATGCAGTCCTCCCTACATCATATTATTTAAGAAGAGCTTTTACACATCATGAGATATAGGGTTTGTTAATGCAAATCCTATTGTCATGCATCAACCAACTACAGTGTTCATTATAGGGTGGTTAATTAAAGAAGAGATGCTAGAACATATGGATGTCATAGACCAATAAGTAATTAAATATGCGAATGGTAGACAAACACTTTGCTGAGCCACTATGACATGAAGCACATGCCCCATTCTCCTTGCCAATCCACCAGAGCAAATACTCTCAAGGTTCTTATATCTTCCCGTGGATGATTGGCCCGTCATTTATTTGGTTCAAGAATCATGACTGCTTAAGAGTACTGATTTACAGGTAGGTTACTTACTTATTCTACTAGGACTCAGTAGGATTTAAATTTGGTCTTAAATTATGTTCCTTCAACTAGCTGGATATATACCAGAGAGTTATAATTCCTCACTTTTCTCCAGTAAGCACTGGGCTCCTCTAGTCTCCCCCAGGCTCTCTGGAAGAGTCTTTTATGTCGCTGAAAGAGAATTCTGCGATTGCAAAGCTTTCCCTGGTATTTGTTGAAATATAATAATGTGGGTATGATGTGGAATGTATTTATATTTAGCAAACATTATCCATCCCTACGTGTAATTGGAACAACAAGAGTAAAATTTGCTTGGTATTTTTAACATAGGTGTAGTAATTTAATTTCGTCACAACTGAGAAAACATTCCTCCACATGATTATAGGGTGGACTGTTGTCTTATGCTCTGTGATGAGCTGTATGTTACCACTTACTTTGCCTCTCCCTTCTGCTTTCTGTGTCACATTTACTTGTTGATCCTTTATGTGTAGGTGTTAAATACAAATTTTCTTAGATTAAAATGACAAGTCAATCATTCTCCATTCCACCCATTACTTTTCTTGGTGTTTTTCTTCTATTTTGTTTTAAAAGCTTCAATCTGCCCCACGCTGTTTGTTTTCATGTCCTTAACTGGCAACTTCTTATCTTATCCTGTCTCTCTGTTACACTGAAATAGTTCTAATTAAGGTCAGGCTATCTTTATTGTTTAAAACTTGAAGATATATTTTATTTCTCACTTAAAGACAGATTTATTACACTCTTGAATTGAAATCATTCTATACTCTTGACTAACTCCTCCAAATTGAAACACACTTCATCCAAAATGATGTGAAATTTTCCTACAATAATTTAAAAAAAGTTTATTTGTACATGTTTTCAGTACATAATGATTATATTTATGTGGGGAATTAATTATAACCACATCTTGAGATTCTTTAAGGCCACAAAGCTCTAGTTTCAATTTTTGGAGCTTCTAAATTCTTAGACCTAAATTCACTTCTTTGCATATTCTTATCTTTGTGGGAACGGCACCTGTCCTTGGCAGCCCTTCCCACCAAATCCCAGTAGTATTTAGACTCTAAGTACTGAGAACCTCTCTTTGTAGTGTCTGACTTACAGAACTCTACCCAATTCCCACATTGCATGCCACCTGAAACATCTCAAAATCATTAAAGGGTTCATGTTCAAAACTAAAATGTTATCTTTTCTGGAAAATTGGTTCTTCCTAATCTCACTGAATAGGATCATTCACAACCAGTTGAATAGATTAAAAAAATCAAACCTAAGAGTTAACTATGCATTTCCCCTCCTCACTCCCCCTTTAAATGATCACCAAATGAATCTCTCATGAAGTATGCTGTATACTAACTCCAAAATAATTTTTAAAATTTTATTAGAACATGTTTGCCATACATGAAGCTTACGTTTATCTTGAGGAGTGGGTACATGTACCTAATACAGCTTGTTTCTTTTTCTTATTTCCCTTCCCTTCCCACTCACCTCTCTCCATCCGTCTCTAAGTCCCTTTTCCTCATTTTCATTCTCATTGTTATTATTACTCTTATCTCATGTTTATGACATAGAATGTTTAGTTATTCAGGTGATTAGGTTCCTGTACACAGTACACCTTATTTCTACTTATACCAGCAAGAATGGTAATCATCAAGAAGTCAAAGAATAAAAATGCTGACATGACTGTAGTGAAAAAGGAACCCTCCTCATTGTTGGTGGGAATGTAAACTAGTACAATTGTTATGGAAATCAATATGGAGACAAACTAAAATTAGAAATTCCATATAGTCCGGTTATACCTCCTTCTAGGTATCTTTCCCAAAGAGCTAAAGACATCATACTATAGCAGTGCATGAATACCAATGTTTATAGCAGCATGAGTCATAATAGCTAAATCCTGGAAGTGTTCTTTATGCCTATCAATAGATGAAAAGGTAAAGAAAATGTGGTGTCTGTACACAGTGGAATACTACTGTTCTTCAAAGAAGGATATATTTGAGAAATTTGTAAGAAAATGTGTGCATCTGGAGAAAAACAATGTTGAGCAAAATAAACTAGACACATAAGGCTAAAGATTTATGGTAACTCTCACTTGAATAAGTCAAAGTACAGAGTAACTAAATAGCTTTTAAATTAACTCTTTTTCTCTATTTTAATGATTAGGATACAACCTAAGATGCTTTGAGAATGACATCTTTGCATTGTGCCTAAATGGTGTGCAGGCGAGACTCATACCACTTTGATTCAGTTTTCCTATCTACAAAAACAGGACTAATAATGATGGTAATTTTACCAGTAAATGGACTTATGCATTCAATATTCATATAAAGTATCATTAAAGGATTGATGAGTTAACTTTTTACAAAATCTTTCTCCTGGGAATGACAATAAGTACCTGAATCTTTATCTTCATGCAGAACATGATGTTTGTGTCCTATGTAAAAATGTATTTTTTACATTGCTTAGTTCTAGAGAACAATAATAGTCCTTTTAAAATGCAAATATCACCATGCTATATTCTGAATAAATGCTCATTAATACTGTTGTGTTTTATTTAGAATGAAGGATGACCCAATTTACATAACCTCTAAGGTCCTTGCTGATGTGATTCTAAGCTTTTCTCCAAGTTCATTTCCAGACTCTGTTCAGCTACTCCAGCTTCTTCCTTACCCAGTGCTTCTCTGGTTGGACAGCCTATGGTGAGCTCCAGCCATAGGTTCCATCAGGGTTATATATTCCTCCTTTAAATCAATGTCATTTCAAAATACATACATTTTAATTTAATATATACTTATTTGTGTTGTGAGTCAAAAAATATCCATGAATGAAATACTGTGCTTTTTAACTACTCTTATAACTCCCACACTAACATGATATCTGGCTCATAATAGGAATTTCATTAATAATTTTCCATAGAAGGATAGATTAATAAATGGATGAATGAACTTACTAAACATATTGTGATTTTACCTTTCTTTTAAGGAAATCACCATGGGCACAGCTTTACAAAATACTCATTTTAACACGATTATTATATTGATATTATTTTATTTGACCTGAAATTAAGGTAATTAATAAGCTAAATAGAAACTACTTAAACATTTAAGAGAAATAAAATGCATTGTTACTTGGTGTTGGCGAAACATCAACATAGAATCAATGTAAACATTTTGAAAAGAAAAACAAAATATCTGAAAATAATAGATGTATTTTTACATGGGTTTTTTTACTTATAAATAGTCAAGCAATTAAAAGTTTAGCAATACCTTTTGCATGCATAGTGTGTTCCAGCTACTGATACTAAAACTAGCTTGGAGCTAAAATAATGGTACAAAGTAGTATCATATTGTTTAAAATCAAAGTCTTTGGTATCACTGTTTTGTGTGTGAAGCCTTCTATTATTACTTACTAGGGGCACTGGGTAAACTCTTTAATCTTTATTTGCTTCCTTCACTCTAATGATGAAAAACGAATAAGACCACTTACTTGCCTTCAAGAGTCATGGTGAGGATTAAATTTAGTGTAAAATATTTAGGACAATGATTTCTTTAAAATATTATACTTGATACCTGTGGAAATTTATATAATGTAAAATATATATTAACACCCTTTTTAAAATAATCTTAGTGCTTAGTTTTCTTAAATAGAAAAAAAGAAATTCCAGTAATATATTATGATAAATAATATCACATGTAAGTTTAATGTTTTACAGTATCCAAAATGATGAACACCTTGCCTATATTTGAGAAAATTTGTTTCATACTGTGGTATCTAATAGGACCTAAAAGATGAGCTTAATTTAGCCTGTCATGAATGGGAATAGTGGCCCAAATGGCAGCATTTCCAGAATCAGCATATACAGTGGTCTAGAATGGTTTGTACAGTGAGAGCCTGAAGCCCATATTGTCAAACGTATGGAGATAAAAGTTTGCACAGTGAAGGAAAGATATCACAATCATTTTTCTGCTGTTCTGACAGACTAGATAATTTATAAACAATAACGTACCTTTAGCTGACAGTTGTGGAGGCTAGGAAGTTAAAAATCTTTGAAGGTGGTGAGAGCCTTCTGGATTTCTATGGCAGAAGTGCAAAGTGAAGGAGAAAAAGAGCAAGAAATGGAATCTGTAGCCTGGTGGCTACATTCATGGTGCAGCAACACTCATGGCCTCATTAACACTGTTTTACCTTGGGCTGGAGATTAAATCCAACACCTGTTTTCTTGGGGGAGCGGGTTATATTCTATGACTTACAACCAGAGCATCACTTCACTGCTTCTCCTTTATCCATGTACTTACTCACAAGTAAATTGTTCCCCAAAATCAATCGCTCTGGGTTAGGAAATCCAGTCCAGATGAGTCATTTAAACAACTCAAAGTATTCAAAAGTATGAATTCAAATCACTTTTTATAGAGATTGTATAAGTCATCTCAGGTTCTATATCAGAACACCAAAGATTTTGTGTCTTAAACAGCAGACAGTTATTCCTCACACTCTGGCATCTAAGAAATCCCAGGGGATGAGCTGACCAATTCATCTCCTAGCAAGAGTCCCTTTCCCAGCTTGAGAACAACTGTCATCTCATATGGAGGAAAGATAGTTGGTATCTTCCTTTTTTTTTGTTTTTTTTAACACTGCTTTGAGTTTAGTTTCAGCATTATTCTTTTTCTTTTTTTCTTTTTTTTTTTGATGCTGGTGGTCGAACTTGGGACCTTGCACTTGTGAGGCAGGTGGCAGAATCATTAAGCTAAATCTCTGGCCCTCAGCATTATTCTTTTAAGCATGTATCCCAAGAAGGTAGTGGATTTTCTCTCATGTGAATAGCTTTCTTTTATTATTATTTTAGCTATATAAATTTATATAGTATATAATGACAAAGTCAGAATAATAAATTTTTCTCTTGAACAACTGTTTTTAAATTTTAGAGAAAACTGAAATATAAATAAATTGTAGGGAAAAGGAAAAGAAGATAGTAAATTGGGACACAGGTTTTTTTTTTCAAGAGGAAAGAAAAGCAAGAGAAGACAGGAGAGAGAATACCATATAAATATAATAACCCGATATATTTTTTTTTTCTTGGTACTGGGGATCAAACTCAGGTCCTTGTCTTGCACAGCAGGCGGCGAAACCACTGAGCTAAACCCCTGGCCCAATAACCCCATATCTAAAGCTTTACCCTCATGACTTTATGTAAACCTAAATATATACTGAATACAGTGCCTCTAAATGTTCTCACATGGAGAATTAGGGTTGAAGATATAAACTTAGCTGTTTTAGGAGGACACAAATATTAAGTCCATAGCAGGGCTTATGGTCTCCTTTTTTTCTCCTTTTTTTTTTTTCTTTCTTTCTTTTTTTCTCCTTTCCTTCTTCAAGCCTATCTCATTTTCTTTCTGCGGTCAGTTTTTAATTTTTTCTTCTTTATTGTACCTATGATTCTTCCCCAACCCCAGCCCCAGGTGCAGTAGTTTGAATATGTTCAGTTGTGTGACACTACAATTAAATGTGATTAAGACTTGGTCTCCAACATGGTGGTACAGGGAGAAAGGGCCTAGTGGGAGGTGAAGGTCACTGAGGTCGTGCTCTCAGATCCTTTTCTTTTAATGCCCTGGGTTCTGGTGAGTTACGTAAAAACAAGCCTGGTGCGTTCCATGACCTTGCTTCCTGGGCTGGATCCATCATGCTGTCCCAGATTGCTCACCACCACGATGTGACTCAGCCCATCGCGAGGGCCCCCACCTGAACTTAGTTGGTGCGGGAGCCATGCCCTTGGGTCACCAAAACTCCGAACTAAAGAAAACTCATTTCTTCATAAGTTCCCTGTCTCAAGAATTTCCCGAGTCATGCCAAGCTAATACAAAGGCCTGTATGAAGTCTAGACTGTTAAATACATCTAGGTCATCTGTTTCAGCTAAATGTTTACACTTATTAATTACATGATTATAATAACAGGACTACATATGTGCAAATTATCTTGACAATATAGATTCCAACTGCCCGAGGTTTACATGCAGCTACAAATGAGATTTAAAGAATTAGACGGATTACTCTGTTGCTTCAGGTATCAGATTTTCTTTGCTTTATCTTGTTAACTGTTTCTTTCTTAATTGTTAGTTTTGTTTTGTTTTAGACCAGTAAATCCATGAAAAATATATTTGTTGCCCAACTTTATGAAGACTATAGTCAAAATCTAACTTAAATCAAAATCTAACCTAATTTGTTCTAAGCCAATTTATTATAAGAAATTATAAATCTCCCCAAATACTTATATAGAAATCATTAAAATGAAAAATGTTAATAATAGGGCCTGCTGAATTGTTCATCTACTTGCTATATATACATACATTTTTAATATTTATTAGGACATATTTGCAGTGCCTAATGTTCTATTCTTTGTGTGGAGTTGGTACACATGCATAACACGTCTTACTTCCTTTTTTCATCCCTTACCTTCTTTCTCTCCCTGCTCCTTCCATCTCTCAGTCTGCTTTCTATTTGAGAAAGATAGACCTCACTACTTCCTATTACTTATATTTTATTTGGCTCTTTATGTATAATTTGGGTTTCTCATATAAAAGAAACCATGTGATATTTAAGCTCATGTGTTTGATTTATTTCACTTAATATCATAATATCTCAGAGTACATCCATTTTCCTACAATATACTTAACACAGATATTAGGTAATAAAGTTCATAATTTTTGGTTATGTATTTCTCTTAGGATTTAAATATTAATACATTCTTTGCATCATGACTTGAAGTTAATCATCAAGATCTGCCAACTTTTCTTTCCTTTGTGGTATTGAGCTTAGAGTGAATCCAGTATCCCTTATTGATGAGCGTTGCCTTGGAGACGTGTTTTTCCCAGAGAGTGGAACTAGTCTGAGTGGATAAACTCGCCATTGTGCTCTGCCAGTACTGCAACTGTTACACAGGGATTATGGGATTTACCCAGGGCCAGAGTGCTAGTCTTAGACTAGTTGGCTGAAAATTATGTTTCAGATGCCTAATTCTTAACCCAATTGGCTGTGTAACATCCCTTGAGAACATTGGTGCTAAAAGATTCAGGCTGTTTCAATTTACTCTTTTAATTAAATCATAGAACTGGAGAAGAAACAAATGAAAGAGATGAAAGCAGGGCTTAAAATATCTGCTAGCTCACCCTCTGTGTTTTTCATGTCTATTATGCAGTAAGGCTCCACCAACATATCTCTGAACAAGTGACACTTTTTCTTTTCCATTATGCAACATGCCACATTCACAGGCTCAGAATGGTTCTTCACATTCCATTTCCTAAGCATAACAACATTAGAAGAAACATAATTCAAAGCACTGACATCTAGAAAATGCTATGTATTGGGTTACTTCATTATATTCCCTCACTGAGAGAGAGAAGCTGTACATTAAAGAATCTGTTAACAACTTTCTAAAAAATGAGCAGAGTTTTGAGAATCTATTAAATATGGGTGGTAACAAAGTATTATTTATTAAAAATATTATAAGTTATACATTTTGCTTAATGAGGTTGATTTACAATAGAAAGTAAAAACCTTAGTGTGGTCAAAATAGAACTAAAAAGAAAAAAAAAGGAAAATACATTCCAGCTTTAAAAGAATTATATAATAAAATTTAAGAAAATCATTTTAGTGGGCTGAGGATTTAGCGTTGTGGCGCCATGCCTGCCTCACAAGCGCAAGGTCCCGAGTTCAATCTCTGGTACCAAAAAAAAAAAGAAAATCATTTTGTTTTTCATTATACATCTATTCATTGAATACAAGGAAGCTGTGTGCTAATCTTTAAAGATGAATAAGAAAGATGACACTTCCCCACAAGTAGCATACTTTGTATAAAGTGAAACAGACAAAACATATGTAGTTACATAAAATTAGATACAGATAATTGGTAGATGTTCAGAAAGAAAATTCCAGGACATTAATATTGGCTATTCTATGAACTTAGTAAATGACTTATAAAATTTGGACACACTGCATTTTCCAGTTATTTATAACTGTACTGAAAATAAAAACATTTGTAAGGAATAATGAATTAAAGTAATACATTCTGGTGGAATAGTCAATGAAGTATAATGGCAATAAAATATTGCTTTGGCCAATTTACTTAATGTTTATCTTAGTAAATATTCGAATGTGTCCACTAAAAGTTTATGTGTTCGAAACCTCACCTTCAGGTTCATATGTTGAAGGAAGTTAGAGATGAAGCCTTTGGGAGGGAATTAGGTCAGGTGACATCACGAGGCCTTGGCCCGTGATAAGGTAGGAGCTGCAGAAGCGGAGGAAGACAAAGTCTAAGCCAGAATTCGCCCTCCCCTGCCATGTGACACCCTTCCTAATGTTGTAACACAAGAAGGTCCTTATCTTCAGATGTCAGAGCCTTGCTCTTGGCCTTTCAAGGCTCCAGAACCATAGTAAATTCATGTGTTCTTTCTTTTTATTTTCTGACTTTTATTAGTACATGTTTGCAGTACATAATGATTACATTCACTATAGAGAATTGGTACATATATATAACACATTTCAATTTTTCCTCTTCTCTCCATCCTCTTTTTGTCAACATCAGATTTATTTATTTAACTTATAAAAACTTATAGAGTTAATTATCATATATAGAAATTTTAAAAACAGACTAAAAGGCCAAAAAACATAAAGTACAGAAGACAATTGTACTCAGTCAAGTTACACTTTTAGACACCTTGTCCACACTGGATTACAATGACTTCTTTTCACTCTCTTTTTTCCTATTATGTATCTTTTATTTCATTCTTTATTTATATAGTTTTTCATATCAGAAAAACCATGCAATATTTAAGCTTGTGTGTATGCTTTGTTTCATTTTTATGCTCTTTATAAATTACTCAGTTTTACATATTCTGTTACAGCAACAGAAAATGGACTTGAATGAATGTCTAACATAAAAAAAGATTTACATATGTCCTGTACTTACAATCAATGCAACAGTGTGTTTGTCAGCTTTTCCTTTGCTGAGTCAAAATACTTAACACCCATAACTTAAGTGAGAACAGATAATTTTGGTTCACATAGAGGTTTTAGTCTATGGTCAGCTGGCTGTGTGCCAGTAGATAGAAAGGTAAGATAGAAATGTCAGGGCAGAAGAAAACTGTTACTTCCTGGTGAACAGAAAGCAGAATGCAGAAGAGCCAAAGACAGGAAGGAGCAAGAGCCCAGATATGGACTCCAAGACCCACCCAGACACACCCAGAAGGGTCATTTACTAATGTGGAGGTGGCTCTCAAGCCAACCAAGTTAACCATTAATCCCCACCCTCACAAATAGTAACAGAATATTATATGTATATGTGCTAAAACTTCACTTTCCTTCTCGTGCAGTGTGGAAATAATGCAAGATAGATCTAATACAAAGACGATTATTACACATTTACCTGCATTATTAATACAAACCATTGATGTATCTTCTTGTGTAGAGAAATGGATGCCTATTTTGAATGTAAGAAAACCTTAATTAGGAATGCAGTGTCAGTAACATAAATCTCAGAGACAGATAACTTGTGTGTGAATGTTATCTTTGCCACTTAAACAAACCTCAGCATAATGTTGGACAACATATTTAACCTACCTAGTATCAGTTAACTCACCCATTAAGGAATAAGAAAATAAGATTGTTTTTCATTCAGTACTTTTAAAGATCATTTGACTTGAGACATTTATTAGTGTATTAAGATAGTGCCAGATTCATGTTAAATATTTAATGCAAAATATGGTGATGATGAGACTTATGAGGCTAGAATATTAAGAGACATAGTCTAATTTAAATGGAATACCATCAGCAAGTGGAAATGTAGATTATGAATTTTGCCTTCCTTACATGTATTTTATATCTGTTCATGTCTGATCAAGAAAGATAAACTATGCAGTGACTTAGACAAGGAATTTTAGTGTAATTAATTGTTACTTATTACAGAGGATTAGAGTAAAGAGGAATTGGCTAGAGAGAAGTAAAGAAAACTCTAAACACAGTAGTCTCTAACCTTGAGGCTGAGACACAATGCCCAAGGAAGACCCCTGCTTTTGCAAGGCTGAAGTCTTAGACCTTGCCAGAAAAGGCTCAGTCTTGACACACGAGGTAACAGAGAAGTACTTCTCGTGTTCTACCTGCAGTATAAATGCCCAAAAACCTGTTGTGCCAGGGAAAGCCATTCCCTGATAAGAGTTGCTAGTTGTCATGGTGATACCAACATGGGTGATACCAGGTGTAATGCAAGGGTCACTGGGACTTTGCTACAAAACTGCCTGATGGGGGCAAGGTGCTGGGAAGCAGCTGGCTGATGAATGCTTGCGGCTGTGCACTGCAGGAACTGCAGGAACTGCAGGAATTGGAGGTCCAGAAACCACTGACAGAGCTAAAGAGACCCTGGTACCAAGCTGCCTGCAAAGGTGGCAGAATGCGGGGCAAATGTGCTGGTGTATTATGCTACTGGCCCAGGCTCCCAGACACAGCAGAGGTTGCAAGGGTTTGCTCAGCCTGTTACTACATGTAAGCAGACCTGACTCAAGAAGAAAAACTGTTGCTTCCTGTAATACCTCCCCAGCTCTTCTCCTGACAAAGCTCCATGCAAGCTGGCATAGGAAAAACATATTTGAAAGGTCAAGAACCGTTTTTTGTAAAGCAGGGTGAATTTATAGCAGGATAATAAGTCAATAAAAGATGTATCACAACACAAACAATATGAATATGAAAACTTCATATTTCTATTCCTTGTCCTAAATGATTGAACATATTTCTTGCTAGCATAAATTCTAGAAAGCCTGAAGAGTTGGTAAATCCACAAATGTTTGCACTTGTATTATAACAAGATCTTCAATTGGTGAACATACTTTTTTTTTTTTT
>NW_004624731.1:25657235-25668106 GCF_000247695.1 Heterocephalus glaber | reverse complement strand
ATTTTTTACAGATCCCCTTTTGTTGCCATTTCAGGGGGTCCAGGTTTTGAGTATCAGAGTGTTCCATCTCATTTCCCTTTGTGGTTGCTGTAGGTGATCTGGAAGTCTGGTTTTGAGACTTATTTACATGTTTTCTCATTTCGACAGGGTGAGGGGGGGCTGTTGGTGCCTGCACGGATTACCTCCTCTGAGCTGGGAGAGGTGGGACAGGGGCCAGGAGCAGCGGGAGGGATGGTGGCCAGGAAGCCCCTTCCTCTGGACCAGGAGCAGTGGGATGGCGGCTCAGAAGCCCCTACCTCTGGGCCGGGAGCTGTGGGACTCAGTACTGTGGTCTGGCGGTCCAGTGTCTTCTGCCCTCTGCATCTTTGTAGTGTGGAACTAGGTGGCTGCCTGTCTGCAGTGGGCTGATTTGGTGTTTTCCATGCAACTCGCGACCTTGGTAGGGCGTGCACAGACCTGCCTGTCTGCAGCGGGCTTGGTGAACATTCTTAAAAAATATTCATTCAGTCTTTAGTGGAACATCTACAATGTTGACCAAGCTGACATCATATATTAAATATCTATTTGAATTCACACACTTCAAAACTTTTATAGATATGTTTCACTATCCTAACATATAGCAATCCTACATTATGTAAGTTCTTATCATAACCCATCAATGGCACTTTTATCTGGTTTAAATATTGTAAATTTTGGTTTCATCATGCATTATCTTCTTAACATCTGCCCACTAATCTCTGATTCTGTCTTTTCTATTTTCCAATCTCTGCATTGTGACAGTTTCTCAAGGTCCCTGTTTTCTTACTAGTCTACCTCATATTATCTCATGATATCTAACATCATTATAGAATCTCAGCAACAAGAATTACAGATGTATGAACATAGTAGTGACCTTACATTTATTTTAAATTTTTTATCAGTGCATGTTTGCAATATGTGATGGTTACGTTCAATGTAGGGAGTTGGTACATGTACATAACACATCTTAATTTTATTTGAAAAATATAACCAATATATTCTATTTTTAAAATATAACCGACTCCAGAGTGAGTTCTGGAGTAATAGCAAAAAACCACATGGAAATTTTTATAAGGGAAACTAACAGGGAAATGCCAACAAACTCTGAATTTAGGTATGTGTGACCAAGCCTAACAGGTTTCAGCAGAAATGGTAGAGGAAACACATATTATATAAAAAGGGTTTCACCCATCTCAGGAAGAAGATATTGTCCACTATTTTACACTTCCTAAAAGAGAAGCATTTAGCTAAGCAGCAAATGTAATTAAACTGACAAATCTCAAAGTTCTCACAGGCTTCAAATTTTCAAAAATGAGTTTCACATTTGTGCTGCTAGCAGATATTTATTTCTCACAGTTATGAAGGTTGAAGGTTAATACAGAGGTATTGGCAGATGCAGTCTTTCATGCTGTTTCATCCCTTGGCAGAATGTGGATGGGTAAGCCAGGGGACAGTGTGCTAGAGGTCCAAAGGTCAGTGAACTCACTTTTCTTGCAGTTCTGAGGATTGCATCCAGGGCCTTTATGCCTAAAGCTAAATCCCCAGCTGCTCCACGCCCTTTCCTTCCTCTTTTCTCTATTTTTTTCCTTTTTGAGATTGTATAACACTAAAATGCTCAGGCTGGGCTCAAATTTGCTATCCTCCTTCCTCAGCCTCCCAGAGTGCTGAGATTACAAGTGTATGCCCCACACCTGGCTTGAGCTAATTTTTACAATAACCCATTCTCTGGGTAACTAACTCACTCTGACCACAATGATATCAATCCACTAATAAGCCCTCCTGACTTAATCAACCCCTATGCACATTCTGTTCCAATATTATTTCCAAAGTAATTGACGATGCCAATATGTGAAATGTGGGAGGAACATTTATAGCAAATAGAGAACTATTTCTTTTCTTGACAGAAGATAATTCTCAAATATTGCAAAGAGCACAGATTCTGGGTCAAGTGCTGAGAATCATAGACATACTGAAAATTTAAATATGAAGTAAGATAGGTGAAGAGGCAAAACTCAAAAGGCAGTTTAGTAGCAAGACAAATTCTTCATAAACAGGAACACTATCTTATAGAAAAGGCTTGGGAAGCTCTTTAAGACACAAGGAAGGTGGGAAGTAATTTTGAATTGGCTTACTTGGGAGGCAGATATGTAGCAATACAGAGAATTCTTTTTTGAAATTTAAATGTAGAAACACTATTAGCAATTATTTTTATTGCTGTGATAAAACACAGGGGAATAACCATGTAAAGGGGGTAAGGTTTGTTTTATCTTATGATTTCAGAGTTTCTTGTCCACAGTCACTGAGCTTCTTTGTTCTGGGGCTTGCGGTGAGGGAAAATGATTACTGTGAACAGAGTGCAATAAAACAAAACTCCTCACTTCATGACAGCTAGGAAACAAATAAAATGAGCATGTGCTGGCCGGCTCCCTTCTGCTTCCTTGTTTGTCCCATCTGGGTCTCCAACCTATGAAATAGTGCTGCTCATATCCAGGGCATGTCTCCCCAACGAGTTTCCTGTCCTACAAACCAACTATCACTGGAAACACCTCCATAGATACACTCAGACACACCCAAAACTGTGCATCTCACATCTCCTAGGTATTTCTTAATCAACATGAAATCGATAATTAATCATCACAAATGCACACTTGGTCAACTTGACACCTAATCATATCCTTCAAACCACACTTAAATTTCCAAATCAACAGGATAACAAAGTCATTATGTCATCTAATATAACTGTTCTCTGTACAACCCAAACGCACTAATTCTTTTTTTAAAAATTAATTTTATTGGTACATTTTAGGTGTACAATATAATGACAGTCATCATTGGAAATTTGCACCATTACTAAGTTCTCTTGGTTCTTATTTTTTTCCCCATTTCCCTCCCTCCCTGCAACCACTCCACCCCTCCCTATTTACACTGTTTCCATTTTTTCATTTTTCTCATATTCCATTCCCTTCTTTCCTTTCCCCTACCCCTCCCACTTCCCCTTCCCTGTTTGCCCCTTTTCTTCTTATTTCACATTATCTATCATACCTTTTAGTCCTTATTTACTGTTTCAGTTTCTCACTCCAGAGAAACATGTCTTAACAGTTCTAGCATCCCTTAAAAGTCTCAGTACCTCCCTCCCACCCACCTTCACCCCGCCTTCCTCCCTCTCTCTTCTCAGTACTAGGACCCAACCCAGGGCCTCCTGCCTGCAGGACGCTCTCCCACTGAGCTACACTTGCAGCCCAAAATGTTTCATATGCACAGAATAAGTATTTACTAAACTTAAACTAGAGCAAGATATTAAAAAAGCTTCAGAATACAATGATTAACTAGCTAAAGTCCCGCCATAAATGACTAAATGCAAAGGCAAATTGTTACATCAGAAATCATAGTAAAGTAAGTAATAAACAGTGAAAAATCCTGAGGTGATGATACAGAAGCAAAAAATAACACGAGAGGAAGACTTTGGAAAGAAAGTAAATTGGATTAACATCTGAGATTTTCAAAAAATAATTAACTTGGTAGAAAATAACATTATTTAAAAATGTTAAGTGATGAAAAATCTCCAAAGAGTTGAATATGGCTATTAGAAAACCACACACATTATACTGTAAAGTAAAACTTAACACATTCAACACTGAGGCATATCCAAATAAAATGGTTGGATTTTGAAAATAATGAAAACATTATCTTGGACATCAACCTAAAAGAATAAAAGTCTTTTGGAAATAAATAAAATCAGACTTAGATTCCAAATTCTTCAAATTAGGTTTTATTCCAAAACAGAATGGAGTGAGATTTTGGGAATATCTAGTATTTTTCATCAAGAAATAATCTCTTTCAAGTCTATATGAAACACAATAAACATGTAACCCTTTGGAATACTTGTCTTTTACACACTTTCTTAAGATAAATTATAAATAAACAAGTGTGTAGGAGCTTAATTTTTATATTCTAGAAGTAATCAGTTATAGTTTACTTACGAATGATAGGTTAGAGAATGATAGAACAGGATGAAAATGTTGCAGTTACAATTATATATAAAGAGAAGTAAACAGATAATGGCTATAATAAATAAAGTATAAAATGGACTAGTATGCAGATATTAGCTTCACAGAAGAAAATAATTAAAATAAGATATCAACTACTGAGTTTTCAGGCTCAATACTAATATGCGTTAAATCTTTCTATAAACATTATAAATTATGTTGATATCTGTCCTTATATATCAATAAAAATTATAATCTTTCTCAATAGAAAATGAAATGTTCCCACTTATATTTTCCATAAGTAAAGATTAAAAAATTATTTTTCATGGCTGTATCTATTCTGTCCTATAATCTTCATGAGATAAAGGGATGTGTTGTATATACAGTCATTTGTAATACTTTCTTCATGGCTTTGCATGTTGAATACACATACATAATGAAAAGGAAATACCAATAACACTTATTGAGTTTTTTATATTCTACTCTCTATATTTTTGAATTATCATGCATAATTTTTGTTAATGGATAATTATTTAAGGACTCACAACTTCCTTGTTTTATGGAGAAAGAAATTAAGGTAGAAAAATGAAAAAGTGATTAAAACAATTCACAACATTCATGGGTAGCAAGCCCAGTACTTGAGTCCAGACAAGTCTGGATCCCAAATCTAATTCTGTAACTATTACAGAAAACATTTTTTTTCTCTAAGTAGAAGCAGCAAGATAATTTGAAATGTACTTACATTTGTTTTAAAAATTTATGTATATATAAATTTATATAGATTTTATCATTTTTCTGATTGAAAATTGGTATATTGTCACTTAACTCTAATTTTTAATTTCTTCAACAGGTATTTAGTGGAAAATTAATTCCAAGTTTGCATTTGTATTTAATGTAATCTGTTTATGTAAAACATCCATTGAGAGATGATTTTCCTTGACTCTTATGGTTTTATGTATATTGTGAGCAAAACACTGATTTTTCCCAGATATTTTTGTAATTTCATTATTTTTTATTGACATAATATCTCTGCATGTTGATGAGTTAAAATGTGATGTTTCAACCCATGTATTCATTGGGTAGCCCATTGACTCAGTGCAATTAGCATATACTTTGCTGTACATCAAAAATTTAACATTTTTTATGGTGAGTACCTTGAAATTTCTCTCTCATAAGTACTTTGAGATACATGATGCATCATAGATAATTATATTCACTGGTCTGTGTCAAATAACATCAAAACTTTTTTCTTCTATCATGCAATTGTCATTTTAAGGATATTTTTATAGAGTACAGGGCTAAAGCTAGAGATATGTCATTCACTGGAACAAAGGGCTGTCACACTAATTTCCCATTAGAAGAGATTGCAATTCAATAAACTCAATGTTCCTCTCCTATTATAAATTTATCCCATGTGTTGTCATCTGGTTAACTTTATGTCTCTTGGTAAAATTGGGATCTAGGGCAAAGATTAAAATAAAGAAGATCTTTCTGTTCCTGCTATTGGTTTTAGCAATAAACGGTCCATCATTGATTCAAGAATCTCATATCATCTAGTAGGTCAACAAAACTATGATAATCTAATTAATTAGTTTGTAAGTTCTATGAAATGTTAGAAGTGTTACAATTTATAATATACATAGTGTGATTTTTTTTTTTACTACACATTGTAAACTAGCTGATGTTCTAGGAGGGATTTGCTAATATATTTAATTTTAAAAATATTTTAAAGTACATCAGAGACATAAGTTTAGATACTGCATACTTTCTCTTATATGGGACCAAAAATATAAACAAGTTAAAGAGTAATAAAAAGATAGATAGGCCTGGGGATTTAGCTCAGTGTTTCCACTGTCTGCCTTGCAAGCGCAAGGACCCGAGTTCGATCCCCAGTACGAAAAAAAAAAAAAAAAAAGATAGGTAATAGTAAACAGATAGCTAGATATTTTACAAAAGGGAAGGGAGCCAAGAGAGGATGGCAGCAGAGAGGAAGATGGGCAGAAGAGGATAGAAAAAGAAAGAAGATGTTTTATGTACGTGCACCAACTCCTCATGATGTGTGGTCATTATGTGCTGCAAACATGCACTAATAAAATTACATCAAACTTAGTTAAATATTGGCAACACTTAGTTCTACTGCTTGGTTAGGTAACAGTTGAATTTCATCAGTCCATATCATCAATGAAATAAGACTGACATTTTTAACCCAAAAGTCCAATCTTAGTAATTCTTCAAAACATGAAACTTTAAATTCTGAAATGACACAAGTGGAAAATTCTGTATTTGATTTCAACTGAGAGGCTTCATAAAAGTATTGATATTTTTAAATGTTGTATACAATCAACATCAGTATATGAAAGAAATGGATTTTGTTGTTAGACTTGAATTTTACATCAAGATATCTAATCACATATATACATATATGAAATAAAATTTGAAGTCTAGAATATTTCTTGTCCCAAGTATTTTGAATAGGGGATACTCAACTGCTTTTTGTAATCAAATGTGTATAGTTTTTGCAAATGGAATTAATACTTAGATTTAAAGGAAAAATAATAGATTAGCATACTCATAATTCATGCCAAGCATTCATACTGAAACCATTTATATAAAATTTCATTGAAATAAAAATTTAGTTTATAATTTATTCTAGCTAAATATATTTTAAATAGATTTTAAAAAATGTTTTATGGGCTTCCTAATAATGTTTTAAATCTGTTTATTCTAAAAATTATGAGTGTTTTATAGAAATGTATGATTACATACATTTTATTAGTTTTTATTTTACCTCAAAGCCCAAATAATTTTTATCCTCTGTGAAGTTTTCTTTTTGTGTGTATTTTCAATTATGAAAAATATAGCTCAATAACCCTCTGAGAGAAATACTGAGGGGAAAGTCTGCATAGAGTTATAAATTTAAAAGTTATTTGTTAAAATAGTATTAGACATGGTATTTAAGTCTGCAAAATAGAGAAAAATGTACACTAAGTATATTTTAAGTACACTAAGTACATTTAAGTGCTAAAAAATAATATACCAGAAAACAGGAACAAGAGGAAAATGAAAATCTAAAAATACTAAAATATTCAAAGTGACCATGAACTTCAGCTATTATTTAATTATTCAATCTTGGATTTTAGGAATGAAGATATAAAATTCAAAATAACTTGGTACACTCCACATGGGCAATTGTTGGAAAGAATGGAAATATAGATTTTCTGTCATTATGTTTTCATGAATTTAAGAGAACTGTATCCCTTACCACGTTGCACATACCTTCAAATGTCCTTGGTAACGCGCTTTCCACATTTACATAATTATGGAAAACATCAGGCAGTAGTAATGGAGATTGATGGCACTCATTTTGTTCTCATTGTATTTTGTTTGATAATCTTTAGAATATTTTTCAAAATAGTTACCTTTTCTCCTTTTTGTAGATTTTCAAGCACTTTGCCTTTGTATGAATATATGTGAAGTTCTAGAATTGTATCTAAATAAACAGCCATACCTTTCCAGAAGCATTAAACAATATAATTTAGTGTTTCACGAAGTCCCAGTGAAACATGAGAGTCTGCTGAAGAGTAAACATTTAAAAACAAACCAATGGGCCAACTATGAAATTCTACTTACCACACAGAGATATTGTACTTTTCCTTGATCAAAATTATCCCTTATCTAATTTAGACAGCACATACAACAATACACTCAGTGTCAAACTCACTGCATTCACTATCTTGGTTTTCAAATGCAGTAGCCCAATTCCTAGTTAAATATTATACTTATTCATGTTAATTTGTCTCAGCTTATGAGAAGTGGTGCATCAACCCCATCTAAATCTCTTTCTTTTAGAGTATTAAAGATAGTTAAGTCCTAAATAACTTTTGACAAGTAGTCTTAGGTCTTTTTCTTTGTTAATGCACAGCTAAGGAAATATTAATCTGAAAGAATTGCAAAAAAATTAATTAATTACTTTTTAAAAAAAGAATTGCAGAAATTTTGCATGAACTGTCTTCAAGAGAATGTGTCATGGGCATGCTACCAGAAGGGTTCACACTTTGAAGATGAGAAGGGAATCTAAGGATGCGGAAGAAAAATAGAAAAGACAGGGGAAGGAGATGTGAAAAGGATTAGGATTCAATATATGCATTTATGAACTCCCCATGCTGATTATAGTCATGGGTTGCAAACATACAATTAAGAAAAAAGTTTTTAAAAAAGAACAAACATGTTAACAATGTCTGATACTAGTTTTACATAGATGATGTTATCTCACAGTTGTCCTCATGCTCATGATGACGCTAATAAATACCTTTTATGAAATATATGGATTTTCCTGAAAAGTAGGAGTCTGAGTTACATTCTTTTAATTTAGCAATTTTTTTTGAGAAAATGCATTTTGTCAGTTATATTTGTATGTATGTACTACCTATAAACTTCAAACAAAAATCTTAAAGTATTTTAGAGTTCACAATGTTCTCAATATTTCACTTTTCATAATATTTTTGGTGTCATTTTCTTCAGAGGCTTTTGTAATTAAAGAAAGTGGAATATATTAGTTCTATAATGATTTATGGTCTTAAATTTCAAATTATTATAAAATTCAATATTCTTTGAATTGTTTTAGTTCTATCAAAACATACCAGCTCAACAGGAAAAAAATGTCTAGTAGCCACCACATTTTAAAGTACAGAAATATAAAATGATAGTCCTTTATTTTACATTTATTCCAATAATTATAAATAAATATTCTATAGTCAAGGAGCAAGTAAAGTATTCTTTTGTATACTCTAATGGATTAATAATTAAGTAAGCATAAATTATAATAATCTGATCAAATACCATGTAAACTTTTTAAGAAACATGTGCTGGGCATTGATTTTTCATCGAATATGCAGGACCAGATTCCATTATTACATTTTAAAATAAAATTTTCAGTAATGGTTTGCATTTCAGTTGGGTTTCAGGATCGATTCCTCTGCCTACTTCCCAGTGGTTCACATGCAGAATGTGTCACACTTTGTAAACACACGGAGCTGGACAGAGTACACAGGTGGAGAGGCTGCGTGGGACAGTGTATATGGTCATTTGGACTCTGTACAATTAGTGTGGACTGAAACGTTGAGTAAGCTACTTACCACTCCTGGGCATTGGGTACATTTTAAAAGTGCCGGACCTGTAAAAGGCAAACCTGATATCTTATTATAGGGTCGTTTAAAAAACACTTAAATAATCTGCTTTACACAGCCCAGTTGGTCCTATAAATATTAGCTTCCTGGTTTAATAGAGTGATCATATACTCCTTTTTAGGGAATAATACACACTGTGATGGGATCTCAGGAATGGTAAATAACTTTTGAAACATGAATTTGCTTTTCAGTTTTATAAACTCTATGACTGTTAGTTCTTTACCTCTTTTTAAGTGAAATATATCATAAAGATGTTTAATTCCTTTTATATAAATTTTATCCACCTGTTTTTCTTTATTTTTTCCACCTAGAATTGCTAGTAAAATGAAAAATAAACTATGGTGGTAAATTAGTTTTGAAAAATCAAAATGTAAAGAAAAAAATACCAAATATCTATTTATTTTAAATTGAACATAATTCAGATGAACTTGTCATATTTAAAATTAACCTAAAACATGAAGTTGCTCTATTAATTTTATTGAATATAAATTACAGATCACTCATTCTGTTTTGTGTATTAAATTCCATATATTCAATTAATTTTCTTCACGTGGTCAATAAACCTACAAACAAATAAGCATAATATATTAAAAACTTACTGATAGAGGACAATAGTCCCATATGATCTGTGATATTGTTTCCTATGGGTTCAGTAGCCCAAGATCAGTTGCAGTCTAAATATTATATTAAAAAGCCCCAAAATGAAAAATTCATGATTTCAATTACTTTATTTTTATTTATTTATTTATTTATTTATTTATTTACCGGGGATCAAACTTGGGTCCTTGCGCTTGCGGGGCAGGGAGCAGAACCACTGAGGTAAATCTCCGGCCCTCAATTACTTTATTGTGTTATATTGTTATAATTGTGGGTTTATTATTATCTATTATTTTTAATTTCTTCTGACTAATTTATAAATTCACCTTTACTATAAGTATGTATAGTATAATGCAGTACATGTACAACATACTCCAGATTTACTATTGGTATGCAAAACTTAGTACAGTATATTATAACATAGTAGAGTAAATGCAGAGTTACTACAGGTATGTATATTGTAATACAGCACTGGTTTAACATAGTACAGTACTCACACAGTTAACACTGGTATGTATAAAATAGTAGAGTACATGCAGAATTACTACAGGTACTTATAACATAGAAGAACACATAGAACTTTACTACAGGTGTGTATAATAAAATATAATACATACAGACTTAATAGGGATATCAATAAATAGTACATAACATGCAGAGTTACAAAAAGTGTGTGTATATGCTACAGTACATGCAGAGTTTTACATCTGTGTATAACAAAATATAATACCTTCAGAATCACTGCATGTGTATATAATATAGTATAGTACATGTAGAATTACTACAGATATATAAACCGTAATACAGTGCATGTATCACATAGTACACTACAAAAACAGTAACTATAGGTATGTATAATGTACAATACATGCAGTGTTACCACACTTTTTTTTTTATATGGGGTGAAGGTAGAGTGAGAGTAGTATGCTGATTTTTTTTGCATCTCCATTTAATGGTACATTTTAGGTGTACTATATAATGACATTCATCCTTGGAGATATGCACCTTTACATACTCTCTTTGTTCTTATTTTTACCCCCTTCCCCTGCCCTCCCTTCAACTCCTCCATCCCTCCCTATTTACA
>NW_004624731.1:25582632-25646506 GCF_000247695.1 Heterocephalus glaber | reverse complement strand
ATAATTTTGAAGTAGATAATATGAAAAGTAATTCTAAAATTAAAGCATACAGGAAAATACTAAAGAATTTGTACCTTAAAGCAAATGTGAAAGACATGTAACAACTATTCATAACAAATTGCTTTAGTTTATGTAAATTTATAAGCTCTGAAATAACACCAAAATATATTGAAATATAATATTGTATTATAAGAATTTCAAAAACATTCATTATCTTTTTTCAAAGCATCCAGTAATATAAGCAATAGAGAAAGAAAAATATGTCAGTCTTCCAGTTAAAAAAGAAAAGATAAATTTCATGGACACATAGTCATATGTTCCACTATTGCAGAGAGAAAATCTGGTCAAAAATGCCTTTTAATGAGAAATATAGTTGGAAATATTATGATTATACTTCACCCATGCTAAAGTAGAGAACATACGAAATGTAAGGTAATGTTCTATGGTTACCAAGAATTAGTCTGGATGGATTTCCCAAAGGTTAGTAAAAATACACAGAATAAACAATACAAAACAAAAAAAGCAGGGTAAATCAAATCTCATACTGAAAATTAAGTAGAACAGAGAATTTCCAAAGAAACTTATAGGAGAAAAAGCGAGAACATTTCACAAAATTATTCAGAATCTGAAGTGTTGAGGCAGGAGATTAGGGCTGGGGCAAAAAGTGTTTAGCCAAGTAAGTAATCTGTTGGTCGTGAAACCCAGGGTACATATGCAGAATACAGAATCCAAGATGACTGCAGTTCCTGGGCACTCTGTAAAAAAAACGTAAAAAATTTCACTGAGGACTTTTCAAGCGAGTTTATTTGTTGATATATTGAAAGTAACAAATATATTCTCAGTTATGCAGGTGTATAAGAGTACATTTATGAGCTGAAAGACTATATATGCAGAATTTATTTTTACAAGGTAGATGATGATAAACTATAACAAAGAAATATTTAAAATGTTAATAGGAAAATCATAATATAAAATATTAAGAGTTGAAACATAAAAATAGCCTAATTATTGTTATACATCTTTTCAAAAAATAATTAAAATATCTGACTTTCAAAGAAACTGTGCACAGTGCAAGTATATGTGTAGGAAAAACTTTACTAAAGGAATAATCAAACTAAAGAGATTTTATGAAGGGAGATAAATCTGAGAAGCCTAGAAAGAAGAAATCATGGAGCTTTGATAGAAGATGGACTTTATTCTAGAGTAATGGGAACCCCAGAAGACCTCAAAGATGGAAAAAGAGGATCAGATTTCTATGTTAGGGATTTAACAGAAACTGAAGTAAAAATCAGTGATAATATAGCAAGGGTGAGCCATGAGAATTCATTTATGATTTTACTTCAAGAAGCCAGAGGAGAGATGATGGGCAGACAGTGAAAATAAGCACAAGTAAAATGATCTCAGGAATATTTACAGGGTACACTCTAACCACTCAGAGCTGGTTTGTATACATGTGTTTATATATATGGAAGAGTATCCAGAAGCTTTATGACTCATAAAGTTGATGGAAATTATTAGTATAGTCATTCTGATTTAATAGATCTTTAATTTATTATTCTATTGCTAAATATTATACAATAATATTACCACACGTAGCTTTGTACAAAGGATCATAATCCTTGCAAATGTTTATCTGGTGATAAAGAAAACATCTAGACATATTTTCTTGTTGTTTTAGTTAACCAAGTAGTGTTATAAGTCAAGTCTACTGTTTGTTGTATTAGTAGCTTGTGAGTTTGTTTTATTAAAACCTAAGAAGAATAAAACAATCACAGTACTTAAATATAGTGTTTCCATCCAGAAAATTAAAAATGAGTCACAGGATAGATAGGCTACTCTGAAAGAGAACTGGGGAACTTCTATCTGTAAAGGGAATTGCTGTTCTGATATAGTAAGAGGGAAAGTCCTAATGTCAATAATCAATAACCAGAAAGCATAAATGGGTTTTTCCTAGATGTTATAAGGAAAACAGAATCCAAATGTATATAATTAATCTTTTTAAAGCAAATACTGTTCACAAAAATGATTTATCATAATATAACAGAATTGTGTTTTTCAAGATTGGGAAATTGTTATATCAAGATTTGCAAAATTATCTCTTATTCTTGATCCTGCTGCAATTCCCTGTAATTTAAGGACATTACCCCATAAAACATGTTCTATAGAAAAGGCATACAATTCAAAGTTCTGTCACTAAAATATTAAAAGTAAGGTTTTTTATATTTGAATTTGTGCTGATTATGTCTCTTTCACTCAAATACTTTCATTTTTTCCTTTGAAAATTTAAGTATATGAATTATCTCATGTTGTAAATAATAGTTATATATTTATCATAGTCTACCATTAGGAAACAATGAGTTAATTAATATGTAGATATGGTCATATGATATTCTAGTCTTATTTAAGGTCAAGTTTAAATATCACATGGTTTCTCTTTATGAGAAGTCTGAGATATAAATAAAGACCAAATTTAAAAGGAAGTAGGGAGATAGAACTTTTGCACAAGGAAAGGGACCTAGAAATAGACAGGGGAGGGAGGGGAGAAAAAAGGGGTGAGAAAAAACTTAAAATGTGCTACATACATGTGCCGATGCCCCCACAAGGAGTGCAATCATTGTCTACTATAAACATATACCGATAAAGATTAAAATTAAAATATAATACCCTGAGTCTTGTTGCTAAAATTCCATTAAACAAAAAATGTTACAAACCTGATCTTGGTTCACTTAGGAATGTGAAATTCCAAAGACTACGAATAAAGCAGGGAAAAACTGTAATCATATTTTTTTTGCTTAAATTCTTTTATTGGTACATTTTAGGTATACACTATGTTTTCATTTGTCATTGGGTGCTAGTACCTGTGCATGATGTACCTTGGTTCTTATTTTTTCCCCATTACCTATACACCCTTCACCTCCTCCACCCTTCCCTATTTACATAGACTTTGTTTCCATTTTTTTCATTTCTCATAATTTTTCCTTTCCCTTCTTTCCTTTCCCCTTCCCCTCTCACTTCCCCTATGCCTTTGGACCTTTTCTTCCTATTTCAAATGATCAATTATTCATTTTAATCGTTTTAATCCTTATTTACACTTTCAGTTTCTCACACTAGAGAAACTATTCAGTATTTACACATGTGTGTCCTATTTATTTCACTTAAGAGTATGGCCTCAATATGCTTCCATTTAGCTATAAATGACTTTAGTTTCTCATTCTTTATGGCTGAGTAGTACTCCATTTTATTAAAAAACACATCTTCTTTGTCCAGCTTCCAGTTGATGGGCACTTGGGCTGTTTCCAAGCTTTAGCTATTACAAACTGTGCCACTATAAACATGGATCCACATGTATCACTGTGGTATGATTCTTTTAATTCTTTGGGGAAGATACCCAGCAGGGGAATAGCTGGGTCAAATGGGACCTCAAGTCCTTATTCTTTGAGTTATCTTCATACTGATTTCCACAGTGGTTGCACCAGTTGTAATCATATCTGATAATTCATCACACTCACCCGACTAACATGGAGGAATAAAAATGCTTTAAAACTTTAGGTGTTGGCTGTTGATATTGGAATGCACAGGTTATTTCGGGAAGATATAGAGATATCCACCTGGTCACAATTTCCAGAAATTGACCAAAGATAACATAGGGTGTCTCAAAGAGATGTCGAGGAGAAAGGAGATTTGGCTTGTGGCAATGGTATTGATGAATGCTTTAAGGGTCATGGTTATGTTTTAGGTTAAGTACTGCCAAAATGCATGGCCAATGTCCTGGTGTTTGCTATAAAAGTCAGGGGATTAAATCAGGGCTAAAGTTATATTTACAAAAGAAAAACCCTAAATACTGAAGACTGTGGTTTTAACAGTATTATTCTTGTCAGCGTGAATGAAAGTCTGGTACAACATGGGATAAACCTTAAATGTCTTAGTAATTTATCACTACTCAATAAGTCTATGAGTTCAACTCTCCCTCAATCAATCCACATCCTCTGAAACCACTGGGGTCAACATACTTAAAAAATTTTTTTCAGTATATTGAGCTGTCTTTGCTACAAATAACATTCAATATAAAATTATGAAATAATAAAAAAACTTATCATAAGATAGCTGAATGATTATAGTAACTTGGCTTAAATTACATTAGCATTTTTCCAGAGAAGGTAGAAAAAAACTTATAACATCATTACTACAAGACTTTGGTACAGCAAAATCATTTGCAAATAATTCCATAATTGGGTATTTGGCATACAGATAATCTTAATGGTATTCTTTTTCTTCAATGCATATATATCCAAGTGGAAATTTAATGTAAAATATAGTTTTTACAAATGTTTAACTAGTTTCAGTTTGATCCAAATTACGGTTATGATTTTATGGTTAATAGTGACTATTTGAGAAAAAACTGATTTTATAGAAACATCTAGAGAAGAGAGTTTCCAAAGTGAAAGAAGTGCTTTGTAACCTGAAAGTAAATATATAAATATATATATATATATATATATTACCAAATTTGTAGGCTAGTAAAATATTTACTCAAATGAACCAATCCTAAGGACTACATGCTTAGATACAGAAGTGAATATAAAAGCAAAATATAATGTAAGACTAAAAATATAAAGTAGAGAGCAAGAAGGTTTGTTTTTCTCACTTTAATTTTTATGTTTTGAACTATTTGCATTTCAAAGAACAAGAGACAAGAGCTGAAAATTCCGTTATGCATCTGAAATCATTGCAAGTAGATATTGTAAACAACTGCATCTTTAATGTAATCATTATCCTAAAACTGAGTCTGGATAAATTTTTTATTATGACTGGCAAACATCATATACCTGGTTATAGACATTTTTAATATTAAACCAATTTTGGTTCTGTTTGTTTCATATCTTATCAGAGCAGTCTGATAGAAGAAGCATAAAATGTTTTGTGATCAACATTTAGTGCTACTCAGGTTTTACAGCAGGAAGTAAGTGATTAATATGGAAAGCCACATATGTGCTGTACTTTCACTCATGATTTTTTTGGGTGATATTTTCACAGTCTAAATTGTGTGAAAGCATGGAGAAAATAAAATAGCAAACCAGGCACATATTTATTTTGGAAAATAAAATGAAATGTTTTTAAGAAATGGAAAAGAGACAATGGCACCTACGCTACGACTGAATGGGCAAAGGTGGCAAAGGCTAAAAACCTAAGGGCCTATACTGACATTGTGAAAAGTAATTAAATTTGGAGCACTCGTAGAGTCTATTTGCTACAAAAATATGGATGTGGTCTTAGGACATTGCCCTGAATTGAAAAGAAGATTGAGTTTCATCACCAAGGAAACATCACATGAAAAATTATAAAGAAGTGAAAGTAAAGGGAAGTTAGTAGACATTTTCTAATCCTCAAGTTAAGAACTCATCCATAGCGTTGAACTTTCAAATTTATCTTTCTTTGTGGTATAAACACCAAACTGTTCAAATAACTATCTGATAAAATGAATGATATCCAAGTCTGTACTGTAAGAAAATATAGAGTTCCAACTTAAAAAAAAAAAAAGCAAGAGCAACAATAAAGCCTCGGTTATAACTTGTGGAAATATAGACTTTGAATTTTGCCAAAATAAACCTTTCTTTTTCTTTCAATTATATGTGGAAAGCACTTTGTCCTAGCCACAAAAATGTGTCTAAAATACATGTCTTATTCACAATAGATAGGTGTTGATTCATAATTTCTTCCAAAGTTCTCAATCTCCACTAATACTAGGTATATTAGAAGGATATCTGTGCTTTTGCAAAAAAACATAAAGGCTCGAGTTGACTTATGAAATGAAATCAGTGAAGATGAACTAAACTGTACTCTGATGCCTTAATGCAGAGGAGTTGGTTAATAGGCTTCCTTCCATGGTAGGTTATTAAATTAATGCTGTATTTCTATTTAAAATATTTTTTTTCTCTTTTGGCAACAAACAAATGGGATGTTGAAGTAAGACTATTCTCTTTTTAGACAGAATTTGGTTTTCTAAGCACTATTGTGGTAACATGATTTTACTAAGCAACACTGATTTTTGTGCTGCTGTCTTTGTGGCTTGTGCCAGAAAAAGATGTTAATTATTCCCTGAGCAATGGTCTTGCATTTAGCATAATGTAACCAAAGAAAATGGATGATCAGTGGAATCTTTTTTGAAATTGCACATTTTGAAACTTAACACTACTGTGTTCAAAGAGTCAGACTAAGTCTTCTCTCATTTAATGCACTTTTAAAGAAACCTACTATTTTATAATTCTGTATTCTATCCAGAGGAATATAATTAAACAAAACCACAATATTAACTGTATCATTCATAAGAATGTCAAAATCTAAAAAACTAAACTGTTGGATCTTTTCTCACTTTTATTAATTATGACTTAAAAATTATGACTACTTCATTATGTCTGCTAATCTACACAAATGATTATTTTGAAATTAATTTTATTGGTGTAATTTAAATGTACATAATGATCACAACCAACCTAAGGAATTTGTACCTGAACATGATATATCTTGATTCCTCTTTTTCTCCCAATCCTTTCCCCTCCCTTTAACCCACCTTCCTTTCTTATTTGCATTTGTATCTTCTTCTCTTTTTTCTTTTCCTTTCCTTCTTTCCCCCTCCCCCTTCCCAGTTCTCCCTTCCTCTTGAACAAATTCTTCCTATTTCACATTATCTATTATACATTTTGGTCCTTATTTACCCTTTCAGTTTCTCACACCAGACAGACAATGCTATATTTACATGAGTGTTTGACTTATTTCACTAAAGTAAGTCTCAAGGTGCACCCATTTAGCCATAACATACGACAATGAGAAATGCGCACCTATGTGTACAGTGACAATAATGCCTATTACTAAATTCCTGGAGAGACTTTATTCTACTCACTCTATTCTTTCCTTCTGCCTTGTTCTTATGGCAAATGCCCCAAAATGTCACTCACCCACTCCAAAAGCTGAGACACACACTTGGTCAAAGTGGGACTGAGACGCTGAATATTAATATTTTATACACTTGCATACTTTGATTTCTCTTAAGAGAATAATGTGCATGTTATGAGTTTTATGCCAAACTTCTTGCTATGGATTGGATTTGGTGTGCCTTCCAAAAGCTCATGTATTGTAGGTTAGAACACCAATGAGATAAAGTTTCAGAGGTGCTTCTTTTGTCACATGACTGGATTCCAAGCAACATCCTCAACAGCATGTTAATCCACTAATGAATGCATAGTGGAATAGACTATTGGGAGTTGAAACTGTAGGGAGTAGAATATAGTTGAAGAAAGCAAATCCTTGGGGGCCATGTGTTGTGCCTGGTCCCTTCCTTATGTTCTTTCTCACTCTTTGACTCCTTTCTACCATGAGGTGAACTTCTACTTCCTCCTAAAATGCCCTACTTTAACATGGAGCTAGAAGCAGTAGAACCAAGTAGTCATGTAATTTATACAGAATATTGATGAATTATTCCTTAAAGTAGCTACTTACACAACTGAGAGTACGTTCATCATTATTAACAAAAATATAAGATACAATTAATAACATATTTTACCTTCATAAAATATGTTCAATGAAATATTTTTAAATAATCAACTTTTTACTGTTTTTGAAAATTCTACTTATTATTTACTGTGAATGACAATATTTCTGTAAAATAGTGGTGGCATATAAAATATTTACAAGGATACTACTGTCTTTTGAAATGCCTATAAAACCTAAATCATTATTTGTTCTAAAAAAGTCTTTAAATGCATCTTGTAAAATTATTTATTGAATTTTAGTGTTTTTACACATTTTATGCAATAGATATAAAATATAGTACAAGTTTCATTAGTTTTCCCATGTGCTCTATCTTTTAATATGCTTAAGTGTCATATTTAATGTAACAAATAATAAAAACACTATAAAATGCTAATTTTCCTAACAAAAGTAATTGACGGTGTATACTATTATGCTTTAGGCAACTGAACATAAATGCAATAGTTGTTCATTTTCTTAGTATTTTTAATGGGGGGGACTTCTCTTTCTAGAAGAAGTTTTATCTAGATATACTCCTAATAATAGAAAATAATAAGAGTTTATAGATTAAAAACACATTCTGGCCATGGCTAAATGTTCAAGAAAGAGGTAAAAGTTATGCCTTAAACAAATTAACACACCCATTGCATCACCTAATTTATTTTTTGTTAACACATGTAAGATTTACCCTGAGTTATTTTGAACTATGCAGTGCAGTGTTATTGATGACTGACTTGCTTATGTAAATAGTACTAAAGTGCATTCTTTCCTCTAGTTGAAGCTTTGTGTCCTTAGCATGACTTCCAGTTCCTTCTTCCCTATGTCCTCCAGCCTTTGGCAACCATCATCCTACTTTCTTCTCTACATCCTAGAAGCTAAACTTCCTTTAGATTGAGCAAATACTTAGATAATAAGGCATTTGCCATTCTTTACCTCCTTTCTTTCACTTAGCATAATGTGCTCTGGATGTGTGCATCTTGTGACAAATGACAAAAATCTCCTTTTTTTTAAGGCTGAGTAGCATTTTTTTCTGCATCTATATTGGATTTCTTTATAAATACACCTGTTGATGTCTCAGAATGGTCCATATTTTTGATATTTTAAATAGTACTGCAAAAACCATGAGAGTGCAGATACTCCATTGACATTTTGATTTTAATTCCCTTGGATTTATTCTCAGAAGTTTAATTGCTGGATCATACAGTACTTCCATTTTTGGTTTTTTGAGAAATCCCCGTATTTTTCCCATAATAGGTGTACTACCTCACATTCCTCAAACAGTGTATAGGAGTTTTCTTTTCTCCACATCATTACTGACATTTGTTATCTATTTTCAAATAAAATATATGTATTGAAATGCCAAAGAATCATCTGTTGATGGTTTTTGATGTCTTGCCATTTGATAGCTTGGATTTCCCTAATTTACCACATTCTCATTTATTTGTGAGTCTTTGAACATGTTGGCTTTCTCTATTCTGTAATTGTCCCTTGAATTACAGAGTACATAATCTTATTTTCTTTCTAACCTTACACTGCATTTGTATGATAATTTTTCCACGTTATTTTTATTTGAGATATTTCATATTTAAAGTCAGATATTGCAAAGATTTTTGGTTAAAGATCTTTAATAAATTTCATGTAGACCAAAATGATAACATTTGTTATGATGAATCAGTATTGTACCTCAAATTAATTGCAAAGATTCTTGTCTAATTAATATTATGAAGAATGATTCAGTGTTTGGTTGGTATATAAAAGGAAATAAAAGCTGCCAGCATTATTGCCATTATTAGGAAAAAAATAGAAATTAAGAAAATACTTTTTCAGTGTTTATGATTATGAAATATAACCACATAAATGTGATAGTTAAGATGTTTTTGTCTAGAAACAGCGAATTAGGTTAGATTTCCATGTAAAACTTTGCATCTCTATTTCAAGGTGAAAACAAAATATTTTAAAAATTGATTTCCAGAATGCAGAGGTGAGCTTGATAGAAAATAAAAGGATGTTGATATCACTGTTGCTTGTAGTAGAATTGCCAGAGAGTGGCATCAACTCTGCTATATAACCTAACCTTTCTCTGCACTGCCATTTATTTCTTTAATTTCTAGACAATAAAAAAATGTACATTTTGCAGCTTGAATTAGAAATGTCTTCAAGACATTTATCTTCATTGTGACCTCCTGTATACAGTTCAGAGATTTTGCTGATCTGGTACTTCACTTGATCTTAGCCAAAAGGCTGAGAAGTGATGCTGATCTGGTACTTAATAGAATTTCTTTAAGTCTTTAAAACATACTACCTACTGATACAATGATGTTAAACATAATATAGTAATTTACATTTGAAAAATTATTTTTAAAGGTATATATTGTTCACTAAAAATATGACTTGAAGTCATAACACCTGGAATTAGTTACCATATGAAGTATTGTCCATATCATATTGATATATAATAAAATGCCAACATATTATCTCATAAAATGATGCTTTTTACAATAAGAAAAACATATTTTTGTTCATTTGACCAGAATGTATATTGAAATCACTTTTGGAAAAAATTTTGAATTTGTCATCTTTACCTAAACATCTCAGTTCTTGGATTGTTTTCCTAATTTGACTAAAGATAGTTAATGCCTTTGCTCTCTTACTCTCCTGTTTCTAGTTCATTTGACCTGACTGAGATACATTATTCTGCAAACTAAATGAAGCAAAAATTTTTACTTTAGATCTTTATGCTTAGTGTTTAAAGAAAAATATGGTGTTAAATTTTGTTTTGTTTTGTTTTGTTATTTGGTACTGGGGATTGAACTCAGGACCTTGCGCTTGTAAGGAAGGCAGAGTGCCATTGTGTTAAATCCCTGGCCCCAGAAAAATATTTTTTTTAAAGAATTTTTGCCATCAAATACTAACATTTTTGTGAAGCCAATCTGCAAGAAACTTGAAATTTTACTTTATTTAAAAGCAGATTGTTTCTTTCCTTTTGTAAAAAGTGATATAAAATATGTGTGGTAATAAGTTCCTCTACTTTAAATATCCCTATGAATTGAGACCTATGTGCATAAAGACCTAAGTGATGAAAATAAAATATTTTATACCTTTAAACACTGACTACAGCTAATATTCAAAATTATTCCTTTATATTGAATTTTGCTTTCAGATATACTTAACTGTATCATTATGCCTGTTATTTTTGAATGCAATTATAGCTCTATTTTCACCATCCATTTAATGTAATGTCAGCTACGCATTTTAAATTCATGAAATAATCACATTGCAATAAATTACCAACATGATGATATGTTACTTAATTAAAAAACCAACAAAACTGTTTCCAGTTAAATGATAAATTTCTTGCAGATATTTTCATATGTCGGTAGAATGACAATTCTTCAACATTATAACATTTGTGATATTTATTTTTATTTTTCTAATTCTTCTAGAAGGAAAACTGTTTATTATCCTTCACTGGAACACAACAGATGGATTTTCAGTGTAAAACCATGGTAGGTTTTCCATCACAACTAAAAATGTCCAGTGAGAATATAATTCATAGAAATATAAACTCATCTTATTTTGTTTTAAAATTTCTAAGCAGGTGTTGCATTAGTTGAGACAATAAATATTTAAACAGCTTCATAAATAAGAAATGAATAAGTAGCCATAGTTTAGCAACTTTAGCTTAGCTAACTCACCAAGTTAGGGTAAAGTTATGAAGACCTAAGGGAAAAATAAATGTTTCTTTTCCCAGTAAGAATTTTGAAAAAAATGGAAAGTTGTGTAAAAAATAAGGAGTAGCAAAATAGTTTTGATAATTATAAGTAAGTGGTATATACTGAGTTTATAATCAAAACATTTATTTCTGAATTCAAACACCACATATATGAATAAATGTGTACACAGGTTGAATATGTAAATACATATGTGTGTAAGCTGTATTTGGGTGAGTTGCAAATGCTTGTGAAAGAACATTTTTTTTCTGAATAAAAATGAAATGTTTATTTCTCACAATTTTAAATGAAAGGAAACTAGCCTAAACTAAGGTTTAACTCCTAAATGAAGTCTTCTTAATTGCCTAGGGGAAAATTACATTTTCTAAATTACTATTATCTTGGGTTTGACTATAGAAATAATTTCTTCTGAAATAACTCCTCTCATTAGTTGGTTTTGCTTGTTTTTCCCTGAAATAAAAAGATCCAAATTTGAACTCTCTTCTTTTGATCATTTTGTATAAATCAAAAAACTTTGATAAAAGGTATGTATGTGTATGTGCTTTTATGTTTCTTGCCTATAATGTTTTATATGTATTTGATTATAGGCATCTATTTATCTCTAGATATATGATATATTTTTATATGCATCTACATATTTTACCTCTATATGCTTGAACCCACTCATTTTCTTCATTTTAGGTAAAGATGAATTAATGTTCTCTTTTTTGAAATCAATATTTTTAATGAAGATCTTGTATTTCATTTATTTCAGCTTTTTGAATACAAAATATGATCTCTTTATTTTGAAATTGTAATATGCTTTATGTTCCTGTTTAATTTCATTGTGGCAAAAACAATTTTCACTTAAAACTTTATAATCCTTTCCAATAGGGTCTGTTTGCTTTCAATAGATTTTCAATTGATTTAATGTATACACTTTTATATTTTATATTTATATAAAGCCCTATATTTATTCTCCACATACTTGAGTTATTCTCTGCCAGCAGTGGAAAATAAATTTTATAATTTTAGATGAATTAAAGTTAATTGAAAATTACAATTGCCCTTAAATTGTAAGAAACACAGTGTAAGTGTATATAATAATGATAACTTTAAGACAAATAGCAGAAGGAGTATGAATCAAAATATTGAAGGCTTCAAATTTTTGTGTTTATGCCATAATGGTACCTTGGACAGGTCATATGGTAATAGAACATTTTGAGTTATTTTTTTCTAGATACATCATACAAAGAATTTTCATCTCTTCTTTTTAATACAGTGTCATCATTCTACTTTATAAATTGAATAAGTGACCATATATATGCAGTTTAATATTATAATTGTTTAGAGATGGATGCGTAATAAGAGAAAGGAAAAAACTGATATAAATCTTCATTTTTATGAATTACACATTCCCCTTGATAATTTGTTATTTAGTTATCAAAATGCCAAAAAGCAATATTAATGACTTTAAACTTCTGCACAAAATTAGAAGCCTTATTCAGTCTTAGTTTAAATAAATTCATTAAAAACACTAAATATTTTCCTCATGGACCTTCATAAAGAAATATCTACTTAGTTCTAAGTGTTCACTTAGATTAGATGCCAAGTTAAATATAATTACATCCATCCACACTCAGAAGAATGGGTATGTGCAGACTAAGCATGATATAAACTGAGATTTGTGCTACCCGAAGGTATATCATTTTACTGGATGATAGTCTTACATTTCCAGCTTCATCTAATGTTCCAAGCCAACATTTAGTGAGAGAATCAGCTGTCCTTAAATATATTAAGGCATAATTTCTAACTTTCTCTTAACCTAATTTCCATCTTTCATTAACTTTTAAACTTCTTCCTTTTGTATTCTGCATATGTACTGACATTTTTATATAACTATTCTATGCAACAGAACCTATATTTCTTTATTCTCTGGAGTTAATCCATATAGTTTGTATTAAAAAAAACCCTAAATAAAACTTCAGTGTCATAAAGCAGATTATAGTTCAGATTATGGCAGGAAAATTACACAAGCACTTGTGCTGGGTGACTTCTTGTTTATCGTATAGTCACCTAAATCAGTCATTTAATGTTTAATTTTTCAGCATCTTCTAAATTCTAAGTTCCATTTTAGTATTTGAAATATGATAAAATGTTGCATCAATGACCTTGGCATGGCTCAAAGGATGAGAGATTATTCAGAGTCAAAGTTCAGTTTAAACTCCAAGAAGGCCCAGAGGGACTACCTTAACTGAGACCCCTCAGTGTAAGAGAGTTTCAGGGAAAAACAGCCCCAGTCTGAAGCTTCTGATGCTTTTTAGTGATAGCACCAAGTAGCAAGGATGAAGGACAAAAGAAGACCTGTGCAGTAATTCATGCAGGATACAGGGAAATGACAGGGTGGTCTCTTACATGGCTGACCATAGGACTAATCTAAGTAATTAATTGGAGTATGGGGATGACAAGGGCCAGAGCATTCATTCCTAAAGGAAATGTGTGTTGATCCTACTTGAACTTGCAGCCCTGTTGGTTATATTTTAATCTCTAGCCATACATTGTGGAGGTTTGGGCTTGTACTCCAAGGGTCCCTTTATCTCTGCACTTTCTACAATACAACTATGACACAACACTGAATGAAGAAACCCAATAAGTAAAAACAATGAAGAAATCAAAAACTCAGGAAAATAAATTCAGGTATATAATATATCCTATATAGAAAAAAATTAAGATTAATTGTAAAGTTTGCTTTAAGTTAAAAAATGAAAAAGAAGGAAAGAAGGAAGGAAGGAGGGAAGAAAAAAAGGAAAAAGAGAAATGGAGAGAGAAAGAGGGAGAAAGGAAGAAGGAAGAGGAGAAAGGAAAGAAAGAAGAAAGAAAATGAAAGAAGGAAAACAAAGGAAGGAAACAAGGAAAATCTTAGGAATCAGAGAGCCAGTAAGGCTAGAATAAACAGAGGCAGAAGTCCACGGCATCCAATCCAAACTTTTATACCTATGTATCTGCATCTAATTTGTTCAGAATCTTTTATTATGAAACATTGTTGAATTTGGTCCAATGCTTTTTCTGCATATAATAGGATGATCATATGGTTTCTGACCTTCCTTCAGTTTAGAGTTATTGATTTATGTATGTTCAATCATCCTTGCCATCCCTGGGATTAATCTCACTTGATTATGGTGAGTCATCCCTTTTAATGTGCACTTAAATTTGGTTTGCAAGTATCTGTGGAGAATGTTTTATCTGTGTTAGTAAAGGATTGTGCCTTGAAATTTTCTTTGCTCATAGTGTCTTTATAGGGCTTTGCTAGCAGGGTTTGGTAAAATAAATTTGGAAATGTTCCTTCTCTTCAACTTTTGTAAGAGTTTGAAAAGGATTAACATTACTCCTTTAAATGGTATCACTCCTTTAATTGGTAGTTGTTTGATTTGGCCTCGGGCTTTTCTTGCATGGAAAAAAACACCTTTTATTGGTGATTCTGTCTATTACTGATTTATTCTTATTTTCTGTTTCTTCATGATTCAGTATTGTGAGGCTATATGTTACCAAGTTATCCAATTTGTTGCCATAAAATTTTTCATAGTAGTTTCTTATGATCTTTTGTGTTTCACTGATGTAATGCCCTTTATTTCATTCTCTTCTTAACCTTTTATTCTTCAGTAGAAAATGGAACTCTAGAACACTACTGTCTGTTCAAGATCATTGTGTTATTACTTTAGTAATATTTTTAGCCAGTGCTCTGATTTCTAAGAATTAGTGGAAGAAACTTCCCTTCTGAGGGTAGTTTTTGACAGTATAAAGGATAGTTTTTAACAGTATTAGATATATGATTGGGTATTTTTATGTTCAATAAACATGTTTATTCTTTATTGACAATACATATGATTAAATGTGCTATATAAAACTTCAATGAATACAGTGCATTAATGAAGCATTCTTAGGCATCTTTGTACATACACTCATAATCTATACCTTCTGATGTCTTGTGACTTATTTTCATGATTAATTTGTGCCTTTATTGCTCCTTAGCAAAGGTGGGCAAAAGTTTCAATTTATAAACTATGAGCAATGTGCTATATATCACAATGATATATATTTTTAAATTCCTGTTTCCAAAAAACCTAGCAATGACTGAGAAACCACACCAGACCACAGGACACTAAGCTCCCATGACAATATGCAGATTATAGCCTAAAACTTATGCAGTCCAATTAAAATCTGAGGTTCCAGGTATAACTAATAGTAATGTACCAATGTAAATTTCTTAGCTTTGACAGATATAATACTATGTTGCAGATTAGGAGATACTGAAATGAGGCAAGGTATATCCCACAGTTCTCTGTACTACCCTGCATCTTTTTGTGAATCCCAAATTATTACAAAACAAAGAGTTTGTTACTTATGGTCACTCTGTTATATGTTTCTCTCCCTCACTAGACTGTAAGCTTTGTCAGAGCACCACCCATTCATCACTGTCTCTGTACCCATCAGTAGTTGTGAAAATCCTAAGATGTTGAAGAAAAAATAAGAAGGTTCTGGTGTCTCCCCAAGTATCAAGTTGTGGTCTTCCCTGCTTTATATAATAAAACATCCCATTTAATAAGACAGCATGGTACTAAACATATTTTGTTATCTCCTATCTTCCATCCAGGAAGACTTAAAGAAGAAAATTAATTGGCCTTGTCATTTAGCTCAATGGTAGAGCACTTGCCTAGCATATGTGAGGGCCCTGGGCTTGATTCTCAGCACCAAAAAAAAAAAAAAAAAAGAAAAAGAAAAACTACCTATAAAATCTGTTTTTCTCCACCTGATACCTTTCACACATTTTTAAAAAATACTTTCTTCTGGGCCCAAAATCTTTGGCACAGCAGCTTTGACGAAATTGAGTGGTAGGCTTGGAATCAGGAAGAAGAGCTGTAGTCTGGACTCCAAATCCTGGCTTTGTCACACTGGATACATTATCTAATCTCTCTGAGCCTGTTTTGTCATCCTCCTAACATCAGGACTAAATATGAAACTAGATTCCAAACACTGTGTAAGTCTAAGGTACGTGGCTACTGTCGGTATTTCTATGAGTGTGTGTCATTTCTTTCCTCCCACACTGTGCCCAGTGTGAATGGCACAACTGTGTTCCTGCTTGCCCAAACTACAACCTTCATCATCCTCCCCTCCTTCCTTTCTAGCACCTCTTTTATACATGTCAAAATTGTCGAGTCCCACACAATCTGTTATTTTTATTAGTACATATTTGCAATACATAGTGTTTACATTCCGTTTGTAGGGCTGATACAGGTACACAACACATCTTAATTCCTTGTTTTCATCCCCTTTCCCTTTCCTCTCTCCTCTCTCCCTCCATTTCTTGATTGCCTTCCCATTTAAAAAAAAAATCTATCCCCTTGCTTTCTAACAGCTGTCTCTTATTTTGCTCTTTATTTATAATTTGGATTTCTCAAATAAGAGAAACTATGTATCTGACATTTAAGCTTGTGTGTCTGATTGTTCTCACTTAACATTATGGACTCATAATGTCCGGATACCAGCTTCTTAATTTTGCATACATAGGTTGTTTCTATTTTTTTTTTTTTTTTTGATAATGGGGATCGAACTCAGGTCCTTGCGCTGTGAGGCAAGCGCTGGAACCACTGAGCTAAATCCCCGGCCCATTCCATTATTTTTGTACTCTAACAATGATATAGTAAATGTTCTAATCAGATCCAGAGACATAAGATGTCTTTCATTTGTTTTGAAAACTGAAAATAACCTTTATGTTTTGGAAGTGATTCGAATGTCCAAGGGTCTATTGTCATTGTCGGCTTTGCTGCAGGGCGGCATTATTAAAATTGGGAGCTGCAGAACCATGGAAAGAAAGGTAGGGCCTCATGAGAGATCCTTAGCTTATTGGTGTGTGTCTTCATAAGTTAGCTCTGGGATTCTTTGGTAGTTCTATCAATTGAAGGTTGAATTTAAATAATAATTATATAATACCAGTTGCCTGTCTTTAGCTTATGCAAATTTCAGGAAAAGCTATTATTTACATAAGATATGCTGTATAATTCCATAAAGGGAATAATTAATCATGTTGAACTTACTTTTTGATATAAATATCTTCATTATATTCTTAGGTAAATTGAGCATTTAGAGTCATCTAAAGAAAACCACTCGTGCCCATATTTATCATGAGGAAAGGCTATTTATGTTTTTGTGAAAGAGGATTTCCCCAGATTGTAGGAATTACAGAATGACTTGTATATTAAATGAACATCTTCCTCTGGGGTCAAAGGCAGATTTTTTTTGCTTGTATCCATATTAAAATATTTGGTTTCCAAAGATGAGATCCCTCAGAAGTGATACACACTTAACGTGCATGTGGACACCAGTAAGTTGATAGGATAGCGTATTAGTTTTCTAATGTAGCATAAAGTTACTATGAATCAGGGTTTAAACATCATGAGTATATTATCTCGCCATTACTCTCTGTCAGAAGACTAGGAACAAGACGTCTGAATTTTCTATCCAGGCTCTCACTAGGCTAAAATCAAAATGTTAACAGGAGTTACACTTCCTATCTGGATCTCAGATTTGTTTTGAATCCCATTAATTTTTTTGAGAATTAATTTTCCCAAAACTACAGATACTGAGGTATTTTTGTTTTCTTGCCACTTGTCTTCCAAAGCCTGGTGTCAGCTCTACAGGCCACTCAGAGTCTCATGCTGTGTCATCCCATGGGAAATTCAAAACTTTAATGCATTCATTTTTTTCAAAACTAACTGTATATATCTCTCCACATTCTCTTTCAGTAACAAGACAGAGAAAACTTTCTGTTTTAACGAACTCATTTGACAGTAAAATAATATTATTATAAATATTTTGGGTGAGTGATGCTAAGATAACCTATGTTTTGCCATATAATGTACCACAGTCATGAGGACAACATTGCACAACATCCAGTTTCCATCAACAAGCAAAAGGAAGGAATTATTCAAGGGTGAGCAGGGTTACTGATGATCATCAAAGAGATCTACCTACCATAGTGTGTGAAAAAACTGATATAGATGAAATCATGCAGCTTATGATTGTGTCATGAGTGATGAAGGCATCTGTTTTTAATACAGAAATTGTGTTACTTCTGCCAACATCTGTGAAGAACATCATGACTTAGTAGCCTAAAACTAGAATTAAATTTCAGACAGTAAACATAAACATTACCTCCAAATCAGTAGAGAATGTACTGACTCTACAAAGGTGAAGCATCCTTGAAAAGCTGATTGTGTTACTACTTTAACCTAGTGATAATTCAAAAGTTACTTCTGGGAGTGGAGAGAAACTGGTAATAAATGATAATGTTAAGATTTCAGAAAATCAGAGGTGAGAGGGAGCACAAGCTTTAGAGACAAGTCAGATGTTGTTTTTGTGACTATAAACAATTAGCAGAGCTTTAAAAAAGTATCACATTGCTTTATTGACATATGACATGAAACCCATTACTGTAGAAATGCTCATACAGTGGACCCTCAAGTTACAACTGGCCTGACATATGAACAACTTGAGTTAATTAGGTTGATGGGCCTAATTCTGCCTCTTCTTATCTATACTGTGTACCCAGGTAAACACCCAGAACTCAGTTGTATTGACTTATAACCAACTTGAGTTACAACCATCCCTCGGGAACCTACTGAGTTCCTAACTCAAGGGTCTACTATATTTAAGGCTGTGAATGTGGCCTCCTGCCTGGGTTGAGATAAGGAACCAGTTACATTACTGCACCCACTCAGGCAATATAGAGTTTGGTACCCCTATCAAAACCTTTAAGGTAGGTTCCCTATTATATTACAATTTTGATCACTTGTCTGTATCCTGACACACTAGAAGACACATAGACAATGATAGCAAAATATCAGAATTTACACAAGGTTGCCACAGTATCAGCAGTTTTGTGGGGAAGGTGTTTTTTATAATTTGGGTCTAAATGTCCCCCCAAAGCCTCATGCAATCATAGGTGACTACAACTGTAGTGTATGATGCTGGATTAAGGGTGGCTGATTACTAAATCGATCCACTAATTGGTTTGGCACCCACCCTAATTCCGGCAGCCTGGACTCGATATGAGGAGCAGAAAGAGGCTTGTCTTCCCCTTGTTGCTTTTGCTACCACGTGGGTGCCATGAACTGTTTATCCTCTGTGATGTCCCTCTGCCATGTCACCCTGCTTTGAAGCCAGACAATTATGGACTGAATCCTCTACAAACTGTGAGATAAGTAAACCTTTCCCCCATTAACTCTGGGTGTTGGGTATTTTTGTCTCACGAGTGATAAAAGTAACTGAGACAGTGTTATTCTCATTTTATATGTGGCTAATAAACAGGAAAATGTGTTCTTCACTATGACTGTAATATAGCAGTATAATTTACTGCCCTATTCAAGATTGTATTAATATTTAGCTTCTGTGAAAGTGCAGTCATTAGGGAATCTGGTAGTCTCAAACATTAAAGAGAATATCGTGCTGATCCACTATACTAAGGACAATATGGCATTATGCAGAATATCCAAAAACCAAGAATTTGTATGTCCAAGAAAGACACATGTAGATCAAATGGTTGAAGATAATTCTCATGTAGATTCCATGACCTGCCACAGGAATGATGTGGTCATGAACCCAAAAGTCTGAATTCTTGACTTTTTTCTTTTTTTGATACTGGTAATTGAACTCAGGACCTTGTGTTTGCCAGGCAGGCACGGCATCACTGAGCTGCATCCCCAGCACAAAAGTGTGAGTTTTGCCAGGATTTCTCCATTAGGTTGAAGGTTGCTTTGCTGCATTCCCTTTTACTTTCTATGCATCATGGCCACTGTTGAGATGCTTTTGGATTTGGGGAGGAAACATGAACTACAAAAGAAACTAGTCCTTTGATCATGTACTATATAAATGTATAGTAAAATATAGAGCCACGATATGGATTATGTGTCTTTTCATATTCAAATAGTCCATCATGGAAATAAAGTCTTTGTAAATAGGGAAGGGTGGAGGGTGTGAAGGGAGGGCTAGGAATGGGGAAAAAATAAGAACCAAGAGGCATTATGTAAAGGTACAATTCCCAATGAGAAATGTAATTGTGTTGTATACCTACAATGTACCAATAAAAGAATTTAATAGAAAAACCCCCATACCAACCAAAGAAACAAACAAAAAATAAAATAAAATAAAATAAAATAAAATAAAATAAAATAGTCCATCAGATGCAATGAGGCTAATGGGCTCTCTTAATGAAAATGAATGTTCTATGGAATCTGAAGCCATCTCTTCTAGGATACTCCTATCTTGGATTCCCTAAAATCCATGGTGAAAAAATATACCTTCTATACTGTTCATTTTGAAACCAGCTCTTTGTACTTTATTATGGTCTAACAAATTTTGGATTTCTGAACATGAGACCTCAAGTTATTATATGACTGGATCTTTTTCTTTTTAATGCGTGAGTTTTTTCTAAACTAAAACCCCAGGTTTAACTGCAGTGTTGGCACTTTGCAATAAATAAGTGGGTTTTGGGTTGGAGCTCAGGCACTCATCCCTAAAAGATTCTCCATCGCTGGCCTAAAGTCAAGGATTTATGGACTATTATGAGAAATCACTTGGGTTGTTGGTTAGAAGGCTGAAAAGAGAAAATTTAGAGGACTCTAGGCAAGAAAGTTTTGAGGACAAGCTTGCACATAAAACTCTGTTTGTGATTATAAAGTGACATACATTCATGTTTTATATTCATATGCATTTGAGTAAATCACCCCAAAAGGGATTTTCATGTATTTAGAGAAGTTAAATTGTAACAATGAGGCTCTGACATGGAATCAGGTTTTCTATATAGATTTTATTATCCAGAGGCATTAGTCCTAATATAGCAGCATGATGTTCTATTAACTAAGGCACTAGCTTCCAGAAATATCTCTGAAGGTTAGAATGACATCTGTGAAGACAGACTATTTACACTGAATGAGGGTTCAGTACAGGTTTTTCTGATATAACAAATGAAATCAATATAATTTTTTCTGTTCTCTCTAACATTGATTTTTATTAAACTAATTAGAGAATTTTTATTTCCAATCCCTGAATGCATAGGCTTTTCTGTCCCGGTGCTAGTGCGAATGTTTCTCCTAGAAGGGCACAAGTGGATGTAGTAATTACTGTCATACAATCAGTTTTAATCATTGGCTCTGATTATCATGGTAAACTCTGACCGTTGATACTTATAGGTGCAGGACAGTGTTTTAAGTATAGAACTCATGGGATCCCTGGTATATCATATAGTTCTTCCATTCCTGTAAATAATAACAAATGCTCAATTGCAACAATCATACCCCAGAAGAGTAAAGCAAGTAGAGGCTTTAGCTTATGCAAGATAAAGTACATGATTAACCAATTTAGAACTTCTGAAATATTAGCAAAGTTTGATGACAATCTATAATTGGAAGAAGAAGAAGGAGGAGGAGGAGGGGGAGAAAATTTAATCTTTGGGAAAAGCTACAGTAATAAGAAACATGGCCTAGTGCAATCACACTATGAAATTTTATCTTTTGTAGGTAGTGCAGCCAACCATCACACTGATGACTCTGTGTTCCTACTTGAGTACTACAAGATTTGTATAATTTTAGTTTCTTCCCAATCTAAACTAAATTTATTTTGGTATTTGCTTTTGGTTTCGATCGCTCAAACTCAAACTAAAAATCTGGAAAATGATATATAAACAAGAGTAATCCAGAAGAAATATTGTTTTCAAGCCAAAGAGTAAACTGATGGGAACAGAACACTAGGAAAGACTGATATTTGAGGTTTGTGAAGAGTACTAAGTCTCCAAGGTGAAAAAGTACTTGAACAGGAGGCAACAGAAAATGAATGATGTTGAAGATATTAAGCAAAACAAAAATTTGTTTTAGGGGAAAGTAATCCATTTTCAGGAAACAAACAAGATAAAGGTAGAAATTTTTTTTTAAATTGGCAATTGCTAGGTATTAGGTCATTTGTATAATTTTCTCTAATTTTAAAACTCAATAGTGTTTTCTTTTCTCTCTGTGTTCACTTTACAATTTGCCCAATTAGCTATGATTTCTGATTTTCAAGTGGAGTTTTTGTTTAATATTCTCATTCTTTCTGTCTGTTTGAAAAATGTTTATGCATACTTAAAATTTTTGTCCTTAAGTTTCATTAATTCTTTTGAAATATTAAAGAGATAGGAAATATGAAAGAAGTAAGAAGTTCTGTTAATATTCATGAGCTTCAAAAAATAAGTAAATTTAATAAAAGCAGAACAATATACTGAATAAATGTGATTAAGTTTTCCTCACATCCAAGTTATATTAATTACTGCTGATTGATTGCATTGATATAATAAAAAAGCATATTTTACAGTTATTACAAGACACATAATAGTGAAATACAAGAGCAACTATCTACTAAAGTAGGTACATGTTGAAGTTTCAAATAAAAAAAGAATATTCAGAAAATTGTTTCTAATATATTAATAACTAACAAAAACATTATTAAAATGCTATTAAAATTGCTTTCACATGCATGAAGTACTTAGAGTAGACAAGCAGTTATGGGAAATTTTTCATACCCAGCCATAGGCTTTACCTGGCAAATCTCACAGAGAACTGTGTTCCTCACTCCAGACTTGGTGCAGTCGGCGCCTCACACTGCATCTGCAGTTAAGGCTCCCGTGCCCTGGGTGCCCACATTCTTATCCAAAGCTGCATTCACAGCTCAGAGTTAGCACCTGGAACCCTCTTATTAGGAAACGAAAACATTTTTCTCCACTCTAACTCAGTACTCAGTTCTTCACTCTTAGTCAATTACCTCCCGCTCTTTCCTCCCTGGATCCATGGAACTGTGGGAGACTTTTGCAAGGCTCTCTCCTCAGTGCACTGACCTGTACTTTCCTCTGGGTCCACCTGAGTGCTGCCCCCAGAGGAATGGAATGGTACAGAGCATAAGTGTTGTTTCTACCTTTAAACTCTTGTTTCTACTATTTCACTAAGTGATTAAATATTTGACTGCTATTACATTGTAGGCTTGTTGCTTTACTTGACTGCTCCAACACTTGGCAAATCAGTTCTCTTTGCAGCTCCCTTGAGCTTGGGAAGATATATTTAAGTTGCATACATTGAAAATGACAGAACATCCCTGAAAGAAATTATGAGACCAAAATAAAAAGGATACATACTTCGTTCAAGAATTGGAAAACTAAACATTCTAGAGATACAAATTCCCACAAATTAATCTTCATATTTACTAAAATTTCAAAACTCCAGCAGCATATTTTTAAAAGTAACAACAAAAATGGAATTTTACAAGTTCATGGAAATAAAAAAGGGCATAAAAAAGTCAAAATTATTTGGAAACAGATGAACACATTTGACAGGCATACACCACTAGTTTAACTACAGTTTTCAAGAAAGAGTGATATTGAACTAGAGTTAGACATGCATATTAATCAAAATATAGAGCACAGATAAATATACACAACACATAATCCAGTAATCTCTTTCTTCTTCCACATAGTTTTGTTCTAGATGTTTAAAATCATTTTATATTTTGAAGTGAATTTTGACTCTCAGGAAAGTTGAAAATAAACTACTAGGGGCTGAGATTTAGCTCAGTGGTTCCGCTGCCTGCTTTGCAAGTGCAAGGTCCCAAGTTCGATCCGCGGTACCAAAAAAAAAAAAAGTACTAAAATTCTCTAAATAATTTCCTTTAATGTTAACATCTTACATAACCATGAAAAATTTATCCAAAAAATTGAAAGAAATCAATATTGGTGAAATATTTAATAATTGACTACTTGGATTTTACCAGTTTTTCTGTAACAATATTTGACAAAATAATTACATTCTCATTGGACCAGAGCTTCATCTCACAATCTCTTCTAACCCTAATTACCTCCTTAAAGTTTCATCTCTAAATATAGGCACATTACTAGGATTTTAACATGGTAATTTAGGGAGCAGAAATAAGCATCCAGTCCCTACTATCTGTCCTTAAATTGTCCAAATTTTCTCATTTCAGAATGATACAGATCAGATAGATTTGAATGTCACTGAAGGACCTAAGTTCATCATCTCTTTAAAGGTTCTAACTATATTATACTGTAACAATCTGCTGTGCAAGTTGTTAGGTATTAAATGCAGAAATTTTAAGATGGCAAAATTCAGCTTTAATGCTGTTGTAGTTTCCTTGGAAAGCACCATATATAACCCATGTCAACTAACTGAGGTAAATATATCGACTACTTACCTTTCCATTATATAGTCTGGAAACATAAAATCTCCCAAATTAAGTATTTGTATTTTATTCCTTTCAGTTCCCTAATGAGATATAAAATATAACTTATAACCACAATTATTAAAATAGGAATTTTATTTGGAATATTTTGAAAATCAGTGTACAACTCATGCCACAAATAATCAATATGACAGAAAATAAACTCTGTGTTATATCAAATGAAAAATATAAAAATTGATGTATTTCTGTTGATAGAAACTACCCTCTAAACTTAATATATAAAATATATTTTCATCTCACTATGCATGTAAAAAATTTTAATTAAGCATATATCTCTTCTTGGAAATATTTTCACTTCAACAAGTTTAACATATTAATATTTCAGTCATAAAATGTGTGTTATTTTCATAAGTATAGGATAACTTGGAAAATAAATAGTAAGTGTAAAATTTTGTCTAAGTATGCCAAATAAGTATTAATATTCAGAAAGTGCATTAATTGAGAAAATTCACATTTATATTTACATTGCAAATAGTATCATTACCAAAATGCTAAATCTCTTCCCTCTCTGACATCTTCAGTTAAATAGTAACTGAAGTAGTAAGTTAAGCCTAAGAGACTGTCTCTAAAAATTTTAAACCAGTAATTTATTGAAAATCGGCTAGTGTAAAGCCCTTTCCAATTATGATCTCCAGGTGCTCTTACACATAAAATAATTATGGTAATGAGAATCATGATTTTAGATAGTCATCATGAAGGAGCATATTGTAGAACTGTAAAGTTTATCTACCTCTTAGCCCTAAGGATATAATTAAATCTAGAGACATATATAATTTATTTTTATAATTACATATTTAAGCTTCAGTTTATTTGTCCAATTGCTTTTTATATTAGACTATGTTAGAATTGTAATTAATACTAAAAGGCAGTACTTTTAATTGAAAGGTAATTCAAATACCATACGATTTGCCCTTTTAAATTATATACTGTATTTCAGTCTGCTTTAGTATTCTCACCAATATTTCATTGTAGTACATTTTTATCACCCGCAAAGGGGATTATATGTGAAGTGACATATCCTGCTTCTTTTCCTTTTCTCTCTGTCCTTGGATACCAAAATGTACTGGTTTTCTCCATAGAAAGCCAACTGGGGACATTTAACATAAATTGAGGTACACAAAACTTGACCTTTATGTCTGGCTTTTTTCACTGAGCATAAAAGTTATAAAGAAAAATGATAATGTAGTAAATATCAGCACTCTATTCACTTCAAGTCTGGATATTATTTCAATGTATTGATGTACTATATTAAATTTATGTTTTTCTTATTTGAAGATAATTTGTTTATATTTTCTAGGTACTGTGTATTATTATGTACATTGTTGCCATGAACAGTCATGTACAAATGTTCTTATATGGTATATGGTTAGGAGTAGAATGTTCAAGTCATATGATAATATTGCTTTACTTGCTGAAGAACTGTCAAAATTTTTCCAAAGCACATGTGTAAATACTGAATAGTTTCTCTAGTGTGAGAAACTGAAAGTGTAAATAAGGATTAAAATGAATAATTGATAATGTGAAATATTAAAAGGCCCAAAAGTGTAGGGGTGGTGGGAGGGGAAGGGGAAAGGAAAGAAGCGAAAGGAAAAATTATGAGAAAAGGAAAAAATGGAAACAAAGTCTTTGTAAATAGGGAAGGGTGGAGGGGGTGAAGGGTGGACAGGGAATGGGGAAAAAATAAGAACCAAGATGCATCATGTACAGGTACAAGCACCCAATGATAAATGTAAATGTGTTGTATACCTAAAATGTACCAATAAAAGAATTAAAAAAATTTTTTTTCCAAAGTCATTCTACATTTTACATAATGTGGGGCTTAATTATATTGTGGTGACTGGGTTAGGAATCACCCATAAAATTACTAAAGCACACTTCTGGGTGTATCTAATTAGATCATGAAGGCATTACCTTGGGTACTACTGCTGCCTTACTTTGTCCTATCTGGTACTGTTTCTCTGCTCCACCCCCAGCTGCCATGAACTTAGCATGTTTGTTCCTTCAGACCGTTCTGCCAAGATGTTTCTATTTTGGAGCCAGCTGACCATGGACTAAATCCCCTTAAAATGTAAATCAAATTAACAATCCCTCTCTTCATGTTGTGGGTGTAAGATATTGTGATTCCATGATTGAAACACTAGTACACTTTTTGATGTACTAGTATGTGAGAATTCCAGTTGCTACACTTGTTATTACCATTTAATTAGACATTCTAGGGATAGAAATATAGCTCGATGGTAGAGCACTTGGCTCATATTTTAGATGCCATGGATTTAATGCCTAACACTAGGAAAAAATGAAAAATAAAAAATAATTAAGGATTCTTGAGAAGTGACTATAAAACTTTCACATCAGATTTTATTTTGTAGGCAACACATTACCCCAACCAAATTATAAGAAAATTTAAATTGTAATACACCATTCTGTAAAACATAGAATTGTACTTTTTATCTAGATTACTGCTTTTCTACTTCTATAAACTTGTATTACAAAATAAAAATAACTGCAAGTGTTGAAAGTACTCCAGTTTAATTAAGAGTAGGCTGCCTTATCTGTGGTTTCATTTACTTTAGTTTCATTTGCCAGCACTAAACCATAGCCTACAACTTTTGATACAAATTTCCTTTAATAAATTATAAACAACATGAAATACAAAAGAAGCTTATGTAAAAACTAAAAAAAACTATACATTTTAAATTGCACAGCATTCTGAGTAGCAAGATGAAGTCACTTGCCATGTTGTTCTGTTCTGCATCAGATATGCATTTGTCCAACATGTCCACTTTGCATGTAACACCTGCATAATATTCTAGTTATTATGCACCCTAATGTCCTGTGACACTAGTCATTCTCATTAAAAAATTTTAAAAACCTACATATTTAAAAACTAAGGGCTTGCAAAGATAGCATAACTGTATTATTATTTTTCAATAATAATGTCTTCAGGATACTTTGGAAAAATCATGAAAGTCCTCTTTAGAGTAATTACAAAATATTTATATGTGCTCTGGATACACATTGCTTTAACATTGGTCTACAGTTTTCTTTGGACACTTTAATGGACTAAAAATTATGTATACCATTTAGTACCAACATAATAATGCACCTTGAGCTCTTGTACATTCCCAGATGATTTTTCATAAGACAATTATAATAACTATCAGCGATAGTTGTAATAGTGTAAATGTTTTTATTTTTCTCTTTATCTAGCTTCTGTTTCAAAGTCCTTTGCTCAGGGCTGGGGATTTAGCTCAGTGGTTCCAGCACCTGCTGCACAAGTGGAAGGTCCCAAGTTTGATCCCTGGTACCAAAAAACAAAACAACAACAAAGTTCTTTGCTGAGATTCTGCTTGAGAGAAGTGATTATTATTTCTTTGTGTGTGTGTTCATCATAAAAGATCTAAAGCCCATGCTAAGCCAACACAATTTATGTCACTGCCTTTACAAATCACCTTCTTTCCCTGTTGACTGTGTAAGCAGAATAATGGCAGAAGATGCTTGTTTCTTAATTCCTAACTGACATAAATTTTGAATATGTTAAGGTGTCAAAAGAGAATTAAAGTTGTTAATCTAATGATCTTAAACTGTTAGATAATTCTGGATATTTAGGGTATGCCTAATCTGATCTCTTGTGGTCCTAAAAATAGAGAAGGAGGAAGTGGAGTGACTTAGGGTGACAAGATGTGAGAAGGATTGTATGCATCTTCGTGGCTATGAAGATGGAGGAAGGGAAAAGGAATGTTGTGAGCCCCAAATTGTGAGAATAGTGCTCAAGTGACAAGTGGAAGTTAAACAGGGGGCTAGCTTCTATAGCTACAAGGATTCGAATGCTACAGCAACCCTAAGAGCAGGAAACAAAATCTCACCAAAACCTCCAAAAAGAAACCAGCACAACTCACACATTGATATTTTCCCAGTGAGTCCCATGTCCATCTTACGATATGCAGAACTGTAAGATTAGTTTTACTGTTTTAAACCATAAAATCTGTGTCAAGGTCTTCACCCAACAAGGTGAATAAAAATGAGACATAAAAATGAGACATAAAACGCTGGTCTGAGTAGGAAAATAAGCAAATCCCATTTGCTCTTACTCAATTTCTCTTTTCTCTACCAATTTAAAAACGTTTTTATTTAGTCTAGGTTAACGAAATAATTTTTCTCAGTGCAAACACCATTTAAATTTCCATTGTGTGTACATTAGCAATGGAAACTTAATAGAAGGTAAAAGAAATTTAAAGTTAACTTCTGGTATATTTTCAAGAGAAAATAAAATATATTCATGATGAAAAATTTGTTTGTATCCCAATCTTCAAAAAACACTATATGTTTCTGTATTTATTTACAATGTATAAAAAACAATTTTGCTAAATTGAAGCCGATATCCATTAAGTTATGTATTCATTTATATAGTTATATATTTATGTATAAACACAGCCAAAGGAACCAAAAAAGAGAGTAAGTGCATTAATTAACAGAATTAGAGATGTTAAATTGGATATTAAAACAGATACCCTTAAGATCCAAAGGATTATTAGGGACAATTTTGAAAATTTATATTCTAGTAAATTGGAAAATCTAGAAGATATGTATACATTTATCGACATATGTGACCTACCAAAATCAAACGAAGATGGTACATAAAACCTAAACCAACCAATAACAAGAAATTATATTGAAGCAGTAATGCAAGCTATTCTTACAAAGAAGAAAAAAATGGCCTATGGAGTTGGTTCCCTGGGGTTCCTTTTTGCCTTGCTCAGCCATCCAGACACACAAAAACCACTGTAGCCAGGATCCAAGGGGTCCAGGTATGTGCTAATTTCTGTTATTTTGTTATTTTCTGTTTGACTCCTTCTTTATTCTTACTTATTTATCAGCTCTTCTAATGTGATTCTTATTTCCCACATTCGCTTGGTCATTTTTATCTTTCACCCGTTTTTGTCACAATTACTTTACGTGTCTTCCCCACAGCAGGTTTAGGTATCATGAATTTATTTAGTTTATGATTATCTTAGGAGATCTTTATTTCCCTTTTGATTCTGAAGGACAGTGTTACTGACTATATTAATCTATATTAATCTTGGCAGTTATTTTCTTTCTAGGATTGAAAAATACTCATGTCAAACCTGCTGTTAGTTTCTGTTGAGAAATCTGGTGTTATTCTAATGGATTTGCCATTGTTGGTGTTTCTGCTATTTCTTCAGTTGTTTTGCTTTTATCTATTGTTATTCTGTGTTCTGAATTTTTGGCATCTTACCTATAGTGTGTCACAGAGAGTTTCTTTTCTGATCATGTTTACTTGAGGCTCTAAATCCCTCTAGAATCAGAATGTTCATCTCTTTCCCCAGATTTGGAAAATATTCTGCTAATATTTCACACCATTTCTTTTCTATTACACTTGCCTGTATTTTTACTTATTCTTCTAAAGCTACAAATCCTATGTTTGATTTTTTAATATTTTCCCAGATGTCTTCATATTCAGTTCATGCATTCTTTTTTCTTTCTTACTAAATGATCTCATTCATCCATCTTATCTTTATTACTGTCTCCAGGTCTGTCTTGATCTTCTATTCTTTCCCCTGTTTGACCCTAGTCTATTGGTAAGATTTAAATTGAGTTTTAAATGTTGATTTATTGAGCTTTTCATTTTGAAGGGTTGTAGTTTTTTCTAGAATCTCTTTATCATTATTGAATTGTTCTTCCATATTTTGTCATGTGTTCCTTAATTCATATAGATGTTTATTTGTATCTTCTTTGAATTCATTGATCAGTGTAAAAGTCCTTTTAAAAATATTTCACATTTTATCTACTTGGATATCTAGAATTCAGTTATTTGAGAACTATGAACTTTTGTAGGCATCTTGTTTCTGTTTTTTAATTTTTTCTTATGTTTTTGTGTTGCAATTTGTGTATTGTCTAATATTATGTTTGGGTTTTTTAGTAAAAAGTTTTCTCTAACAAATGTGCCCTGAGCTGTGGATACACCTCTTTGTCAAAGTCCTCACTCAACATGTTCAAAGTGTGATATTCAGTTCAGAATACCAATTTGAGAGGAGAGAAAAATTATCAGTTAATATTGGCAAGTAAAAAGCAAACTATATATCAACATATAATAACATTTGTCAAAATAGTCTCCATATTCCACTAAAAAAGTATTAATAAATGTGCATTAATGATAATAATATGAATACATATATAAGTCCTGGGAAAGGAAGAAAAACAAGAAGAAATAAGGAATCAGTGAAAGTAGTGACCTCACTGTTACCCCTAGTCACACATTAGCAACATTTTTTGCCTCTTGTTCCCATGATGTTATACTGTGCTAGCCTCCAAGTCTTAGTTTCAAAGAGAGAAATGTTTTCATCAAGACAAAATAATTCCATTTAACTGTGAGTTGTGATTGCTGATTAGCCATTTTAGGGTTATACTTCTAAATCCACAGGGAAATGGCAAGTCTCTGGATGATTGATTCTGACTTCTAAGGAGAAATTAGACAGCTATTCCACAATGGTTACAAAGAAGAGTTAACCTGGAATACAAAGGATCCCTTAGGGCATCAGTTTTACTGATTAAACACAATAGAAAACTATAGAAACCTAAACTAAGCAGGCCTAACGTATACCCAGATCTTTAAAGAAAAAAGCTTGAGTCCCCCCACCAAGAAAAGAACCAGTATCAATTGGGCATTTACTGAAAGTGGAATGAGTAATGAAAGAACATAGTTATGAAACTAAGGTCTGCAGAAAGGAGATGCAGACTGAAATTTAAAGTCAGATGCAGAAAGGAGGAATAGAATTATTACAGATATCTCTGCCTTAATTCTATGAATAAGTTGTGTGTTTTTAAGGAAATTCCTGGTGTTTTCTCTCTCTCTCTCTCTCTCTCTCTCTCTCTCTCTCTCTCTCTGAGTATTATATTGTATGAGTTTAAATACCTGAAATTTTATATTGCAATGTTTGATCACAGTATATAAAAAAGCATAAACATTATTCAAAGATTTCACGTCCTTTTCTGGAAATGTATTTTTATCAGCTAGTGTATTTTTGTCACTTTAGCTATTAAAATTATTTAGAAATGAATTGCTTTCTACATAGAATTACAGATGTTAGTCAAAGATTTGTACACAGTGATTAATCAAAGTCTACAAATTTTACTGTGAATGAATTGTATTAGGAAACATGAGTAACATTGCAAAATTATTTCAGACATAGTAAAAGATGATGAGAAAGAATAATGTAATAGAATCATTTTCAAAATGGAATTGCTACAGCTTCAAAATATATTTTTTCTTTTTTGGTTGTGTTTGAAAATAATTTACCTTAATTTAATTCTTCTTAGAGGGAAAATTTAATCATCTAGGCATCCAGGACACTATTACTACTAATATACATGTTGGAGGAATTAAGCACACATCTTATAAATGAATAGAATGTTAACAGTTTTAGATATTTAAATTTTAATTTAGTGTTCATATGAAACTAATGATAATATTGTTTGTAATATTTGATTTTGTTCTGAAAGTTGGTAAACATCATGATGACTGTACTTAAAATAAAAGCATGATGCTTTTATTCCACTTGAATTTTCAGCAATAAACTAATTTAAATTCAGACTAGGAATGTGGCAGTCTGCCAAAACTAGGAGAATTTTTTTGTGTTGTGTCAGTTCACATAGAATCTGAATATACTGGGGATACACACACACACACACACACACACACACACACACATCTTTCTATGTAGCATTTCAAGATCACACTCCAGAGGGCAAAAATAACAACAAAGACTAGCAATACATTGAAGTTTGTCTTTTGTTGCATAAAATCCAATTCCTTATGTGTCAAAACACTGTATTTTCTATATGTTTATGTGTATCTCTATTAATCCAATACTTCTCAATCCTATATTCCAAATATGTTGTTGCAATGTTAGCTCATTTAATATCAGAATTTTCATAATATCTGTAAATTATAGAGAACATGATTGAGGCCACATCACTAGTATATATTATTTTTATTATATGGTGACAATCCCCCCTTACAAAGCAAAAACTATGGTTTTTATTTGATAGGAGCTTTCACATGAAAAAGAGCTTAACATACATCAAAATACATGAAAGTAATCTAATAACCTTGACTTTCCTCATTTCCTAATAACCCTTTCCTCATTTCTCACTAATAACCCTTTCCTCATTTCTCACTAATAACCCTTTCCTCATTTCCCACTAGCTTCCTTGATAAACACAAACATACACACAAATGGTAGCAAGATTTTAGCTTCAGTTGCTTGAAAGTTTAGTTTTATTTTTGTTGCCAATGTAATAAATAATGTAAATCTTTGAATGTACTAAAAATATAAAGGGCATCCTCAATAAAATAGGGCTTGTAATCAGGAAATTACTGAGTGAGGGAAGCAAACTAAGCATGATTTTTCAGAACTCTAATACAAATCCTGGAAGCAAAGGAAGAATAGATCTTTCTATTTGTGACTATATTTAATATTAGTATAATATTCTTAAATTCGGTGGATATTTTATGGATCAGTAATTTTTCACCGAGAATAAACACTTAAGTCTGACCTACTCTTTAGTTTGTTACGCATCATTAAAGATGTCCTTCTCTCCCATATGCCAGTGTTTTTTAGAAAAATACTCACAAACAACAAACGTCGTAATGAATGCTTACTTTTAACAGGCTTTGAAAGTCTAACAGCATAATATTGAGAATTTATTAAAGCAAAGTAGGTTGATGCTAATACTTTGGGGGACATGGACATCTCTAATTCATTTGTAGCCTTTAATGTTTTTTTCACGTCAATTCCACTGACCTCAGTGTAGCAAATAATTTTATATTCCATGTAGTTTTCCAGCAGATCCCAATACATCTAAAGATTGAAATGACTCTGATCATTCCAATGCTGATTCTATGTGAAGAAAAGTCATTTCTTTTTTGTTGTTGTTCATTTTTGTACCAGGGATAGAGCTCAGGACCCTGTGCTTGTGAGGCAGGAAAAACCATTTCTTAATGTGAAGGACTTTTGTCAGCCTTTCTCTTTCTCTCTTGTTTTATCTCTCCCTCTTGTAACTCTCTTCTTTCATTCTTGTTGACTTGATTACTTTCTTAGTCCCTTCTGACTTTGTTATTTTTGTACTTCATTTATAAAATGATATTTCTTTGATAATCAAATATTCTTCATATAGAATTCATATCTAAATCATCACATTTAATGCAAAGAATTTCAGCGTCAAATATTTTTAAATGATATTCCAAAAGTACTTCTTTAGGTCCGGGGATGTGGCTCAGCAGCATCGCGCCTGTCTGGCAAGTGCAAGGTCCTGAGTTCAATTCCTGGTACTGGAAAAAACCCAAAAAAACTACTTCTTTAATAATCTTTGTTTTCCATATTATAAAACTTTGAGGTAATGCATCTTATGGGATAAGGAAAAGAGATTAATATATATTAAGCATTCAGTATGCATTCATGGTGCTAGATGTTCAAATATATTAATAATTATGACTTCATTGAACATTACAGGTTATTATATAAAAAAGAGACCTTGACCTTCTTAGAGCATAAATAGACCTGGAGTAATTTATATTATGTGAAGTGAGCCAAACCAAGAAGTATGGGGAAGTGCCCCATTGATGATGCCCAACACAGGCTGTGAGCAGCACAGGCTGTAAAGTTAACCCCACAATTGGCAGGTTTTAAGAAGTGAGTCAGACCAAAGCTTACGATGACTCATAGGGGCAGATGGCTAGCAAGGCAATATCAGTCCCTTTGCCAATGGCCATAGTGGAGACCAGAGAATGGCCTGTGAAGCTATGGGGCTTAATATGAGATGGCACATGGCCGAGGTCAGAGTGACTGGCATCCAAACTCCATTGCCAAAATTAAAACCTTCTTAACTAAAAGGACAAGGTTATTTGCTACCACAACCTATATTTTGTCTGTTCTGTTCCTAATTAAAAAATGCTTTGTCTCTTCCTTTACAAGCCTTGCCTGCATCAGCAGTGTATCCATAGCAACTCCACATAGCCCCTTTACCTCAATCTAACTGTGATGTCACCAATAAATATCAGCGGCTTTGGATGGCCAAAGTCTTTTGCTGCTCATTCAGCATTGGCCATCTGACTCACCATTTCTCTATTTAGATCTGTCTTTAAAATTTTCTTCCTGTGTTGCACTGTAGCACTAAATAGGAGATCAGAACCTGCTGGGGGGAGGGGAGGTCTCTGATAGGGGAAGAAATGTGTCACATTATCTCACTTGTAAGTAAAATATAAAAGAAAAAATCAAATATTTAAAAAGGGGGAAAAACAGTGGTTGTAATGAATAAGAAAAAATAAGGAGACTTAGATCAGAAGATAAAAGTAGCAGATATATAGGATGAAACAGTCTAGACATTAAATATACAACTGGCAGGTGGTAGGAAATAAAACTATACAGTATTGATACAATGAGTAAAATTCAACTATCCTTGTGATAAAAAGAAAACAAAATCGATAAATATGTGAGATGACAAGCTAATTTGCTTTGCTAACCTAAACTTTTTATTATCTACATGTCTCAATCTATCATTTTATGCTTTAAATATATACAATAAATATATATTTAAAATTTCAACAACTACACTTAACTAGTTACCTACTTATCCTTTATCTAGTTATTAAGTTTTATGTATTTGGACACTGAGCCTTAAAATGCTTATTTGTTCTAGCACACAAAAATATGTTCCTCATTCAATCCTTCCAACAAACTAATCATTAATTATCCATTTTGAAATTTGGAGTTTAAGAAACTTTGAAGACCATGTGTTACAAATACTCTTTAAGGTTGATTGGTTCATAAGTAAAGGGGGTATTTAATGGATATATGTGTAATTCCAAATATCACACCTTTCTTTCACAATATATGGAGTCTAAAATTATCTCTGAGAATAAGACTAAATATGTAGTAGTAAGAGATTCCACTTTCAGCTGTGACACAAGCGAAGTGAGAGGCTGAGGTAAACGTAACTGTCCACCATTATATAAATATCACAGTGCAGTTACATTGTTTAGATTTAAAGTTATTTGAAATTCACATGCCATTTTAAATGGAAAATCATTATCTATAATATGTCATCATTATGATGAAAGATTACTATTACATATACAATCTTAGATAATATTTTGGTAAATTGATTTAATAATTACATTTTATCTTAGATATACTTTGTGAGATTTTTCAGCATGTGAATCTGAGGTATAATCACAGAGCACTATTTCCTAATGACTGAACATGTGTCCCCACGGAGTTCATGAAACTTATTTGACGATATCATACTATTAGGAAGTAAAGGCCTTTAGGAGGTATGATTAAGTCAGAAGGGCAGAATCTTCACAAATGGGATTAATGATCTTATGAAAGAGGTGCGAGTGACCTGTTCTTATCTTTCTGCCCTTCAGCCCTGTGAAGACACAACACTAAGTGCCATCAATGGAACACAAAGAGATTTCACCAGCCACACAATCTACAAGTGCCTTCAACTAGGACATCTCAGCCTGTGAGAAATCCATACATATTATTTATGAATGGCCTAGTGTAATGTACTTTATTACAGCAGTAGGAAGAGACTAAGCTAATGTTTTCCTGTTTTACACACATCTTATGTGTTACGGAAGTGGATAAAACTATATCTGTATTCATTTGTACATTATTTTAAATTTTTTTAAAGAATCTATGCATGTTTCTTTTTAAGTTGATATTACACACACACATACACACACACACACACATTTATGGGTCACTGAGTTCTATCTCAAAATTTACTGAAATCGTTGTTTTTGAAGGCCTATGAGACTAGATGTTTTATTTATTTATCCTAAAAGGAACTTTGCTGAGAACATATAACTGCCATTAAACTAAGTAACCGAAGAGCACTGCTGTTTTTCCCAGAACTATAGCTGGAAAAATATTTAATTAATTCACTCTCAGAAAGGCATTTCTGAAATGTCAGTAACTGAGCCTTTATTTCTGAAATACATGAAAGAAAATATCTGTGCTACAATGCTTTTATGACAGTGACTTCAGCTTCCATGACAGTCTAAGAATTAATAACCTATTAAAGAAAATATCTCCATTTATTCCAAGGAGGCTAAGAATATTTTTTAAGCCCCAAACTCGCACTACACACACTTCAGTTTTCTGAGAATGAAGTGGCCTTGATTGTATAGCAACAGGCACATGCAGTTTTTTTTTCTAGACAGTTTCTTGGAAGTGTAGAGAATAAAGAGAAACTGCAACGTGTTAATAGGTTCCTTATCATTGAAGATGTAGTTCATTTTGCCCAGATACAGCATTATAATAAATCATCAAGCATATGTACTACACAAGAAATATAGAGGAAAGAAAGCAGAGTTGTAAAATTATTGAGCTGTAGATGTGTGTTGTCTTCAAGCACAGCATACTTTACATTATAAAGTTGAAATAATTGTGAAATATACTCAAGAATATCTTGCCCAGATAACTATCAGTTAATAATAGAAGTTAGGCATATATGCTATTGATGAATTTATAAACATTATGAAAATAATATTAAAGCCCAGTGGTCAGTTAGAGAAACCATGATGACTCTGAAGAAAAATTGTATTAAAATACCTTTGGGGCCAGGGATTTAGCTCTGTGGTTTCGCTACCTGCTGCTCAAGAGCAATGACCCGAGTTCGATCCCCGGTACCAAAAAAAAAAAAAAACAAAAAAAACCCCCCAACCCTTCAAATGTGTATATATTATATTTTTTAGAAGTCTTTTGTTATTTTCACTTGTTTATTGCATTTGTCAACCTTCTTAGAGAGTAATGCAGTAAAAATAACTGAACATATTCAAATTTATTTTACCCTAAACTTTCTAACGTTACTATAATTTCACTCATGCTTTAGAAATATTAAATAAACCAACCTTGAAACATTATTTTTTTACTTCTATTGAGTATTTTCTTTTCTAATTCTGGTTTCTCACAGCATTCATTTATTTTTTATTTAGTCCTCAAATGTTTATCATTTCAGCTTTCACCATGCAGACTTTTTGTCTCCATTGTAATTTCTGAATGTTTTAAAATCAATGCTTTCATTACATTCTAAAACAATTAGTATCACATGTGATTGTAATTAGCTATTTCAACACAATATAAAAATACAAGAAAATTAGAACTGCATCCAAGGAATATATATTATGGGGAAAATTAATGCAACGGTTTTGTTAGTCTCATTGGGATAAAATAAATGAAATTAGATTAAATTTGTGAAATTCCAGGAAGGTTAAAATATGCCCAAAAGTACTGTAGTAGGCCAACTCAATTTCTGTTGGTTCGCTCTTTCTCATTCTTGATGTCATAACCATTTTCCAGTACTCATGAACCTTCATGTGTTTGGAGGTAACAAAATGATAGCAATCCCTAAAAACTCTCTCTTTCACTTTATTTTTATCAGAATTCTAACAACAAAAGTATGTTTTTTTAAAACTCTCAGATCGTATCCTCTTATAGTGACAACCTACAAAATTTGAACTACTAAGTCTTGCATTAAAAAGCCTCCATATCCATCACCTGCCTCGCAAGTGCAAGGTCCCGAGTTTGATCCTCAGTACCAAAAAATAAATTTAAAAAAGACATTGGGCTAAGCAATGATGATTCTGTTTGTTTTGAATGAACTATCCCATAAGAATATGTACCTATTTTTAAATAAAATATTTATTTTAAATAACTTTAATTTTATAGAAATAGAAACGATTAGACAGATTGGACAGATATATCGTATATATCTGTCAATGTCTCCTTTTAGGGCATTTTATATTACCATGGTACATTTGTCAAAAATAAGAAACTGATACTGGTTTCAGTAGTACTAAGTAAAGTACTATTAGTACTTAGTACTAAGGAGTCGTAATTTGGATTTCATCAGTTTTTCTCGTCTGTGTGTGTGTGTGTGTGTGTGTGTGTGTGTGTGTATTTATGCTCTAGGAGTCATGGCTGGAGATTATATCCATTTGATTTTCATGTCTGCCTAGTTTTGCTGGATGAAAACCTTTGCAATCTTCACTTATTTCCCATGCATTGAATGGTCTTATACAGGTCTATCTCTCTGCCCCTTTTTATCCTTTGTGATGCTGGGGATCAAATCTAGGGTACTAAACTTGCTAGGAAAATGCTTTGCTGCTCAGCTGTGTACCCTGGGTCCTGCCCATGTATTTTGTGGAACAATCCTTGAGTTAGGTTTGTCTGATAATTTACTCATAATTAGGCTTTAGTTATAGTTTTTGGAGAAAAATACAGAAGTGAAGTGTTCTTCTCATAAAATAATAATGGACTATATGACAACTATGAGACTTATCACTGATAATAATACTGTTCACTTGGTAAAAGTAGTGCTTTTCAGGTATCCTCAGTCTGAAATTAATATATTTTCATATTATGATTTGTTATTCAGAATACAGTCATTGTCAAGTCTACACTGAAAAAAAGGGAGATTAATTTCTTCCCCCTAGAAGACAGTGTAACTACATATAAGAAATTGTGTATTAAATTTTTATCTTTTCCATTTATTTATTTTCTCACTTGTTCACACAAGTATGTATTTATTTTATATTACAGGTATGAGAAAATGGTACTCTCAGAGATAAAAATAAAGATAATTGCTCCTCTATACTTAGTTTCATTGAGAAATACTAACTTTCAGGAGAAGTAATCAAACAATGAGAAAAAAATCTTAGAAGATAAAAATCTTAAACCTAGCACACATTATTATTATGATAATCATTCGAAGAGGGCTCTTTAATCATTATAGTCATTTAAAATTCTCTGCCTGATATTTCAAATGTCTGAGCCACTTCCATATCTAGTTCTTGTACAAGGTTTGTCTTTCATAGTATGTTTTTCTTCTTGACTTGGCATGCTTTGTAAATGTAGGGGAAAATACATTTCTTTAATGTTTTGGAAAGTAGTCACTTTTTCCTGTCAGATTTCGGAGTGAAGGTTTGTGTTGATTTAATGAGGGATCAGAGTGTGTGTAGTTTGTTGCTGGTATGGTTACCAGAATAAGAGATTGTTATTGCTATGCTCACTAGAGATTTCAAATTATTAGTGTAATAATTTGTTTTGTCTGGTGTCCTTTGTGATGCTACTTGAAAAGTAGTCTCTTGTAGCTCTTTCAACTCTCTTTCACCATGACTGTCGGGAACCATTCTACACAATTTTGGGGAAAAATCATTTCACAATTAAATTGTGATTAGGTCTAGTCTTCTTGCCTAAGGCCAGCTATAACATGCCAAAATATAATTCAATTTTTGCCTCAGGTCACAGCTGAGACCTCAATTGTCCCGTGATGCTGTGAGGCTCAAGGGCAAGATTACATCAGCTGAAAACATGCTGGCTCTTTGAGACCTAAGTAGAAAGGTTTCACCTGGGGAGGGACAAATTCCCTATCAGCTTAACTCTACTGTTGTAAGAACATCTTGGCTCATCTTACATCCTAATCAACATAAAGTCCTCATCAGCATAAGATCCTTATGATCATAGGATTACCATCACCCTCCCAGACCTATGATACTTCCTCCAATTAGAAGATCCTTGTCAATTTAGGATGGTTGTCTCAAAAATCCAGAAACCAATTTGTTGGACTATAATTTAAACTAAGTTGATCAATAATTGGATTCTCCTCTAATCCAGCTGACAGCCTTAGCCCAAATTAAATCTTCAACAAGAAACCATAAGCCAGAAATTTAAATTAATTGCACAGGTTTTTAATAAACAGTTTCATCTCACAATCTACCTTATCATACTTTGAAAACACAGGAGTTTTCTAAAACATGTGAACAAAAGTTGAAAAGCAAAATAAATCAAAAGATGATAAAGACAATGAAATTATAAGATATTAATTTTTGAGTTCTTATGCAAAATGTACTCCAAAAGATGAAATATGAGATTCAAAAATATAAACAGAAAATGAAAAATTGTAAAAGTAAAACAAAGAAATATAACAGAATGGAAAACTGCAATGAGTAAAATTAAAGATAAGTTTAAAAGACAATTATAGCAAGCAGAAAAACATAAGAAAAAATGGAAACAAAGTTTTTGTAAATAGGGAAGGGTGGAGGGGTAAAAGGAAGGGAAAGGGAATGGGAAAAAATAAGAACCAAGATATATCATGTACAGGTGCAAATTCCCAATGATGAATGTTATCATAGTGTATACTTAAAATGTACTGATAAACTTAATGAAAAAATAAAAGACAATTGGAGCATGTATAAGAGACAAAATAAGTAAGCCAAAGGACAATCTTTAATAATATAAACATACTAGAGGATAAAGAAAAGAGAGTAATAGAAATAAAGCCACAATATAATTTGTGGAAAGGAATTTAACTGCCAACCTACTACTTTTTCCCAAGTTAGACAATCTTTCAAAATATAGGCATGAAAAGGTATTTTGGAAAATTACATTTTACATTTTTGGAGAGTTAAGCAGGCTTTGAATTCCTTAAAAGGCTAACTTTAATTGCAATTTTTTTCTCCCTATTTCCCCTGTGTTTCCATGCTTTTCTCCTGTTTTCCCCCATGAATCTTGTCCAACACAGTCTTGTGCATATGAAGAGGAATTTTTGGCAGCAAAGAGTAATTATTTAGGATCAATCAAATAGATGTTGAAGATATTTTCACACTAAAGATTTCAATAAGAAATTTTCGTTGTACTAACTGAAATAAGGATGTTACAATGCAGGAGAAAAATGGCCCTCAGCATGAAATGGCAGCATGAAGAAATAAATAAAGAAAATAAAAAGGGGGATGACAGAATTAAATGTAGTAAATAATGATTATATAAAATAAAACTAATCACTAGTTTAGCATGAATAGTTTGAGAGCTGAAATACATGACAATAATGCTACAAAAGGCGAAATCTGATATAAGGCATGGCCTGCTACTTCAGAGGCTGAGACAGAAGAGTCTCTTTAGCCCAGGAGCTTGAGGCCATTCTGGGAGAGCATATGTATCAAGAAAGAAAGAAGGAATTAAGGAAAGAAAGAAAGAAAGAAAGAAAGAAAGAAAGAAAGAAAGAAAGAAAGAAATATTGATTTATGATCTTGTTTGATATTACTTTATTCAACAAGCTTATTAGTGATATAAAAATTGGTGGCTAAAATATCAAAGTAGCAGGGTTTAATTTAAATTTACAGAAATAACAAGAAGGTTGTATTTATCATCTTAAGATAATAATATAGCATTACATTAAAATCATCCCAGTAATATGAAAAATGTTTTAATTTTATAATTTCTGGAGATACCAGTAAAATAAAGTAGTATTTAATCAAATGCTAATGAGATAGAAACATTAAAATCATGATTATAAATTAATCAGGAAGATGTTAAGAGCAGAGAGAAAAGTGAACATAGATAAAGATAAAACATAAACTAATAAATATGGGATAGGCACAAACCATATATATCAGCAAATCTAGTAAATATACTATGTGCATATAAAGAAAATATAGAGCTAAAATATTGTTTTATGAGCATGACAAAACATAATTTGTGGCAAAATTAAAAACCAGAAGAAATAATAAGAAAATATTAGATTGAACTACCTTTCTAGTCATAATTGCTCAGAACACAAAATAGAAGTCCGATTTGATGTGATTCACAGTCACACAGAAAATTATTATACTATTAGAAATCACATAAGAAATGTGATCATGATGAGTAAAACCTTAAATTAGCATGTCTTAAAATGCGAAGTGAAGTTTTTCAGATGCTCACACACATGACATGTGTTCTCTGAATATATTGAATTCAAGGGCAGATACGAGAAGGATTATAAATTTTAGAACCCCCCCCCCCCAAATGCAACTCTTCTCAGATTTTTCTTTTTCTTGTTTTTGTTGGATTTTTTTTTTTTGGCAAATGCTATTTTACCACAAATATTTTACATATGTTAAAATACAATGGTTTCTTATACAAATCAATCCACTAAAATGTTTTAAGTTCTAGTCCCAATTTCTGACAAAGTGAAATTTGGTAGATGTAATGTAAAGGTTTTTCTTTGAAGCAAAACATTTATTGCTACATTTTATATATACATAACGATAACATTCATCATAGGGAATATGTGCCTGTAACGTGATATACCTTGCTGCTTCTTTTTTTCCAGTCTTCCCCTTCAACCTCTCTTCCCTTCCTTATTTACAAATGCTGTTCCTATTTTTTCTTCTATTTTCTCCTTTTTTCTTGACCCCTCTTTTCTTTCCCCCTCCCCACTCCCTTGTTCCCCTTCTCATTTGAACATGTGCTTCCCATTTCCCAATATCTGTTATATATTTTGGTCCTTAGTTCCACTTTCAGTTTTTCACACCAGAGAAACAATGCAATATCTAAACATATGTGTTCAATTTATTTAACTTATGTGTAAGGTCTCAAGGTGCATCCACTTAACTAGAAATGTCTCAAGTTTATCTTTCTTTATAGCAGAATAGTACTACATTGTATTAATAAAAACATATCTTCTTTATCCATTTGTCAATTGATGGGCATTTGGGCTGTTTCCAAGATTTAGCTGTTACAAACTGTGCTGCTATAAATATGGGTGTGCATATATTGCTGTGGTATGATGCTTTTAATTCTTTCAGGAAGGTACCAAGAAGGAAAATAGCTGGGTCAAATGGAATCTCTAGTTTTAGTATTTTGACGTTTCTCCACACTGATTTCCACAGTGGTTGCACCAGTCTACACTCCCAGCAATAGTGGAAAATGGTTCATTTTCCCCACAGCCCAGCCAGCATTTGTAATTGGTTGACTTCTTGATAATAGCCATTCTTTCTGAAGTGAGATAGAATCTGAGCATTGTTTCAATTTGCATCTCATGAATGACCAGTGATTTGAACACTTTTTCATATATTTATATGCCATTTCTACTTCTTTATCTGAGAAGTGTTTATTCATTTCAGATGCCCATGTTTGAATGGGTCTTTAAATTTGAGGGCTATGATTTTTTTTGAGTACTTTATATATTCTAAATATTAGTCCTTTGCTGTGGAACAGCCGGCAATTTTTTTTTTTTTTACCACATCACAGGTTGTCTCTTCACTCTGTTGGTGGTTTTTTTGGCTATGCAAAACTTTTTTCCATGTTACTGGCAAAAAAATAGACCCAAGGATTAATGGGACAAATTAGAAGGTGCAGAAACAACTCCAAACGTATTTAGCCACCTTATCTTTGACAAAAGAGCCAAACACCTTCATCAGAAGAAAGATAGCCTCTTTAATAAATGGGGCTGGATAAACTGGCTTTCCACATCTGAAGATTAAAACTAGATCCATATCTCTCACCATGCACTAAACTAAAATCAAAACGGATCAAAGATCTAAACATTAAGAGCACTACTAAATCTGCTGGAAAACAGAATAGGTAGAACTCTTGAAGACATAGGTGCAGGCAAAGACTCTAGGAACAAAACCCCAATTGCATAGGAATTATCACAAAGAATCCACAAGTGTAAAGTTTCTGAGAGAAGAATGTTTGACAATATCTTTTCTAAAAAACTGAAAACAAACATAAAATATGTATTAGTACTATTGTATTCTATGTATGCTAAATATGTCATTTTTAGTATGCCTGAAGAAGGGATGAAGAGAGACTGATCAATGCATAGGTACTAAGTTACACTCACAAGGTCTGCCATGGTATTGTGCAGTGGCATGGCTAGAAAATGAAAATGTAATATGTATTTCAAAAATCTTGAAGATAATATTTGGAATGTTTCCACCAGGAAGTAATGTGAATTTTGTGAGAATGTATATATGATATATTATATATAGCATTATATATGGTATATAGCATATAATATAGAATATATAACATTGACATCATATATTTATATGATATATGTGATATGTTATACGTATTATATATTATATATAATCAAATTAAAAATTATATTGTGGATACATGTTTCAAAACACCACTCATATCCCTATAAATATTTATATATGCATATATAATTTTTATGTTTCTTTGTACTTGTTAAAATAAATTTAATTTAAAATTTAAAACTCATTACTTTTCCTAAAATAATCTGTAAATTCAAAGTTTGGGTTCATCATAGAAACAGCTTTATCCTCACATTTACACATATGTGTATAGATCGACGATTAACTAAAAGCATTTGAACCTGATGGTTAAAGATTGGGATTCATACTTTTTTAATTTAAAAAAAGCTACTTTTTCTATTTCAGCATGAGGATTGATACTTTAGTGTATAAAGATTTTATCCATGCTTTGTTTTGTTAGCTAATATACAGGCTTTGGAGTTTGAGTAAGAATAGTCTCAAAGAGTTTTAAAAATCTTAATCTCAAAATTACACAATTTACACCTAGTCAGCAAAGAATTTTGATCAATATGAAAGAACAGCAGCAAAAACAGATTTTTTTTTCATTAAGTTTATTGTATTTAACATGCTGCTACTTTCCTGAGTAAAGAAGTTAGATATGGTGAGCACAATCCATATAGCGAACACATGGCGGCACAATGCTGGAAAGGAGACTCAGTCACACTTATACTACTAGATTACCTAATATGCAAGAGCATTTTCAACCAAGATTTTCTCCTTTCCACATTCATCTTCAGAACATTTGTGATTTACACGATGCTCTTTAGCTTTGTTCCTTTGTCCTCATATATGATTAAAATATATAGAGAAATTAATGCTTATTATAAAAGTAAAAGTGACATCAATGAAAGGGTCAATATTTATAAAGAACGATGTTAGAAATAACATAACTTTATATATCTATAAGGTATACATTAAAATACTTTTAAAAACAACATTTGCTTAAGAAAAGCAGTGCACACTGAAGACCAGTAAGGGAAAAGTTATTCAGTCTCTCTTCTGAGGCTTCAAGAGCTTTCATATAAAACACACTTGGAAATATTTTAAATAATCTCTAAAGAATTGAGTAGTAGAGATGCAGAAAGGACTCTTTACCATGTTGCTGTTAACTAAACTTTGCACGTGACACTTACTGAAATAAAGTTAAATGAGAAACTGCTACACTTCAGTTCTCAGATTAAAACCAAAATGTTGGGGGTAACTACTCTATTTCAAAGTAAAACTTTCATTTGGAAGGAAGGTAGAAACATAGCTGTAATTTGTTCTATTCATCATTGCCTTACCGAACATACTTATTTCTAAGGTATCGCATTGTAAGTAATTTATATCCATATGTTGAAGAGACAAAATTAATCAATAATTGTTTTCTATGTCAGGTTTGGCACAGGCACTACACAATTTGTAGCTAGTTTATTACCACTTCATATATTCTCCTTTAAATATTTTATCAATGTGTCGTGTTTCTTTTCTCTTGAATGGACTATTGTGTTCTCTTTCAATGTAAATCTCATGAGAGCAGGACTTTTATCTTCTTCACTATAGCTTTATTCTCAATGTGTATAAATAAAACTGGTTAAGCTAGGTGCTCAAGAAATATCTGAGTAGAATGAGTAAGAATTTCCTGGATTTGAAACTATGCATTATACATGGAACCCACAAACCCGCTCAGCAAATATTTGCTCACCACCTAATCTGGGCAATGTGCTTTGATACAGTTCTTGAAATGCATGAATGACTTTGCAGTCATATCAAGTATCACTGTTAAAATCTATGGACTTTAGTTACTATTGGTCATAGACAGAAAAACTTCATTTGTTTTTGCTACGTAATGGAAGTTTTGAAAAATCAGACTTAATGAGTTAATAAGATGCTATTTTCCTGAAGGAAATATTTCTTGTGGTTCAACAGATTTACTAAACTACTTAATGCTAAAGTTTATCTCTTTTCACATGTGAACTACATGCTTTCCAAAAACGAATTCTTTTCATCAGAAAGCTATTTGAACAAATTATGTTTTTATACTTAAAATAGATTTGTATTGTATAGACTGAAGAAATATGTATATAAAAACAATACATGATTTTTTTTAAGATAAGAGTTTGGGTGCTCCTGAAAGAACTGGAAAATAAGACAAAATAAAAGCAAAATTTATGTACAGACAAGATATTTGTATTTGAAAACTTGCATATAAATCTAGATGAAATGACATTACACAGGTATGTTTCTCATTTTTTCTCTTTAAAAATAACCCTGAAATTATATATTAAGGTATTTTAAAGTATATATTCCATATCAACTTTGTAATCATTAAATTTCTACATATAGCATATTAATTTTAAATTAGATACACATGTACATCTAATTAAAGAGTACTTCTAAAGCATTATGCATAACTATTACAAAAACGATTTATTTACTATGGCCATTTATTAAAAACATATAAATAAAGTCTATGAAACATAAAAAATGCCTTATCAACCTAACATCAATTTAATTTTTTCTAAATCCTAAAAATTACTACTTTCCAGTGTTTAGATGCTTAGCATATACTTCAATGATCCCCAGGAAAGATCAGATCCTCGATACATTTGTTCATACCTATGTTTATATTCATCTTGAACAAAAGTGTCCCACATTAATATAAATTACATTTAAGGTATTTAGATTGTATGTCTTTCTTCTTTAGTAAGCAACATATATTATAGGGCAGAGACAAGATCTTTTTTGGGAGTTTGTTTTTCTTTGTACTTATGACATTATCATTACTTGGAACAGAGTAAAAATTCAATAAGTACAGGATGAATCCATGTCTAGGATATCAAATGGATTAATACATTAAAGAGATCTAGGAAGATAAGATTCCCATTTATTGATGAATATTTGGCATTGCTTAGATATTGCCTGTTCTAATTAAGATTTTTATCACAAAATTTATATTATAGTATTCTTGCAAAAATGTTCACATTTTTTGTATTTCTCCTGGTAAATTACTTATAAAAATTATTGTGTAATGAGCACTCTAATATTAGAAGTGCAGCAATATTAGGAAGTAGGAGTTGAACAAGGTGATTAATTTCGTAGCAGGTTGACAATATTCCACAAAATCATATGTTAAACCTATTGATTTTATGACTTGTTTTGCTTCTGAATCTTTTTCTTGGCTTGTCATCCACAAGGTCGTTCAAAATATTGTACACGTATAAAGTTATTGAAAGATTTTATTTGCAGTTGTTAATTAGCAGCAAAAAGAGGTACACACATATAACATGGAAAGAGATACAGGCATGGCTGACTGATCTCTATTGTGACAGAGTCTGCCTTTTATATGCTTTCCTACTTCACCAGAAATATTGACCTGAATCTTCATCTCTCCACACAGTGCTTCTTTTCCACTCTCATTTTGTCCTTAACTTCACATTTCTTAGAACCAGTGATCTGTCTGTACTAATAAGCTTTGTCACTTACAGAAGTGAATTGTTTCCTTTTTGCCAAATTCTGAACAATAATTTTTCTGTAGATTCAGTTTTAAATCTGGTTTTCTAACCAACTTGCACAATTTGATTAGCATATTTTTTAGATCAACATCATTTTAGTTGGTCATTTTGTGTGATCGAGAATTTAGGAATCAGTCAGTGAATGTAAACTTAATGAACCTTACAGATGGTAAATTTCCATGGAAAGATACTATATAAATTGATGAGGTAAAATTAACTGCTATTTAAAAAAATGTCCTAGCATTGAAAGAATCATTTCTCTTAGAGCAAATGTAAAAACCAAAGTAATGACCATTTGCTGAGTCTATCACATGCTAAGTGTGACCTTCCTCTGTGGATAATTACCTACAGAACACCTATTATCTATTGTGGACAAAATATTTATGCAGAAGAATTGAGTCAATTTGTGTTTTGTTGTATAGAAGAGTGTCTCAATATTAAGACTTTTTCAAAAATGCCTCTCAAGGTGGGTAGATTTTAAAAATTTGTACTATTATTTTTCTTAAAGTACTTAATAATTACCAAAATATATCACAAAATTGTAATTATAGCATTTTTCATGATTTTCTTTATTTTTCAGGATTATCACTTAGTTCAATCCCTCTTATACTATGAAGTCCAGAAAATTAATTTAAAATTATTAATATGTTTATTCTTTTAGTATTTTAGAAAAATGTTGCCAAAGATCTATTTTATACAGCATCCATTTTATCACAATTGTAATGTATCAAGAGCGAATGCTAGGATGGACATCCATAGTTTTCTTTTGTGAACAATATGCCTATTTAATATGATGGGTAACACAGCATGAATAGGTAGTGCTTATTGAGCTGGAAATAAATCTTTGTTACTGGGCATCCACTAAAAACAGCTTATCCACATTTGATTTGTACTTATATGTATGCTCCATGAATATTTAGATGACATTAATTAAGATGTTTAAATACATTCAAACTGCATAGGAAATATACTCATCTACATCTTTAAATATGCAATTAACTATACAAAGAGAAATTCTGGACTCACAGTTACTAAGATTGATTTGTATAGAATGTGATTGACCTCTAGAATATTAAATTTCCAATCTTTCATCTAATCATTGGTTCTGATCTCCTCGCTAGAAAACAACAAAAGTATCCACAGAATAAAATTCAATATTGGGTACTTATACAGTGTTTAAAGCATACGACCAAGATTATGGTCATATTGTTTTTTAATATCCTTAAAATGGATTGCAAATTTTTTTAGTAAAATTTATGGAAAAGGAGATGGAATTTTCATGGGTTTTCATCACAGGAAAATTTGATAACAAATTTCATGTATAGCGCTTATAAACTTAATAAGTGATCAATAAGCTTTTGGCAAATACTCCATAAATATCAGAGCAAAGGAAGTATGGTATTTTATCTTTGTTTCCCTAACCTATAAAAACTTCCTGAATAAAAGAAGACATAAATTATGGTAATGTTGAATGAGTACTCAATAACTGAGTCATAACTGAATGATCAATGTCACGTGAGAGGAGGAAATGTGTAAGGGTAGGGGAGAGAGAATATATTTTTTTGACAGAACACCCAAGTGTCATTTTTAAGGTGATGGTAAAACATTTGAGATTTTGAAAGTCTCCTAACAAATAATTTATTCATCTGTTTAAGATAAATTGATTTTCAGTGGAAGAGATTTATGTGGTCTTGAATTTCTTGCAGCTTCTGATTACTCAATTAAAAGGGAGACCTCCTTTTATTATCATAGTTATTTTTTCCCCTTGGATTGTTCTTCTTTGAATGGTTTTAATTTTCGTATGTGTGTGTTTGATAACAAAGTTGTTTAAAAAAAATAAAAGGAAAGGAGACCTCTCAGATGATAATGTTCCTTACAAATACCATTCTTCTGTCCATTGACAAAACTAGTTAATAAAAGGAAATAGAGAGGAGCAATTTAATTGAAGGAGGGCATGTGGCTGCATAAGATGAAATTCTAATATTGTCAGTGATTCTCAATTTTGGAATAGCACCAAATTCAGAAAAAAAATCTGTGGAAGATTTGAGACATTATATAAATTGGTGTATAAGATTTTATTGAACTAATGTATCATTTTTTATTATTCTGAACCTAGTTATTTGGGAACTGATTGTTCATGAAGGCTCTTTCCTCTCTTGATTACCCTCTTGTGTTAATATAAAAGTGAAGATTTATGGGTACACATTGCTCTTTACTTTTAACATACTTGATATTAAGCGAAAACAATAGTAATAGATCAAGGAACTCCATAAGATGGCAATTATTACAGAATTAAATATTTTCATAAAATAAGAGGCAAATATCTTAGAACATTAATACACGACTGATTTCTAGCTTTGAGATTGCAATTTATCTTAAATTTCCTTTCTAGAAGGGTGCAGAGATGAGATATGAAAGATGTCACTAAAATTGTGTGGCACATTTTTATAAAACTTATTTGACCATGAATGAAAATGTGTATTCCTATGAAAACCAAGGGTTAAAATAATGAAGAGAAATTTCAGGATTCATTGATAATTTTTTTGTAAAAGAAAATAAAAGACAAAAAGCAGTAAGAAAAAGTGTTGAGTTTATTAAATGTTCACTTAATTATATGAATTATTTAAGAAGTGTTGAAAAGTTATGTTGATTGGTCTTAGTGTATCCTGTCAACTGGCCTGGGGGCACATACCTGTGAACCCCCAGTGTGGGAGGCTGAGGCAGGAAGATCACAAATTCTAACCCACCTTGGGCAATTTAGTGAACTAGGGAGACCCTGTCTGCATAAATAAATAAATCATTACAAGGGCCTGGGGTTATACTCAGTGGTAAGAGCTTGAATTTGATCCCCAGTATCACAAAATTTAAAAAAAAAATTCTTACAGAATACTGAGCAGTAAATAAGTAGATGTAAAGAATATTAAAATCTGAGACTCAAAGCTATTGTTATGTAACTATTGCATGTGTGCATGATGAACAAATATCTATAAACAAATATTCACAAGTATATTTTATTTTATTGTATATCCTTTTATTGGTACACTTTAGGTGTACAATATCATGACATGCATCATTAGAAATTTGCAACTTTACATAATCTCTCTTGGTTCTTATTTTTCCCCCTTCCCCTGACCTCCTTTCAATCCCTCCATCCCTCCCTATTTACAAAGACTTTGTTTCCATTTTTCCGTTTTCTCATATTAATTCCATTCCCTTCTTTCCTTTCCCCTACCCCTCCCACTTCCCCTTCCCCTTTGCCCCTTTTCTTCCTATTTCACATTATCTATTATACCTTTTAGTCCTTATTTATACTTTCATTTTCTCACACTAGAGAAACTATTCAGTATTTACACATATGTGTCCTATTTAGTTCAGGTAAGTATTGTATTTTAACATAGCATTTTAAATGTCTAGAACTTATTAGTGAGAAAACATTAATTTTGGTGCCATGATGAAAGTATTCTATTATTTTGATTTAATAGACTAGGTGGTGGGTATGTGAATATGTATACTTTCCAAAAGTTTGGATTTTCACATGCATATATTATAATTAACTTTATAAGATTTTATAAGATAAATAAATCAATCTGATACTGGAAAAATAGAAGGATGTGAAGGGAAGGGGGAAAAACAAAATAGAAATGTGTTATATACATGTACCAATTCACTACACTGAATGTAATAATTATGCACTCCAAATATGTACTAAAAAAAGGAAAAATGTAAACAAAAATATACACTTAAAATGTACTTAACAAGGTTAAAAAGAGTGAATTTTGTTCTATGCAAATGATTTTTAATAAAATAAATTAAATATAGGTTATAAATTAACTTTGTTTTACAGCTCACATTCTGATGGATACATCAGTGAAATCCTTGCAATGCAAGTAATTTGCATAAAACCTTTGATTTTCATGTGATTTTTATTAAAATTAACTTAAGAATTGAGAAATAATTTAAAACTTTTAAAAACTTTAATATTTAATGTACATAAAACTTATTACAAAGTTCATGTTATGTGGTCCCCATATATTAAGTAATAAATTTAAATATCTACATTTTAAGTTTACTTTGAATTTTTTTCTCAAATAACAATATATATTTATGTTCCATAAACTAAAATAGTAAATATCAATGACTGTTTCTTAGCTATCAATCACATTCAACTACTTTATCTTAAAATACTGTTATATTATCATGATATTAATTATTAAACTTTTGTAACATATAGGTAGTTTTTATTTAGAAAAGATTTCAAACATACAATTAAAGGTAGTACAATATTTTAAAACTTTTTTCTGAAACAATGGAGAGAAGATTACTCATATGGTGCCTCAAAAGTTTTATGTGCATTTCTCACAAACAAAAACATTGCTTTATGTAGTCACAATGCAAATATCAAATTTTAGGCTTTGGTATGGTCATACTATCTAATCATGGTTCATTCAAATTTCATCAGTTCTCTAAATATGTTTTTCAGTAGCTGAATGAGTCAATCTAACATAATGCATTGAATTCATTGTTATGTCACATTAGGTTCTATAATTTTGATCTCTTATTTTGTATTGTAAAAATGCTGACACTATTATTTTTAATAATACCTTCAAACTCTGCTCCTATTTCTTGTTTAGATTATTTTAGACACCTTTGGCAGGAATATTAGAGATATGATTCTACATTCTCTATCAAGTGATCTCTCCTACGTTTACACCCCAATCCTCACCTGGTACACTTGAAAAAGGCTGCAAATTCAGAGGAGAACTTCTTCAGTCTCACTGGGTAGTGACATTCTGTCCCAGCTAGACCAGGCCATCACCCTCTGGCATAGAAATACTCAGCAACTTATTCAGACCCAATGTGGCTTCAGCTTTATCATGATACTGGCATAATTGTCTACCTTTTTCATCACCACCTAATGACGTTGGATAATTTATATAGGAAGAAAAAGGAAGAAGAGTAAATGGAAAAGGGATCTGGGAAAGGAGGGACAGAAGAGGGCAGGGAAAAAAGGGAGAGAAAAGTGATCAATATGTTAGGTTACCAATTTCCCAAAATGAATGCAATTATTATGTGTCACAAGCATATACTAATAATTAAAAACTAAAAAATTTAAAAAGAATTTTATGATAGTTTAAAACATACAAGATAAAATTTTCTCATCTTTAATGCACATTTCAATGAATTTCTAGAAAGAAAAGCATCTCTGTAACCATTGCTCAATAGAACTGTGAAATGGTTTCAGCATCCTTAACAATATTCTGGTCCTACTTCAGCCCTCAAAATTCTCACTCCTAGGATATAACCACCCTGCTTTCTGTCACTGTAGCTTTGCTTCAGGACTTCAGGTAGATGGCGTCAAGTACGCAATGTTTTTTGGTTTAGGTTCTGTAAATTGGAAAGATCTTATTAAGATGAATTCATGTTTTTGCATATATCCATAGTACTCTGTTAGCATCCATTCATCATTATTTACTAACTGATTCACTGCGTGACAGATGGTCTGTATTAGACTTTTGTTGCTGAAACTAAATACCTGAGAATGGCAATTTAAAGGAGAAAAAAATTATTTCAGCTCACAGTTTCAAAGGTTTCAGTCCCTGGCATCAGACCTTGAGGCAGAAGCAACACTGTTTAAGGACACGGCAGAGGAAAGCTGCTTATCTCATGAAAGCAAGAAGCAGAAAGTAAGGGGCCAGGGGCCAAATATAGTCTCCAAAGTCACATCCCAGTGAACCATTCAGACATGTCCAGAAGTGAGCTTTACTAATCTCCTAGGCATCCTGTAAGCCAATCAAGTTGACAGTCAAGACTAATAATCACATGTTCCAAGACTTGGGATATTATGTTTCTATGGACATTTGTATAAAATTGTTGGGAGAATGTATTTTTATTTGACTAACTCAATAGGAGAATCAAAGTGTAAGTAAATACTAAATTTTATATGAAACATTCAAAGCACTTTCCAAAGCTGTAGTAAATTCTAAATTCCTAGCAGCAATGAATTTATAATCTGGATGTTCCAAATACTCAGCAATAACTGATAGTGTTATTCTTTTAGCTATTCTCCTATTTGTGATGCATTTCATTAACATTTTAACGGACATTTAAGGCTATGAAATAGAATTAGTTTAGGAAATAATCCATTTTGTTTAAAAGCTCTTCCTTAAGTCTTAACCATGCTTTGCTTTCTATTAACAGATTTTTCTGAGCAGAAAATAATACTATACTGAGAAGTAGAATAAGTGAAATTTACCATACTATTAAGTACATTGTATTAAATGGTGCTTTAGTCTTCAGTTAATATAGTTGATGAGAGTTTAAAATGGGTTCCTCCTAAAATACAGAGAGTGGAAGTTAAATACTTGGTAATGATTTAATTTTACAGCATAATTATTTTAATAGATAAGAAAGCATTCTGTTCATAAAATCCGAAATACTGCTTTTACAAACTTAAGCATTTGGTGTATGGCCATCTGAAGATTAAATCAACCCAAGACATATGAAAAGAGAGGAGAGATTGTGTTTTTAAATATAAAAAAAACAAAGCATGCTTATCAAAATGTACATGAAATAAAATGATACTTCTTTCAATCAATGTCATGGGTACAAAGTGCCTGTGCCCCTCAAATTGAGTTCTTTATTGAGTGTTAATATGAGGTGTAATTAAAACTATGTTAAATGTTTTAATAAAAAATTCATTACACTAACAATCACCTTGTTATTAATCTCCTTCAAAATATTCACTCTTGCTTTGAACACTCTTACCCCATCCTTCTTGGCATTTTCTGAAGCAATTCTGAACTTTCCTTTTGGTGAGCATCTGTAGTTGCCCTGTCCTGGTTGCTTTGATGTCCTGAACCAATTCAAAACACTGGGGAAGAGAGAGCAGTCACATGGTGCCAGATTTGGTGGATTAGGTAGATGAAGACACACTGTAATGTTTTCTTTAACAAAGTCAGAAGAGATGTAACATGGAGCTTTATCTTCCTGGAGAAAGGAACGATTTGCCTGTTTTCCACACTGTTTCCTAGGCACGTGGTTCCTTACATGTTCCAATATGCCCTTATAATATTTAGAATTCCGCTGTGTTTCTGGGTGTCAGTTTACCTCCCCAAATTCCACCAAATTGAAAAAAAAATATGCTCAACGCCATCTTGAGGTTGGGTCTTGATTGAGAACTCTGAACCTTGGTCTAAAACTCCTAACCATGGACCTAAATATCATCTCCCATGATAACACTTCATAAAAAGCTGGAATCTCTTGGGGTATTATAGTGCAACTTCAATGAAACTGACACAGTGTTATGCTCATGAAATGTTCCTGAGTCATGTTATGGCACGTTCTGCAGCACATCCTCTCAAGCACATTTCACACTGACCCCACCACGTAAGTTGAACCATGGCTGCTATATGACTGTATAACGTCTGTCTGATGAAGGGAAGTATAATCTGTTCAGTGGATCCTTCATAAAAACCTTCTTAAGGGGGCATTTAGGAGTGGACATTGGATGGTTTAACTTACATGTGACTTTTCTTTTTTGCATCTTGCTTTCTTGTCATTATTCCTTATTAATTTTCTGCTTGGAGATCCAGCTGCCATCCTAGGACTGTACATAAATAACCATAGAGTTGAGATGCCTCAGAAGAAACAGTCTGGCTTGGTTATACCAAAGTGTTTTAATACTTTCCCTAGAGAGCTCATATATTTGCTTCATTTTATGTGATAAAATTAAAGCTCCTAAATTTTTACAGCTACATTTTAACCTCTTTGCTATCAGAAACCAAATGTAATTTCTTGCTGATGTAAAAGTATAAAAAGGAAATTTTATCTTTAAGTATATATCCCCAAATACCATTCCCTTAGAAAGTAATATTCCTTTGACTAAACATTAACTTACAGTAGTGGCAGAAATTCTTTTAGTAGCTATTTTTGATACTGGAAGAGTATTAGTTCAATATTTTACTGTTGAATGAGTATTGCCCCAAACATTAATGAAAAACCCATGCACCCTACTATCCAAAGTTATTTATTTTTTGTTTATATAACATGTGTAATTGGAGTAAAGAAATATATATTTTGGGGTTATCTATGTAATATTTGTAGCTGTAACATAATTGTACGTATTTGAAAAACTCTTCAAATACACATTTGACTAAGAATGGTATGTTGCATGGTAGACAATGGATCCCTCATTTAAACTACCTAAAAACTAACATCACATGGTGGTGTTTACCTGTAATCCCAGCAATGTGGGAAGCTGAGGAAGGATGATCACATGCTCAAGCCAAGCTTAGGGAATTTAGGGAATCAGGGAGACAGTTTGGAAAATATATAAAGATAAATAAATAACTAAATAGGCTGGGTATATAGCTCATTGTGTAGGGCCTGGGCTCAATTTCCAGTACAAAAACAAACAAAAACAAATGACCAAGAAACTTACGAATAGTTTAACATTGAGTCTTTTATTCATACAAATGGATCATAGATATCATAAACATGACATCTATTAAGTGAAAGTCACTGAGTGATACCTAATTTTCTAGCTTATAGGGGAAAGAGTTGTTAAATCCACTGGAAAGGTAAAAAATAATTTGAAACTTGAAGTATGATTGTGGCTATTGTAAAGGTTTGCTCTATTCTTCATAGTCTCTTATTTGCAACATAATTTAAATTGGTTTGAGATTGCTGATGAATCCCTTAGCTGTAAATTTCTCCACTTCCTCATTCTTTCATTTTTCTCTGCAAGAAAATCTCATTTTATATTTACATCAGTCATTTGAAATTTTGTAAAAGCATCCACTTTTCTTATCATGAAAAATGTTCATGTTCTCCCCAGTATATGCTGATAGGTTGATTTGGATTTAGGTTTGTTGCAATATTTAAATGCAGTGACATCTAGAAAGATACTGAAATCCAAAGAGGAACAATAGTATCATTACCATTTGGTTTGTTTCATTTAATCATAACTTTATTATAACATATTACTTCTGGAAAATTAGCCACAGATACTGTAAATTCCTCATCTGCATGTGCTCTCAAAAGCACGTAGACAAACCATTGATATTTGAGTCATTAACAGATTTTCTTTAGGTTTGAATGGGCTCCATACATTACAGAATGATTTGTGTTAACAATTCCACATATTATGGTCAATTTTTGGTATTCTTCAACTTGTGTGAGCATAGTATGCTTACATACATTGCTTTTGTAGAGATTCTAGAAGGATGGCATTTTTTTCAGCATGTTTAGAGAAATAGTCCAACACAGTTTATTTTCATTTATGTCTCTCAATGTAAAGTGTACACTCTAGGGTAAGAAAAGAAATAGGGAATGATATTTCCTTGAATTGATAGACATGACATTTGTGCAACTCAGTAGATAGAATGATTCACAAAAAAAGGGACAAGGAAGAAAAAGGGGTGAAATGTAAGAGCTGGACTAATCTTATCAAACCAATCTGTTATCTAAGCTTGCAAGTTAAATATAGTATTATAATGTCAGCATTTCTCGGGGAAAGTAGAACACTATAAATATCCACTGCTTGGAAGAGATATTTGACCTATAAAGAACCAGCATTGTGACTGCACTTGCAGAAATTCGATAATGGTTATTTGCAGAGTGATAGGCTTTATTTCCCCCTTCAGTCTAGGCTGAGCTGAGAAGCAAGTCTCATGTAATGTAACAGTAAAATATGTTATGAATTTTCAAGATTGGAATGGCATGTTTTCTTCATTATGCATTTTCGATAATTATCAGGCTTAACCGAGAATCCTGAGGACTGTCTTAACAGACAGCTATTTTTCAATTTCAAACTGTACTAAAATTCTATTTATAATGGCATAATTCCATAAAGTTTGTAATCCTGACTGATGAAAAGACACTTTGTTTATTGAAAGCATACTTTCATATTTTAGTGACTATGGAATATTTGGAAATTAATAGGTTTATCGTCACTTATTTTTGTTTTGTGTTTTGTGTTTCTTACTAGTCAGAGAAACTCTAATGATTCAAATCTTCTAACATTTTTTCCATTGCAGACAAATCCCTTAAATATCTAAAAAATGGTAACACTCTTCTTCACACTTTCACACAACATGATAACATTCTCATTAGGCATCTGACTAAGGGCAACAGATTGTTACTGAAAGTTTACATATTGTGCTCATTTTTAAATAATTCCCTGCCCATCCTCTGAAGTATCACTGAGACTGTTGCTACCAACCATTTGATTTTAATTTATTTTCCTTCTACCAGCCTAGAGCCCTCACATTTAGCCAAGGGCATTTACAAAAGATGCCACTTCTCTAAAAAGTGTATCATTGTTTTATGGAATAATATTTAATAACGAAGGGCACAATTCAAAGTACTATTTAAAATGCCATAATATCTTCATAGATATCACAAGAACCAGCTTACCATATTTTATCAATACATATTATGCTATTGCTCTACAAATAGTAAATGAAGTAAAAATTATTCTTACTGCCAAAGCTGACTGATTTTTTCACATTTGAATAATGAACTTTCATAATAAGATATGTTTACTGTATTCATAATATGCTCAAAATTGAAGTGTTTTGTTTGAAAAATACAATAATAACCACTAACAAAACAATTTTATTAGATATGCTTTATTCTACTTTGTCACTGGAATAGTTTAATTACTTTGTGTAAAACTTGATTGTTGTATTTTTCAATTATACAGACATCACTGTATCATATTCATTTATTTGCTATTTAACATAAAAACCATAAGCAACCTTTGTAGGTTATAGGTTTGGCAAAATGGAATCAAATTGCTCAGTAGAAAATTTGTGACATCTTAACACTTTCACTAGCACTGGCTGCATGTTGATTTCTCCACTTTGTACAATACTGGATGCACATTTTTGGCAGGCTAGATAGGGAAAAACATCTTTCTATGTTTCATTCTGATGATTTTTAATGAAGATGTTTTTAAAAGGTGACTGATTCTGACAAACTCCCTGCAACGTCCTTAGTTAAGTCTTCATTATTTTGGCATCAATTCCATCAGCAGCCTCTAACAGGCTTCTCTGCTTCTATTTTTGCCAACCTACAATCCACAGCAGTAAGAGAGACCTTTCAAAATCTAATTTAGAATATTCTAGTGCCTCTAATCTTTCAAAAATGCCTCACACTACTTAAAATAAATATAAACTCATCCCCCAACTCAAAATGCTCTGCCTACCTCTTCAATGTGATTTTATATGATTTATCTCCTAGTTTGCCAGTATTGCATTGCCATTTGTTCTGTTGCATGATTTTGCCATTACTTATTTTTAAGTGAAATATTATGTCCTCAGAAAATCTTTGCTACTCTAACTAATGTACACCACCTCCCTGAGGCACTCTTACATATATTACACTATTCTAATTTTTCCAATATTTATGTAAAATATCAAATATAATTGTTTATTTTTCTATTTTCTGCATCTCACTCAGCCTAAAAATATAAGGTTTATGAAAGTATATCATGTGTTAGTGGATCATTTAAAAGAGACAAGGTAAATGTTAGAACAAGAAAGCATAAAGAACAGTGGAGAAAAGAGAAGAAAAGTTCTTTAAAAAGAAAGCAAAATGAAAAAAGGAAAAAACAACAACAACAAGAAAATAATGGTAGGTTAATTTTCTATTTCTCCTATGCCCAGACTTTTCCATTAATTGTTCAAACATAAAATTATCCACCTATACCTGTAAAAATCCAAACTTTCTTGTAAAGACTAGGTTTCATCTCCTTATCAATTTTTTCCAGAATATCCTGGACTAAAGTGATTTATACTTTTAATCATCAGAAATATTTTATGTCATTTTGCTTATACTACTTAGCATTATTTTCATGTATTTAATTATTGGTACATATAAATATTATACCTCCTCTGTTATGAACGCCACTGAAGGGTGACTCTCAGATTTATATTTCCTTCTCCCTACTGTCCTTAATTTGAAGACTTTCCTGTCACTGTCTCAGTACTCACAAGATAATCAATATATCTAACAATTACTGAGAAATTATTTTGCTCTGTTTTCCAAATTATATTTCAATATAGTCACACTAGTGTTTACTCAATCACATACATATTTAAAATTAAAAATTAGCTGAAAAGTAAAAATCTAACATGAACAAATATTTAATAGTACATATTAACTTCTATTCTAATTTTTCATCTTTTCTCTATTGTTTTGAATGAAGTATAGCTATTTTTGTTACTAATTATATTTTCTAAAACAACAACATAGTCATTAACTTATAAAGAATTTTATATTTAAGAAATTTACATTAAAAAATCAAAGTAATAAGGAGTTTGGATATTAGCAATCACCAATAAAATACAAGTTAATATATATGTGTAGTTAGATTTAGGAAAGTATTTAGGTAGATATGTACTTGGATAAAGAGATAGACAAATTTTTTACAATACACAAGATAGAAATATAGTAATGGACATCATTTTCCTTTAAAATTTTAAGGATTTTACTCACCTTTAGTAGTAGGATTAAAATAAATGAAAAGGTAATAGCAAATGCTGAATTATGCGGCTAGAAAACTCTTGTTGGTGCACTGCCAACTTTGGAAACTCAGGAAGGCAAGTAATCTCTACTTTGAGGATAATGTCCATGTTTCTTTTGTTCTTTCTCAGGATTATAGTTATATGACCTCATGTGTACCTACTTGTTAATTTTCTTATTGTCACCCAATATGTTGTAGTGACATAAAGGAAAACCAAGTAGTGAGTCAGGAAATGCAGGGGTGTAAGTGTGTGCGGGATGTGTGCTCACTTGCACACACAATGATGGTGGCAGTTAGAGTGCAATTGGTGCAGAAATGACTCCCAGGACTGGAGTGATGATACTTATAAATCAGAAGGCTAGTGCAGAAAAGTGCAATTGTATAACTGCATTAAAGAAGGAGTGATAATCATGTTGCAAGGCTACCTCACAGCAGGAGTTTCAAGAAACTGGATTCACTCTTCCCCTATTCTTCTTCCCTCTGAATGGCACCGTGAATTGCTTTATCGACTGTGTCAGCTCTCATCTTGTTCATGCAATACCATGGGCTTAAGGAGTGAAGAATGCCTTTTCTGATCCCATAAGCCTAATTTTACCATGAAATCTGCCCTAATGGCAGAGCTATCTGTGGTTCTCGTGGAGCCCACATGAAGCAGAGAACCATCTATCTCTGTTCCCAATAAATTATGCTGACAAGGATAGCATTGGTTTAAAACAATGGTTTCAAGGCAGTGCTACTAATTGGAAAGTTTACTTTCATTAGTGAGTGTGTCACACAGGTAAATGCATCCCTTAATTCACTAAAATGGTTCAAGTCAATTCCAGACAGACCTGAGAGAATGAACATCATAGCATATGCATCCTACTAACTAGAATGTATTTAAAAACACTTTTAGATGATACTGTAAAGCAAACCTGAGTGTTTAAAACTTACTATGTGACAGGCTCTCACCTAACAGTCTGTCTGAGTCCCCAAGATTGACATACCAAATATTTCTAACATTCATGTAGGTGATTTCTCATTTTAATTTGTATATGAATATTTCATACTAATATGTTAGTCTCCAACTTTTTCAGCAAGTCATCTACTTTCATCTATTTTCATGAAAAACATTTTGATACTTCATTACATAGAATATATTTAAAGAATTAACTTCTCAACCAGGCATGGCAGCACATTTCTGCAGTTCCAGAATTCTGGGAGGCTGAGGAAGAATTGCAAGTTTGGGCTCTGCCTGGGAAATTTAATGGTCTCTCGCAGCCCTTCCCATTTGCAACAGATCCATCCCCTATCTCCTTCTAGCCATCCTCTATAGACCTCTTTGTTTGTACTTTGAAATGAAAGATATCATACAGTATTTAAACATGGCTGTCCATTTATTTCACTCAACATTGTATTTTCCAGGTGCATCCATTTTCCTACAAATATCTTAAATTTATTCTTCGTTATAGCTGAGTAGTATTCTATTATATATACATATCACATTTTCTTTATCCGATCTTTTGTTGATGCTTCCAGGATTTATGAATTGTGGTACTATAAACATTGGTAGGCATGTATTGTTGTAGTATGACATCTTAATCTCTTTGGGAAAGATACCTAGAAAGATAGATAGATAGATAGATAGATAGATAGATAGATAGATAGATAGATAGCTGAGTCATGCTATTTCTAATTTTACTTTGAGAAATCGCCACACTGATTCCCATAATAGTTGCAATAGTTTACATTCCCACCAAAAATATAGGAGTGTTGCTTTCTCACCACAGCCATGCCAGAATTTGTTATTTTTAAAAATTATTTCTTGATGATTACCGTTCTTTTTGGAGTAGGATGGAATCTTAGCATTGTTTAAACTTGCATTTGTCTAATGGTCAGAGATGTTGAACATTTTTTCAAATATTTGTTGGCCATTTGTATACTTCTGTGAACTGTCTGTTCATTCCACTTCCTTGTTTCTTGACTGGATTTTTTACTTAGGTTTTTTTTTTTTTAGTTCTTTATATATTCTAGATATTTCTCCTCTGTCTGAAGAGTAGCTGGCAATCTTTTTCCCATTCTGTGAATTGTCTGTTCACTCTACTAATTGATTCCCTTGCTTTCCAGAAGTTTTTCAATTTGATGCAATGCGACTTGTTGATTCTTGCTGGTTTTTCTTGAGCAATTACAGTTCTGCTTAAAAAAATTCTGGTACCAGGGATTGAACTCAGGACCTTGTGTCTTTGAGGTAGGTGAGCACCACTGAGCTAAATCCTCAGTCCTAGCCCCAGAAAATCCTTTTGTACACCTACGGCTTCAAGTGTTTTACCTATTTTATCTTTCAATAGGTTCAGTGCTTCTGGTCCAATGTTTAGATCTTTGATCCATTTTTATTCTAGTTTAGTACATGCTGAGAGATATGTATCCACTTTCAATTCTCTGCCAACAGTTATACAGTTTTCCCAGCACCACATGTTGAGTAGGCTGTCTTTCCTCCAGTGAATGCTTTTGGCCCCTTTGTCAAAGGTAGCTGACTGTGTTTGGGAAAGTTTCTCTGCCCTCTATTCTGTTCCCTTGATCCATGCATCTTTTATTATTCCCATACCATGCTGTTTTTATCATTATTTCTTTGTAGTATAGCTTGAAGTCAGGTATTGTAATGCCTCCTGCCTTGTTGCCCAAAGTGCTTTGCTATTCTTTTAATTATCTTTTAAAATGTTAAATTAGCCAGATTAAATGTGCTCCCATTAATTTATGTGCTATGTTAAATTGCTAATTTTCTCTTCATTAGGTCAAAGGTAAACACAAATTCAGTTGATAGAAAAATATCTTTGCTTTAAATAACTAACAAAAATTTAATATCATCTTTTATTAATTTTAAGATTCATGTGGTATTTCATTTTAACATCTCTTCATAAATCTTCTTAACATTTTATTTGTCTTTTTATCCTTAAGGGTCCACAAAAAATAATGTTTTCTTAAAATGAATTTTCTTATATTGATGAAACATATGTTACAAGGAGTTTTCTATAGTAATTAGATAAGAATGTTAATGTGCTTTTGAATATGAGGACACAGGTTTATTTTGTCTAGAAAACAATGTGCACTCTGCCTTTTTGTTGCATCTGTTCTCTATTAATTCTGATGCTGGAAACATTGCAGTATTGTTCATAGTCCTGTGCCCTCTCCTTCCCCCAGACATAGACAGGCATGTGCAGTACACGCTACTGAAGTCTTCATTAATCACCCTTCCCCCAGAACAGGTCACATCCTGATCACTGATCCTGATCACTGATCCTGATCACTGCCAAGTGACTTACCATATTCTCATTGAATTCAGCCCTCAGACTGTGACCAGTGATGGCAAACTCTATGTCTTTGCATTCTTTTGTCA
>NW_004624731.1:25544591-25578772 GCF_000247695.1 Heterocephalus glaber | reverse complement strand
ATGCAGATTAAACCAAGGTCCTTTATACTGAAGTGCATACATAGCCTTTTAAATTTGTTTTGTTTTGTTTTGTGACAGGACCTTTCTTGCTAAATCACCAAGTTGCTTAGAATGGGCTTGAATTTCTAATCCTCCTGCTTCAGCCTCCGAGACTCCTGGGATTACAGGCATGAGCAGTCATGCCCAGTCTGAACATATTTTTTCTTCCTACCATGATGTTATGGTTTGTGTTTGGATGTCCCTCCAAAGCCTCATGTGGTCATTGGTGGGCGAATCTAGAGTGTGTGTGATGCTAGGAGTAAGGGTGTGTGATTACTAAACCACTACACATGAGTGATTGGTTTGGCATTGCCCTAATCCCAGAAGTCTGAATAAGATAAAAGGGGCAGAAAGACACTGTTAAGGTCCCCTGTTGCTTTTGTTACCTTCTGGCTGCCATGACTGTTTCTCCTCTGCAAGCCTGTCCACTAGACCACCCTGCCTTGGAGCCAGCTGACTGGGGAATGAAGCCTCTTTTAACTTTAAGCCAAATAAACCTTTCCCCCTTTAACTTTAGGTAGCAGGTATTTTGTCTCAGCAAAGAAAAAAAAGTAACTAACACAGAATTTGGAACCAGAGATGTGGGGTCATTACTGTGACATTTCCAAGCCATGTGGCTCAAAAGCCTTTGGAACTGGCTTGTCGGAAAGAGAAGAGTTAGAAAAGATTTGGAGATTCGATCTGAAGAAGTAGAGCTGGAATGCCTTAGTCTGTTTATATGGGAGATTCTGGTCAGAGCTCAGAAGACCAGAAAGTCTGTAAGACCAGGTTCAGGAGGTTTCTTCTAGGAAGAAGGACTGCACTGGCTGTGGGACTCCAGATGTTGTGTATTATGCCTTGGCAGAAAATTTGTCCGAATTTTGCTCTTGTCCAGAGATTTTGCCTGAGACTGAGATTAAGGGTGACAAACTAATTAAACTGGCAGAAGAAATTTCAAGGCAGTCAAATGTTGAGGTTGGAAGCTTTTAGCCAAATTTATGTTGAGAATCAGGAGCAAAGAGCTCAGCACAATGATTTAAAATGTTTTGAGTTTGGCTAGAAAGGAAGCTATGGGTTGCAAAGACAGAGCAGGGGAGACCTTGATTGCTAAGAAGGAACAGAATAGAAAAGATGGCCTGAGGGCATCACAAGAAGCAGCAGGACTCTACCCTTTCCATCCTCAAAATTGCAAAAGTGAAAGACTTTGCTTTGAAAAGAATGCCTCAGAGCACCATGTTGCAGAATGGTGGCAGGCTGGAGAATTTGCTCATTGAAATTAGATTCAGAGTGCTCATAAATTCAGGCATGCAACCCCTACAGCCAAGACAGAGGGAAGCCTGGCTACTGTTCTAGTTGGCAGTAGACCTTTGGCATCATCCATGTGGTACATGTATTAGGCCCATGAAGAATGGAAGAGTTGTGGGATCAGGAAGGCTTCCACCCAAATTTCAGAAGAGTGACTGGGAGGTCAGGTACTGTGCCCCTGAGAAGGTAGTGTGTGAAGCAGTAAGTGGGAAGCCAAAAGTGCAATGGAAACCCAAAATTTTGGAGAAGCCAAGACCTTGGATCATCTGAGGAAAACTGCAAGGAGGGAGCAGAGTCAGCCCAAGAAAGAAGCCATGGGAGCTATAACCACTGGCAGTGCCATAGAGGAGGAGCCACCCAAACCTTTTGGAGTTCACAACTTGCCACAGATTGCCTTGGATGCTAGACATGAAACTAAGTGGTTTAATGTTTACCCTGCTGGATTTCGGACTTAATTTGTTCCCATTCCTTTGTATCCTCCTCGCTGTAACTTTTGGAATGGAAATTCCTATCTTGTGCCACTGAATATTGGAAGTGTTTAACTTTCTTTGCATTTGTACAGGGGCTTGCACTTAGGAATTTAACTTAAATCTCAGAGGAGACTTAGGACTTGACCTTTTCAGTGATGCTGAAACTTTGGCAACTCTTGGAGATAGACGGAATGTTTTCTGGATAAAGGGATATACATGAGTCTTTGGGGGAGGGTAGGAACACAATGTTATGGCTTGTGTTTAGATGTCCCGGCAAAGCCTCAGTCAGTGACTGAATCTACAGTGTGTGATGCTAGGAGTAAGGGTGTGTGATTACTAAACCACTACACATGAGTGATTGGTTTGGCATTGCCCTAATCCCAGAATTATGAATAAGATAAAAGGGGCAGAAAGACACTGTTAAGGTTCCCTGTTGCTTTTGTTACCTTCTGGCTGCCATGACTGTATCTCCTCTGCAAGCTTGTCCACCACACCACCCTGCCTTGGACCCAGCTGATTGTGCACTGAAGCCTCTTTTAACTGTAAGCCAAATAAATGTTTACCCCTTTCACTTTGGGTAGTGGGTATTTTGTCTCACCAATGAGAGAAAAGTAACTAACACACATACTCTATGCATTTCTTATGATGCTGAAATATACTTGTTAGCCTGACAAGTGACCTCTCACCCACCTTCATGAATTGTGCATTTTATAAGAGAAATAAATAATAAATAATAAAAATGATTAGACTATTGTAATCACTGACATGTAACAGTGTATCTTTGGAACTAGGGAGCTGCAGGACTTGAATATACGTGATGATCAAGCAACTACTTTAAAAGCACATGCTGTTTGAGCAAAAAACATCTGAAAATAAGAAAATTAGTAATGTGACTATCTGAGGCATATGTTTCAAGGCAGAGAATATAGATAATCCCCAGGCAAGGAAACAAAATGTGATTCTAGTAAGAATGGAAACTGAGCCAGTAGGCATGGGAAGTTGTGAACTGGGAAGGCAGCAGTGGGAAACACTTGCAGCAATGTAGAGCCAGGTTGTATGGAGCCTGTAGGTTCAGCAGAGTGCACAATCTATTCTGAGAGGACTGGGCAATAGTCAACCACATCTTCAGTGTGCTTTCAGTGCACAATGAATAGAACTACATCCTGCCACCATTACTTTTATCCTATTGACTTTTGTTTCTGGAACTGTTTGCGATCTCCTAACGTCATTGTCATCTTTGACCCTCCCTTTTGGCTATACTAATGACATTGACTTGGCAAATCCTCCTAGCTCCTGCCATACACCTTCTGTCCTTCTGCTCCCTTAAAACCATTGCTGAATCTAAGAGAACTTCTCTGGTGACGATTCGCAGAGTTAGTAAGCCCAAAGAGTAAGTCCTTTCTAAGGAGAAATACAAAAACTATTCTATTTGTTTCAGAATATTTCAATACAACGGTCTCAGAAAACATATTCTTATTCAGAAGGACATCCCCTCTTTACAGAGTGGATAATTAGAATCTAAGGGTATACTTGAATTTGTTATTACAAATGCTAGTAGGTGTCAACATGTTTTAAGTGTACATCATTTATAAATTTAAAATAATTTTTGAGCATTTTAAAAATGAGAAATCAACTTTTTTATTAAGTTAGGGCAAAATACTGTTAAAAATAAAGTAATTATTATAAAATTAATAACAAATCTCTTTAGTCAAATATCTGGATTTAGAGGGGGAAAAATCTCTTCCTACTAGCTATTGGCAAATTATTAAATATCATTAAATCTACTTACTTTCTCATTATACTACAAGTCATTCAATATTTGTTAGTACAAATATATTTCCTAGAAGCTAAATCTATGAGGTCAGGTAATATTTACATAGAAAGGTAGGGTTAAATTAAGGATTATTTTATACATGAGAAAATATGTTACCAAAATTAAGATACATCTTTGATTCTGAGTTTACTAGCAATATCTAAACTTTCAAGATTATTCCATATGTTGTTATGATCACAAATACAGGTAAAACCTTTGCATATATCTGACTTATTGTTGTTAATTATAAAATAATTACACGGTGCATTTCTCTGCCAAGTTTAGAATGTTTTCCATGGTACCAGATATATTGGAGATTTCACCACATTTTAATTTTATAATTCATGAGAAGTTGTAAGGGGAGAACAAACTAATATTCCATTTCAAATACATTTTGATTATAAAATATATGTATTGGTAAGGAGATCTGGTGTGTTTGTCCAAATATTCTAAAATACATTTTCTAAAAATTTTCAGTAATTAAGTGTAAAACTGGAGAGAAATTTCCATCCAGTCCCTGGCCCTATGAGAACCTACTATTCACAATATGTCCTGTTCCTCTGGTTGGACCTTTCCTGTTGGCAAGAAATATAGCACAGACTGCAGCTATTCCCAAATTAGAATTTCCAAGTACTGGCAGGAATTGTTCAATGTCTGGCAATAAAGTACTTTAAGGACTTGATTCTATCTCTTTGCAGTTTAAATTGTAATATTATAAATCATTAGATGAATTTTACTCATCTGTTTCTATTTATATTTAACAGTTTGACCAGGATACTTTCTTACATGTAATGATTTTTTGAGGCATAGATGACTTTCCTAAAGCTTATAATAAAAAAAATTATATTCTCAGCATGGAAGCAATAGTACAAACTCCAAACATATTAGTGGCTTGTCTAGGAAAATAAAATCATTGAAGAGGAATTTGATTAAATTTGGATAAAAGGAAACTTCCTGCTATTATCTGTAAAATGTACTTGCCAGGTGTCTCCTCCTGATGGAGATGAACACAATAATTAGTTATTTGGAGAAGGAAGAGGATGACTGTAAGCAGGAAAAAAAAAAAAAAAAACCTTAAACTGTATTCAATTTTAAGTGTTTGGGAAATCCAAGGCTTTTTCTTTTTTAAATCAGTGGTTCTGGTGGTTATTAGTTCATTTTAATTAATTCAATCTTCTGAATAAGCAGTATTGTCTAAACAGGGTTATAGTCACTTCCTTATCACTGAGAAGAAATACTTCACACCCACAATTTAAGGAAGGAAGGGTTTAATTCATGGTTTCTCAGATCTCAGGTAATGCATGGTTAGAGGCTCCACAAGAAAAGAATCATGGTGGAAGAGGCTGGCAGAGGAAATTTGCTATCATCATAGTGGCCAGGAAGTAGGGAGGGAAGGGAAGACCCAGGAAGGGAGATAGGCCTTTCTGGGTTATGTTGACTGTGATCTGCCTTTTCCTACTAACAGCACATTAGCTAAAGTGCACCATAATACAATCAGTTCTCAAGCGCTTGAGGGTTTTGGGTACATTTTAGTTCTAATCCATAACAGACAGCATACTTTGATTCTTTTTAGTTCTTTATGTTACAGAGAAAAAAATGTTTTCGTGAAATACACATTTGAATCTTAAGTGACTCAAAATCTATACTTCTAACTATATTCCACTAAAATATAGAGTCACACTTATGTTGAGATCCTGAGGTATCACTAAAATATTTTCACATATGCAAATTATCATCTCTCAGAAGTAGTGTTCATAAAATCTGTATCATAAGTAGCCATGGAGTTCAAGTGAAATTTAAAATAATGGTGCATACTTATGTGATATGCATTCATTGAAATTTAGTTAAAATTATAAATAACAATAATAACCACTGGTGTTACAACAAACAGTCTAAGATAAATAAATCCTAGCTGGAGGCTATTCCACTTGCAAGAGAATTCCATGTTGTAAACACTAGGAATATAAGGCAACATTCAGAAATATTTTAGAAATGGGGCTACGGTGACTCATGCCTATAATCCCCATTACTATGGAAGCTGAGGTGGGAGGATAAGCAATTTGAGGTCAGCTTGGACAAATTAGAAAGATCTTGTCTCAAAACAAAAATTTAAAAAGGAAAGATTTGGTTATGTAGCGCAGTGGTTGTGATAGTTATTTGCGGTGTCAACTTGAATGAGATATACCTAGAGGATTAGTTTAGCACAGTTCTGGGTGTGTCTGAATGACTGATTTCCCAGAAAGGAAAGATCCACCCTGGATATGAGTGACACCAGTGAATAGGCTTGTAGTCTTCAAGAATAAAAAGCAAAGAGAAAGGAGTTTCCCCTTTTGTTTTTCTGGAGAAGATCTAGTCTTTGCCACCACTTTTTGATGTCTGTCTCCAGGCTTTCAGCACAGACTCTTTAAACTTCCAATGCAGACCTTTGGGCTTCCCGATATAGACTCACAGGGAACTCTGCAGTGAGCTCCAGGACTTAGATTTTTGACTGGATCCTCTGGTTCTCCGACATGTGGATGGCTATTTTTCATCCTTCCACTCTAGACTATACAAAATGTGTTTTTTTAGTTGTTATGGCTTGTATCTAGAAGGTTCCCCCCAAAGCCTCATGTCATAGGTGGTGCTTTTCAGAAGTGGGTGGATCTAGAGTGTGTGATACTGGGATTAAGGATGTGAGGCTGGGATTAATGGTGTAGTGCTGGGAGTAAGTGTTCCTCACCCTGGGTATGAGTGCTACCTGCCCTAAGGGATAGAATATAAGGGACAGAAAAGGGGCTACTGTTGTCACTTGTTGCTTGTCATTGCTACTTTGCAACTTTACTATTTTCCTGTCTTCTGCCTGCCCTGCCACACCATGAACTGTTTGTCCTCTGCCATGCCACCCTGCCTTGGAGCTAGCCAACTTTAGACTGAAATCTCTATAAATTTATAGAGCTTAGTTTAACTCTATAAGCCAAAATAAGCCTGTTCTCCTTTAACTTTGGGTGTTGGATATTTTGTCTCAACAATGAGAAAAGCAACTAAGACAATAATGAGATCTAATTGATAGAGTTTAGTACCAGAGAAGTGGAATCATTGCTTTGACTATATACCTGACCATGTGGTTCAGAAGCCTTTGAAACCAGTATGTAGGAGATAGATATTCGGAAAGGTTTGGAGATGTTGGCTGGGAAGCTCCCCTAGAATGCTATAAACTGAGCTTGATGGGAGATCCTGATCAGAGCTCAGAAACCAAGAATGCTGATAGAAATTCAGCCAGAAAAGACTGAGCTCAAGAGCAAATGGCTCAGCAGAATGATTTAAAAAGTTCTGATACTGGCCATAAAAGAAGACTCAATATAGTTGAAACCTGCAAAAAAAAATGGAACAGAGTAGATCTTGTTTACTGAAAAGATTAGCATTAAAAAAAGCCAAGTATTTTAGAGCAAAACAGTAGGAACAATGACTTGAGGGCATGTGGAAGACCTCACCCTTCCCAGGTTAAAAGGTCCAAAAGTGAAGGATTTTTCTGTGAGAAGAGAGCCCTTGTCTCCCCCACACCCGTGCTCTAGAAGGGCCATCTGGGGAATTGGTTTCCCAGAATTCAGTTTACTGCACTCAGCCATACAGTCATTCTGAGGCCTCCACAACCATGGGCAAGGATCGTAATGGCCAAACTGCTCCAGGTGGTGACAGACCTTGGCGTCATTCACGTGGTGCTGGTTTTTCATGCATGGGGAATGTGAGAGTTGTGGGGTCAGGAAAGCTTCCACCCAGACTTCAGAAGAAAGCCTGAGAGTCTAGGCAGTGTGCTGTTCAGAAGACAGTTCTTGAAGCTTTGAGTATGAAGCCAAAAGGAGGATGGCGAATCCAGGATGTTGGAAAAGCCAGGAACAGGGAACATATCAGGAAAACCAGCCCAAGAAAGAACCTATGATATTGCATCCACAGGCAGTGCCATAAGGGCAGGGCCACCCAAGCCTTTTGAAGTTCACATCTCACCACAGGTTGTCTGGGCTACAGGACATGGAACTAAAAGATTTGATGTTCCACCTGCTGGGTTTTGGTCTTGCTTTGGCCCTGTTCCTTTCTATCCCCCATCTCCCTTTTGGAACTGGAATGTTTACCCTGCACCATTGTATGTTGGCAGTGTTTAACTTTCTATTCCTTTTTTTAAAGGGATTCACAGCTAAGGGTTTATCTTAAATTTCAAAGGAAAATTGTTAGGAATTGAAACTATTAGGAATTTGGCAACTCTTAGAGATGAACTAAATGAATTTTGAATAAAGACGGACATGAGTCTTTTGGGGGCCAGGGGCAGAATGTTATAACTACATGTCCCTGTAAAGCCTCATGTGCTCATAAGTGGAGCATTTGGGAGGTGAATGGATCGTGGACGCATGATACTCACTAGTGGATTAGTCCACTGATGACTTTATAGCTAAATGTGATTTTGAGAGGTAAAGTCTGATGAGAGGAGGTAGGTCACTGGGAAAGGTGACCTAGACGTGTCTTTCTCCTTCTTGTATCCTTTGATCTCTCTGTGCTTTCTGCCTTCCATGCCATGAGCAATTCTCCTCTTCCATATTCTGCTAGCTGAAAACCAGCCAACTATGCACTGAAAGTTTTACAGAATGTGAGCCAAAATAAACCTTTCCTCCTTTAAATTGTGGGTGTTGGGTATTGTGTCTCAGCAAAGAGAAATTGACTGTGATAGTAGGGTAGTGATGATGGGTTCTACTTCATGTATACCTATCCACCCACCCACTCACACACATACACACAACAGTAAAAATGAAGTCATTTTTCTGCTTATAATTTCCCCCTAAATGAGAAATATAAAAGTGTTGCTTTTCTGAAAAATCTTTGGATCATATTTTATAACTTTACATGAATAAAATTGTGCAGATTCTAAACTGCTAAACAGTGTTTCCAACAATTGCATTATGTCTTACATGGATCAAAACATAAATATGGTGTGGCAGAATATATCAAATCATTATTTTGGCACACTGGAGATTGAAGATTGAATCCAGGGCCTTCACAATGGGACATATCCCAAACCTTTTTTTTATTTCATTTTGAGATGGGGTCTCCTTAAATTGCTCAGTTCAAATCACATAATAAGGTCATTTTGAATGGGCAGATTTAAGACATACTCACTTTTCTCTCAGTCTTTTGTGACAACTACTTAAGATGAGCCTAGGCTCATATTTTGACTTTGTCAGACAAGTCTAATCCATTTTGTAGAACATTAATTGTAAAGGTAGCACCATTTGTAAGGAGAGTTACACCGGCAACCTGCCTTGCAAGCACCAGAGTTCGATCCCCGGTACCAAAAAACAAAAACAAAAACAATATGCATCTTTCTGTAATGTTCATTGAAGGGTTATATTTCTCCTTACTCAAAATTATTGAACAAATAATTATGTTTTAATTATTATAATAAATTCTGAAAGTCAGAAACCATGGCAATCTTAAAACGTTTCATAGACATATTAATGTCTAACAAACTATATGTAACACTGATGATTTACAATATTGTTTTGATTCATGTTGCTGAATAATTTATTGAGAAAGGATTTTACATATAATGTTCATTAGAACAAATATTGCTAAAATATCAAATGAATGCCTTAAAAGGTATTAATTGTTGGAGGAAGTGTGAAAGAAAATAAGTTTATTAAAAAATCCATTGACAGAAAAACAGATGAATATTATTGTAAGTGTTGTATGGACAGGACAAATTTCATTAAGGTATTTGGGAATACTGAATTTTGAGGAATATTATCCAGATATCTCATTTCTGGGCTGTTTTGGAAATAATTTTAAGAAATCAAAAGTTATAGTAATTGCTTTTGTTACTTTAGAGGTCCTCAAAGGAAAAAAACTGCAGCATTCTTTATAAGTCATATCCCATAATATTTGAGTGCACCCTTAGTTGTTAACTCAATTAAGTCTGAATTGGTGCAACTGTTTTGTTGTAGTTTGGATGTAAACCTTAATGTTACCAACAAATGTTTTTTTCTTGTGACTAATTATCAAATTTTCATTTTCCCCAAAAATGTTTATTTGTGATAAAGCTTTATGACATATCTTTAAATGTATTATGTCTTGAGAGTAGTACTTCCTTCATATGATCATACAAAGTCTTTCAAATATGAATTTACATCAAGTATTTTGTCCTGAGAAGTGCATCTTTATTTAGCAACCTATCCTACAGCCATTTCTTGTATTATCTTATTTTCATGAGGCTACGGAAAAAGAAAAAAAAAAGCAATGCAGTCCTGGAGTGGCAAAAGTACCCAAGAAATTACTTAGAAAAATTGTAGCTTATAATAAATAGCTAAGAGTTTTACCTTGGTATCTCAAATTTTGTTTTGTTTATATTTAAGGAATACAACCTCCTTATTTATGCCCATATGTCTATTTCAAATTCAGGTATACTAGAATCACTTGCATCAGTATCAACTGTGGTGAAAGCTGAAATCCAGGTTCATGAACTACTCATCATCTGTTAAACCAGAATTTTTAAAGAGAAACTCTGGGAATCCTCAAACAATTTTCTCAGGATGTGTTAAATTGCACTGTAAATGAAGTTTGAGAGTCAGGAATAGCCAGAGGAAATTATAACTGAAAATCACTGTAAAGTCATTGTAGTGATAGTTGAAATTTTGTTCTTCCTTTCCTTCCCTCACTCCTTTTCTTGCTCTTCTTTCTTCTTGTTCTTCTGTCTTTTCTTACTGATAAAGTCACTTTGCATGCAGAATGACAGAATTTATAGCTGGTCATGTATATATTTAGATATATTGTCTATGTAAGAATTTTTGTCATCCCCAGGTTGAGAGAACCAGTGACCTTGTGTGAGGGGCATAGCAATCAGAAAGTGGGTTCAAAAGGCAGGGCATAGGATTATTGGCCTTAAACTCTCCCCTCACAACCCCTCCAATCCTTTGGCATGTTTCTCTATAGGCTGTGCCCAACAACAATTCAGGGGGCATGCAAATTCACTTATGTGATCCATGCTGCTGAGGTGACCTGGGCAAAGATAGGTAGAAATGGAAGCTCCAGAGGCCCATAGAGTCATCATCTTAATACTTCATATATGAAGATGTCATTGCTTTATATTTTATTTGTGGATTGGTGATTATAATGTGTGTTTTTTTATCTGAATTATTTGTAGCCAATGATTTGTATCTGTGTTTAAATAACTATCTGCATGTGAATATTTTTAGATGTTTGTGACCACAAACAAAAAATAGCCTGAAAAAAGAAAGGCTAATTTTTTTTACTAGGAGCACTATTATCGTATTTTACCAATGCATAATTTTCCATATATCATTATCTTTGGCTTATTTTTTCTCAAGGTGCTTAACTCCTTTAGTAAATTATAAACTTAGCACCTCTTCCAATTCTTTTGTTTTTTTCACATTTATGCAGTTACAAAATCAAAATATATGTGTTTGTATTATGCAATTGTTTTGATGTCTGATTTACACCAACACATATGCATTCATACTTAGAGTATAGATTTATCAATTTGACTGCTTTGGTATTCTTATTTATTTTCATATAAATGCCTTATACTAAATAAATTTGTAATTACTTCCAGTGACACTTGACTTTTGCTGAATAGGTTGCAGATCGACACAAACACATTTCAATTCTGTTTACTTTCTAGGTTGATTGGAAGACTACAAAATTAACTTTTAACTGAGGTTACATTTCAAAAATTATCCCTTTTATTTCGACTCTTGGCTCACAAGGTACTTAACATAATTTACCTAATCCAATTTCACCTCTTTATTTTATGTAAGCTGTCATGACTCAGTTTCTCTGTCAATTAAAGAAGGAAATCTTGGGGTGCTAGCTTCAAGACCCACAGGCATAAGTAATTTTTCTACTCCTTCAAACAGAGAAACAATAAATTCCTTAGATCTCTGCTTCTTGCTCCTGGCTTATGATTGGATCATTTCTACCACTTTCTGACAATGAATTCACCTAGCTGTAAGGTTTAGCTTTACCAAAGAATCAACACTGTCATTTTAAAGTATAGACAAGGATATACATTCAGCTACTTTTTATCCTTACCAATCCCTGAAGTATAAATGTTTAAGTTGTCAGACAAACAAAAGAAATATTAAGGGAAAACTTTGAAATATCCATCTCAGAATATACTTTAAAATAGCATAGAATTACAGCTATCTCTGGTGCAAATATATTTATGCTTTTAAATATAATTACTCTTCTTCAGTCTCTATGAATTGTTCATTTTTATCATTTTTAAGAAGAAATTTTGGTAGATAATAATTTAGAGAGAACATATTTATAAAAAACCAGTTTTTAAACATAAATATAGAAAAAATATGATAAAGTGATCTCTTTGCTGGCACAGTATTGAGATAGCACCAATCAACTAGATTATCTCTTAGAATTTAGAGTACACTCTGAAAAAAGTACATCATAGGCATTCTAGATAACTTAAATTTCTTTTTGTTTTGTTCCACAGATGAATTGACTCTGCATCCTCTTTTGATTTCTAACAGAAAACATTTCAAAATATTTTTGAAGTAAAATATGACCAGGCCAACCAGAAATGCTCAGAGTTCACTAGGAGGTAACCTTTTTGAATGCCTTACTTCTCTCAAAACAACAGCTAAATATTTATTGAAACATTTAAAATATGTAGCTCTAATAGAAACTATGTTATTTTTTATTTGACTTGATTGGAACTAGAAGACATAGCTTCACTCTTCACTGTAGGCTATGATTTCCTGTGCTTTAGGTCTAAATTGGACATAAAAACGGGAGCTTAAGTCCAGCAATAATAATTACAAATACCAACAAAGCACTGAACACATGGTTCTATGCAATAAATTGTCCCAGACAAAATGACAACAAATTTGCTTTGAATACTTACAAAATAGCAGAAAAATATCTGGAAGATAAACATATTTCACCAGTACTACCAGATGGTAAAATACGCTATGAATATGATTTTGATTATGGTTATTGAATTTTGGAGAAGATATAATATTAAATAGCAATTAAATTATGAAGTTACAAAAGTTGGCATTCATTCAGGATTTCGGTTTATGGTACAATTAATGAATGAGCACAGGTTGTCATATATTGTAGTCGAAGCCACTGCAACAAATTGGCCATCTAATTGGAACTACTGCAGTGTGTGTGTACGTGTGATGTTAGGAGAAACTGTTATGATAGTACCTGAACAGAGTGGAAAAAGAGTGAGGACGACATATTTCTATTTTGCTTTGGATTCTTTCTCTAATACTGGAGATTTTTAAGTGTGTGGATATATTACATATTTTATTAATTTGACTTTAATTAATATATTTTTAAGCAATTTTTAGTTTACAGAAAAATTAAGCAGAAAATACAGAAAGTCCCTTTGTACATTATTCCATTCCTCTCTGTTTTCCATATAATTTTTTTATATTATTATGATATATATTATAAGTGATGAAACAATGCTGTTGTATTATTACTGAAGTCCAATGAGAAGTAGAAATAAAATGTAGAACTGACTGATTTGAAAAATTTACATTTTCACCTGAAAGGAACACTTGCAAATTTGGAGTGAAGGAGAACATGGTAGCTGCAAAGATTAGCATTAAAAAGAGGCCAACTACTTTACACAAGAACACAAAGAAAGATGCTTGGAGGGAATCTCAGAAATCAGCAAGATTCCACCCACCAAAGTGTCAAGGTGCAAAACTGTCTTCCATTTGAGAAGTGAGTCCCTGGGATGCTGGCTCATTCAGCTCCAGCAGGAAAAGTGATCTCTGAGTTGAGACACCCAGGCATTCTGAGGCTGTTTCAGCAATGATCCAAGGGGCTCCAGCTATTGTTCAGACTGCTGGCCTATCTTGGCATCATCATGTGGTATTCCTGTTTCAGGCACACATAATGCAAGAGTTACAGAGTTACAGTAGCTTTCACCTAGATTTCAGAAGAAATCCTGGGAAGTCAGGACAAAAATATGTGGCAGGGTCACAGTCAATGCCAGGATCCTATGAGAGTATAGTGTGAAGCTGAGTGAAGCTGATCATGCAATGGAGACCACAACAATTTGGAGATGCCAGAAATATAAGTCCTCAGCTGAGAATAATCTCAAAAAAGCATGGATCCTGCCCAAAAGAGACCCATGCATGGAGCAATTAGCAAGGCCATAAGGATGCGGCTGCCAAATCCCTGTGGAGCTCACCTGTCACAGAAGCCTGCCTGGGTGCTGAACATGAAGATACAATATTCAATGTTTGTCCTGCTAGGCTTCACTCTTACAATGGTCCAATTCCTTCCAATGCCCCTATTCCTCCCTTTTGGAATCAGAATATTTGCCCAGTCCCATTGTATATTGGAAGTATTGAATAATCTTTTTGATTTTTACATGGGCTTGCAGTTAAGACTTTGCCTTGAATCTTAGTGGAGACTTTGGAGTTAGACTTTAGCAATGCTGGAAGTGCCAAGTCTTAGCAACTCTTAGGTAAAGGCTAAATGCATTCTGCCTAGTGAGATGGACATAAGCCTCTGGGGGTGTTATGGTTTAGATCTAAAATGTTCCCCAAAAGTCTCATACAGACAGAGTGTCTAATTAGACAAGATGGATCCCTGGGAGTGTAACATGGAAGGGCATATAATTGTCAATAGAATCTCATTGTCCTTCTGCTTCCTATCCACTATGAAGTAAGCAGTCTTCTTCTACCATCTTGTTATGCCATGCTGTTTCTGCCTTGGAGCCTACTGATCATGAAGTGAACCCATGTAAACTGTGAGTCAAAGTAAACCCCTCCTTTAGGTTGATGGGATCAGGCATTTTGTCACACTACAGGAATGCTGACTATTAAAGGGTAGAATATTGATATACAACAGAAAGTACCAACTTTTGAAAAATTTCAATGAGAAAAAATATGGAAAAAAACTGTAAAGTCTTGATTGTTCTAGCTGACTGTGGTGGCACATGTTTGCAATCCCAGCATTCAGGAGGCTGAGGCAGGAGGATCACTTTGAGTCCCAGACTAGCCTGTGCTATATAGTGGGTTCAAGGCCAGCCTGAATCACATTTGAGACTCTATCACATAAAAGCAAACAAAAAAATTGTGATGGTTCTAATACAGAATATAGAAATTTGAATATTTGATTTTAACAAAATTAATGTAATTGAATCTATGTATGTACTATGTTCATTTGGCAGGCTTTGAATGGTCCTCAAACACCCAATCTTCCTAAAGGTGTAGACTGTTAATAATTTCAGTACATAAGCCTACTTTCATTTTAGAATGGTAATCATGATAATGACTACTAATATAAATTTATTCTAAGGGCAACTGCAGCAAAATCCTACGTGAGATATTTAAAGTCTCTCATTTGTAAGTTCAAGTAGATGGTTAAAATGTCTATTCCACTTAACTACTGTAACCTAAGGCAAGCTGTTCTGAGAAAATCAGTAAGTGGGGTTTTACTGCCAGGATAAGGGTGAAGACCTCTTAGTCCTGTGTTATTGAATGCACCTGAATCCATATTTTCTAGAATCAAGAATCACTGCTGTTACTGCTGAGCCAACCTGGGGCTTTGGAGCTGCTTGACATTCTATTTATTGTCTCAGAAGATAAATGTTTATGACATGTGACTTCATTATATTTTCTATATAAATCTATGAAATATAAAACACTCCATATTATTAACTAATTGGCTCTATTATAAATAGCTAAGGATTTAATCTATAAACATTATTTCTAAAAATATGTCATACATTTTATGATAAAGTAATCTTTAATTTTTAGCTCCAAGTAATTATAAATTATATTTTTGATTAATATAAAAGAAATCTGAAAGTAAGAAATTGAGTATAATTTGACTTTAGAAAGAAAATATTTTTGTTTATTCTTTAAATAAAAATGCCCAACTGATTTAATATTCAAAAATTGCAAAAGTATACAATGAAGTCTTCCTCCCTAATCCTCACATACTTACTTTCTCCATCTGTGGCCACCCAAATTTTAGAGATTCCAGAAATATCCTACCTCTTCATTGACATATATGAATATATCATGTTCTTATTTTATATAGTAGATAATATATCCTGAAAAATATTGCATCTTTTAAATTCTTTGTTTTATACTGATATATATGAGAAATCATCCCAGCAATACATAAAGTGATTTTCAATGGGAAAATATGCCATTTTATTAATTATATTTTAATGAACAAATTTTTCTATTTTTTTGTTTAGCATGCTTCAGATTTTATCATTTATTTTTTGATGTCTGTCATATTTGTTTTTATTTGGAAGCAGTGCTGCAGTGAATACTTTTGAAAATATCCAGGTTGTACAAATGAATATAAATGACAACATATTTATAATTATGTGGATACTTTGTTAAATTACCATTAACTGGGAATTTTGCTGGCATCCTGTGCTATAATTTTGAAAATGCCTATATTCTGAGCATTTCTCTGTAAAATATAGTTTAGAATTTATATAAAAAATTATTTTCCTACCTAGAAAGTAAACAATTTCAGATAAATATGTTTTAATTTACTTTTGTCTAATTGCAAGTGAAAATTAGAATATATCTATGTGTGGAAGATAATTTATATTTATTTTTTATCATTTATAATGTGTATCATACTATTAATTTTTAACCTTTTGCTCTACAGAAACTTGATGAAACTTTTACTAGTTATTAAAACTCCTACCATACAGGTTGTTATAATGTTTGGTTGCTCAAAATTATCAATGTTTAATTTTATTATTTTTGCATCTTGTAATATGTTTAGAAATTTTTTATCCACCACAATGACAGCAAATAATAAATCATAAATTATTGTAACACATTTAGAATCTCATATTATCCAATTACATCACTGAGATGGGGAATTAATTCTGTATATTCTGGAAGGTGAATAAAACTTACATCCTGTTAGGTAGCTACGAAATTATCCCAAAATTATTTATTTCTCACTTTTCTTTCACCATGTGTTTTAAAATTATTTCCCTTATATAAAGTAAAGCTTTTATATGCATTTTCTAACATTTGAGATTTTCTATTGATCTTTTATGTAATCATTCTAACTAAATATTAGCCAATATTCTCCTTGTATTTTTAGGAATTGGATCGGCTATTTTAGAATAAGCAATAGTATTGAACTCATAATGTAACATGTATGCAAAAGGAAAATTTATGAGATTAACATCTTACTCAAGTACCTGGAATGCTTTCTAATATTTTCCACATGCAGAGATGAGGAATCAGTTTTTATAGCTAATAACGTACTTATTTCATGTTACATGTTTCCTATTTGTTGTGATTGTAAGTAGGCATCTTTAAGTGATTGATTTCTTTAGATAAAATAAAACTAATGTCAAAATAGTGATTTAACTGTTCTGTTCATTTCTTTAACATAATTTATTTTAGTTGTTTTTCCTGCATTTTCAAAGTACACAACTTGGGGATAATGCTCTAGATTTCTTATAGAATTTTCTCATAAAAAAGTCATAGATTCATCCAGTTGCAAGTCCAGTTTCACCAAGAATGAACCATTATGTGGTGGGAGGAGGAGGACATCTGGGTGGTACATGAACAAGGCTTGAGGTTGACAGCATCTGAACTAACACAAATCCCAGACTTCTTTTCTTTGCAATTTTTGACAACATGAAACAGTGCAAAAATAAACCTAATGCTATTTCATTTTCATGGCATATTGTGCAGTGGTGATAAATTTCATAAGGTTTTAGAATAGGCTTGTTTAGTATATTATTTTCTTGATACTATCCTTATTTTAAATAGTGTATATTTGATATTTACATTACTTTAAAATCTAAGTGTATTTTATTAGTTATTACATTTTGAAACTACTTTCAAATATGGCTTTAATTTTAATAGTAAACTATTACAAGCATCAAAATATTATATTTATAGTTAGTGACAGCCAAATAAATGGACCTCATAGTATAAACATAATGTGTTTTGAGTTACTTAACCATTTTAAATAAATGCAGAGTTGAGATTTAAAAACACATTTCAGATTGAAAAGGGCCTGGGAATAAAGTGAATGTTAGATATGTTCCAGAATTTTTGGTTTTTTAGCTCAGCTACTGAATACACAAGTTTCAAAAAAGTTGGAAATTTTGGACACTTAGTTTCTCTTATGTTTGAAATACTGGCATCTGATACTTGGGATAGGCTTTGAGGAAAGCAGGAAGGTGCAAAATTTATCTGGCAAAGCAGAATGTGTCCTCATTCCTTTTTAGAAACAGAAATGTTAGAGTACAAGGAGATCATCTAGCTTTAGGATAGCAAGATGATTGTACAACCACAGTAGCTATGCTGTCAGCTGTGGCAGAGGTATGGGTGTGACAAATTCTGCAACATAATCTGAAGGTGGGCTTCCTAGTTGTGCCATTTCCAAACTTTAAATCTTTTGTTTTCTTGAGACTCTGAAAACTTTTAAAGTAGAATTTACCTGTTTTTTTAATTATCTGGATTTAGTTCTAAGTGGTTTTGTTTAAAAAAAAAAAAGGAAAATATACTACAAATCAGGATTCTTTTACCATTTCCTGGGAAGTGGCTATTTTGTGCATTGTAGGATGTTTATCAGTCTTAACACACTAGATGACGGTAGTATGTTCCTAGTTGTGACCATCATAAATGTCTCCAGATATTGTTAAATGTCTCATGGAAGACAGATTGTCTCTACTCCATTTGAGAACCTCTGCTACAAATACACTGATAATTTAAAGTGAGGAAAACTATACTATATGATATAGGGTGTCAGGTTTTCTCATTAAATAGATATGTATTGGGCTGGGGATTTAGCTCAATGGTTCCGGCACCTGCCGCCCAAGAGCAAGGTCCTAAGGTCGATCTCTGGTACCAAAAAAAAAAAAGATGTGTATTTAAATAAATATATATGAAGATATAGATTTCAGAATTACATGATTATCACATTATGAAAATGAAATTTGTTTGCAAAATTTAATGTAAAATATGTACAATGTAACAGGAAAAGAAAGACATACGTTGTCTCTCAGGGTAAAACTAAAAACGAATTTTTCTAGTTATTAAAAACCAAATTATGATTTTTGGAAGTACCTAGTATTAACATTAGAGGTTAAAAATAAAAAAAAAATTTCCTAGTATGATCAAATCAATATGCTGTTCTCCTTTCCAATTTCAACACCTTTGAGAGCAATGCTCTTTTTCCAGTAAAATTTCTGCATTTTCAGTGTGAAATAGAGATAAATATTTCTGTCATTAATAAAATCCTTTCCAGAAATGTATATACTTGAAAAATGTCATAAAAGGAAATATACAGTTGCACACATGCTGATGATACGGTTTTTTCATCATCAAAAATTGTCCTATTTTGAACAAATCACTTTATTCTATTCAAGGGCACTTCACACATTTTGAAAACACACATGCAACAAAATAAAGGTCAATAAATCTATGTAGTTCAAACGATATCCTTTCAAATTTGTATGTGGTACATATATACTACAGAAATGCAAATTGTATTTAAAAAATAGTCCTATGTGTTATCATACCCATATGCTTAATACTGTGGCATATATTGAATCTGCCATGAATTTCACTCTAGCTGAATTGGTAAACCTCAGTGAAGTGTTCTTAAAAAAGCAAATTTAGGGCTGGGGATTTAGCTCAGTGGTTTTGCTGCCTGCTGCACAAGCGCAAGGACCCGACTTCGATCCCTGGTCCCCCCAAAAAAGCAAATTTACATGTGATTGATACAAAGAAATAAAGTTAAATTCAAAATATGAGGGTATATGCATCTAGTGATTTAAATGTTCTTATTAAAAATCCTATTCCATGGAAATTCCAACTCTAACAGTAATCAGTTGGTTTTGGAAAGATGCAGAAGATGCAGAAATTCTTATACATCCTTGATTCATTATTTTCTACCTCATGTACAGAGTAAATCCCACTTTCTGAATACTAAAATATCCTTTATTGATTGCATTTTTTCAATATAATTAATCTCAAATTCAAATTATAAACAGTTTCTAAGGTCTGGGGGTGATTTCTCATATGTGTTTGCTATCATTTAAATAAATCCTTATTTTAAAATGCTGAATGAAAGTATAAAATTTTAAGTGGCTATTATGAATATAAATTATCACACTCTATAAAGTGACATTTTTATGGTAAAACTATAAGTCATATTTTTGTTTTATGTTAGAGATAAGGATAAAATATCAAATGCAACAAAGAATTTTTAGTGTAATTTGGGCACCCATATTGTTTTTGCCAATAAAAGTAATATTTGTGCCAAAATGGCTTGGCAATTGTGTATTTCAGTCTATTTGAATAATCAGCATTGATGAAAATTTTTGACAAAAATAAGAATTGGAAAAGACTGGAAATGGTAATTGTTTCAGGAAAAAAAACCTGGTCCTGAATAAATTTGCTATTTATTCATAATATCTATTCTGGTCTATAGGATATGTTTAGGGTTGGGATGTAGGTCAGTGGGAGTCACCTTGCTTACCAGGCATAAAGCCCTGATTTCAGCCTTCAGCATCAAAAATGCAATAAAAATCACAGGTCTATGAACAAAACACCATAGTAATTAATGCCATTCTTTTACCTAATAACTTCTGTACTGTGAATGATGCTGTTGAGTGGCCTCCAGAAGAAAGGCAGGCTCATGAAAATTTACTGTGTCCTCATCCACGTTATTCACCGGATCAGGCACTGGGTGACTTCTGGTTCTTTCCCAAAATTAAAATGACCATGAAAGGTACACATTTTTAATCCATTTATCACATGGAGGCATCCACAACAGGAACTAAAGACATGGCAGAGGATTTTCAGAACTGTTTCACAAAGTGACAAGAGTGATGAGGTAAGTATATTGGAAGTCAGAGGAGTATTTTGAGGGAGATTAATGACAATGTGTCATTTACTGTAATAAATACCTTTTGAATTTATACCTTCAAAAACATTTAAACCTTCAATGTATTTTTCATTTACATTTCATATACCATCATTACTGCAGAATATTATTTTTATACTAAATATTCATGCTGATGGAGAATTAATTATGCATCCCGTAACAGTCCAGAATATCTATTATTAGAAAACTGAAAAAAATACAACAATGACATTGAGACAGATTCATTATCATAGTTTGTAAAATTTCAAGACAATTATTGGAAGAACTGAAAATTAAGCTATTTGCCTTTAAAATACAAGATCACACTCTGACATTCCCTGGGTGGTCAAACCCAAATACCATCATCTATAAAGAAAAATTCCTATTTAAGGTGCTTTTCTGGAAACTTCAAGTCTAAATCATCTTTCAGTGAAAAATAAACTATCTATAGGTAACTCTGTATTAAGTTCAAGAGAATTTCAGGCATTCTTTAAACATACCATATCCAAGAAAAGATAAATCTCTCTGGACTGGGAGTAGTGGAACAGTCCTGTAATCCTAGCTATGCAGAATGCTGAAGTTGGAGCAACATAAGTTCCAGGCCAGCCAGGGCAATTTACCAAGACCCTGTCTCAAAATAAAACATAACAAAAAGGATAAGGATGTTGTTCAGTGTGTCCTGGGCTTAACTCCAAGTATCACGAAAAAACTTATTAGGTAAGTCAAAGGACCAAAACATAATTTCATAAGAAATGTATAATGGATGTGGAGCCTAAAATATCAGAAAAATATCAAAATATGAAATATATTACTTTTCTATTCTACAGATTCAATTCAATCCTGATGAAAATGTCATTGTGATTCTTCACAGAACCAAAATAAAAAAATTCCTATGCAAACAGAAAAACCTGAATATTCAAAGCAATCTTGAACAAGAAAAGCAGTGCTGTTGCCATTATGATACTCAATTAAAAATATATTATAGAGATATCATAAAACAACAGGATTCTCTTGGCATAAAAGTAGAAATGCAGACCAATGAAATAGAGGAACACAAAATGAACCCACACATTTAAGATCATCTGATTCTTGACAAAGACCCCCAAAATGTATGTTGGAGGAAAGATCCCTTCATTAAAAAATGGTAGAGGGAAAACTGGATAGCCATATATAGTAGATTTTTGCCATTCACCCTGTTTTAAAAAAATCAACTCAATATGTGTCAAAAACCTTAACATAGCAACTGAAAATTTGAAAAAAAAACATAAAGGGAACATTTCAAGTCATAGGTATAGACAATGACTTATTGAATGGGATTCGAATAACTCAAAAAGGTATAGCAAGAAATGACAAATCATTTTGCATAAAATTGAAAAGCTTCTGCATAGTGAAGGAAACAGAGCAAAGAGATATTACACAGAATCAGAGAAAATCTTTTCTAGCTATTCTTCAGGAAAAAGATTTATATCCAGAATATATAAAGAATTCAAGAAAATTTAACATGAAAAGTACACTTAAGTTGCTCACTCCAATGAAACTTCTCTCAAGGGCTGAGCATGTAGCTCAGTGGTGTTGTAACTGCTTGGCAAGTGCAGGATCCTGAGTTCGATCCCCAGTACCAGAAAAAAAATAAATTAATTAAAAATTTAAAAATTTAAAAATAAAATTCCTCTCATACATGCATGTGCATAAAGGTATATCAATCAAACTGTGTGAATAAAGAATTCAAATACAGCAGCACAAATATTCTTGTCATGTAATAAATGTTACTGAAATCTACTATCACAGTGGTCACCAACATTTTTGGTACCAGTGGCAAGTTTTGTAGAAAACCATTTTCTGCAATCTGAGGCGGAGGTTTAGTTTGTTATTAACATATGTTTGTGATGGATGATAGTTACCTCTCCCAGCTCTAGCATAACTGACTCCTCTCTTTCTCAGAGCATCGATGATCAGATTCTCATAAGGAACACGCAATCTAGATTTCCCAGCATGAACAGTTCACAATAGCTTTTGCGCTCCTAAGAGTGTAGAGGTGCGGCCTTGGGAACTGTGCCCACGCTTCTTCGAGGCTCCAACCTTCTCTCTCTGGTTTCTGGTTGCCATGGTGTGGAAAGCTTTCTTCTAGCATATTGTTTCTGCTTTGGTATAAATGACCATGGAGTGAAGGGTCCGAAACCATGAGGCAAAATAACCCTCTACTCCTTCCGGTTGTTCATGCTGGGCCTTTTATATCAGCAGTAGAAAGCTGAGTAATACAGAGATGTACAATATTTCAAATTCAAATCTTGATTAAGGAAAAGAGACGTGATCTGAATGTCTGGTAAGTATTTTTTTAATATAAAGTGCTATTTAATATTTAAATCTTAACTGATACTGTTTTTTCTCCATGCTACACTAAAGCTTTAAACTTATTGGAAGAGAAACCAAACAAAATCAGTCTGTCTTACTGTGATTAGAGCTTGGTGTCAAGGGTACGAGGAAGGACATATACCACGTATATAAATGTTTAAACAGTATTAAAAACTGTCAGAACAATTGATTTATATTGTACAAAAGTCATGTTCAAGTTAGAGTTTTGGGGGATGACATCACCAAGACAGGCAGGTAGATCCCGTGCTTGGCACCAGCTCCCTAGAGAGAGCGCAACTGGTAACCGCCCACAGGAGCTCAGGCCATGGTGAAAGCCCAGAAGAGGGAGAATAATACTGGGTTGACTGCACGTTCCGGAGGAATGAGTAATATTTTTCATTGAAAAAAACAGACAAGGGGAAGATGAAATATAGTACTAATACTGTGAACTGCTTGTTTACAAAGACTTTTATGGAAAGAAAAAAAAAGAGAGAAAGAAAACAAGTTAATAGCATGGCAATAGGTAGACTTTAGCTACAAATAATGAACTTGAATGTAAATGAATTGAATTCTCCAATTAAAAGATATAGAATCAACAAATGGTTAAAATAAACAACACCCAAGCTTGCAACCAACTCACTTTTCCTCTAAGGACACACTGACTGAAACTGAATGTAAGAAATAAGACTCAATAAAACTGGAATCCAAAAGAACCCCCCAAATAGTCATGCCTATATTAGATTAAATAGACTTGCATATCCATGTTTATAGCATCAAAACTCATAATAACTAAATATTGGAAGCGCCCTATATGTCCATGGAAAGATGAATGGATAAAGAAAATGTGGCATTTATAACAATAGAGTATTACTTTCCCATAAAGAAAAAGAAACTTGAGTTATTTGTGGGCAATGGATGCATTTTGAAGCCGTAGTATTAAGTGAAATAAATGAGACACATAAGCTTAAATATGACATTGTTGGTCTTATTATGGGCACAAAATAGAAATAAAGAGCAAAATAAAAGATAGCAGGAAATAGGGACAGAGATCTTTTTCAAAAGGTAGGGACACCAAGAGGTGGGATGGGAGCAAAGCAGTGGAGGAGAAGGGGTCACAAAGGCAGGTAAGAGGGTTGGGTTCATGTACCTATTCCCTCTAACAGATGTAACCATCGTGTTCAAACATGTACCGGGAAAAGTAAAAATTAATGAAAGCCATCAAAAAAGTCGTAAAAAGGCAAGAAATGTCAATGTATAATAATGAGGTCAATACAGAAAAATCCCATCATCTTTTACTCACTCTTTTCATCCCTTTACATAAAAATTATTGGAAGGATAAATGGTTTCCTCACCAACATAAATTGATATCTAATGCAGGATGTAATGGTCATGAGCACTGAACATAAACGACAAGGGTGTGACACGTTACCACCTTAAGTCTTCCACTACTTAATAATAGGTCAATATCACGGAGTCAGAGAAAAACATTAAAAAATGTTCATTTAATTCCAGAAAATGTTTTATCTTTCTGAAAATTTAAGGACACTACCTGAGAATAAGTTTAAATTCAATATTGCAGTAGTTAGTTACATGACACAATATGAGGGGATGGGAAATGTTCTCTTGTGGAAATGGATGAGACACTTGCTGTGGCAGAGCTAATTAGGCCCTGGGGAGAATTTATGCACGGCTAATAAGAAGCAGAGCTAAATGTTGTCCTAATTTACTTTCAAGCTCTCAACAAAAAGAAAGTTGTTCATTCAAGTTGCACTAATGGAGCCAACGCCCATTAACCCCTCTTTTCCAGAAAATTCTTGTACTTTCTTGTACTAAGGTGGAAACAGAACTAGCTTTTCCAGAGAACAAAACTGGCTTTGTTTTGTATTGTTTTGTTTTGTTTTGTTTTCTCTGCCTCTTTGAACATGTATCCGAAGTGCAGCATTTCCAAAAATAAAACAGACACAGGAAATTCCTGATATTCTTCTATGGAGAGCAATTTGATCTTGGAGTTGATTTTTCCCTATGGCATAATGAAGGATAAAGAAGACTAATCAAAGCTGGTATTATAAAACTGGTAACAGATATCCTCAAACAATATTAGCGGAAGTGTGAGTTGGAACATTCTTTCATGTGGGGCAGTATCTTTTTCATTCAATAATATTACTATTCATTGATTCACTTTTCAATATGTTCCCTTTAGAAATATGTGCAGAAATGTGCATCAAAAGGCTAAATCAGATTCAGTATAAAAGACTCTTAATAGGATATTGCTTTACATATTGTACCTTAAAACCAGTGAAACTATGTGTACCAACTGCGAAAGAGGTCTTGAAAATTTGGCATGGCATTTATGTTTGAGCAGATTTATATTAAACTTTAAACTGTGACTATCTTCTCTGGTGAAAATGAATGGATTTTTTTTTCTACTTTCATAGATTTCTTTATTGTTTAAATGTTTTGCTATTAATATATTTTACTTTGAAGATAAAAAAATTATTTTACTTTTGTATGATAATCCCCTTAATTTAAATTATCTTAAAAGCACACTTTCTCATATTAGGTTTATGTTAATATAAAAATCAATGAGTGTGATTAATATAATTTTTATTATAAAATTCGTACAATATGCATGGATGTTAAAATAAACAAATCAATCTTTAATAATGTAAATTGATAAAAATAAAACTATGTAAAATGAAAAATGGCTAGATTGGTAAAAATAGGATTTAGGAAATTTTTCATGTAAAACACCAGTAAAGTAGAATGTGTAAAATCTACAAAGACAGGTAACAAATTATTGTCAAGATATTAATATATGTTGGATGATAACTTAAGACATTTATTGCATTCTTTAAACATAGATGATAGACAATAGTGAAAAAGAATTCTTCTATCTATTCCATTAACCAATAATTGAGATTAATCAATTTCCATGTACCTGAGTTACATAGAAAAAAGTGAAAAAAATTATTAATGAAACTAACACCCTGTAACATTCTTAAATACCTTTGAGTTTTTAACTTTAAATAATGTCTGTTGAACTGCACAGAAATCCTGTCATTTGTAGCAAGATAGACAAAAATGGAGGACATTGTAAGTGAAATAGAAATAGAGTCACAGAAAATAGAAAATAGAAATAGAGTCATAGAAAGGGAGAGTAAAGGGGAGCATAGAAGGAAGTTAGTTGGGTAGGAAGAATACATTTACAACACAGTAGGGTGACTATCATTCACAAAAATATATTAAGTATTTCATATAGAACTATAAAAGAGTTTAAATAGTCCCAACATAAAGAAACCATATATGTAAACAAATGAAATGTTAATGACACCATCTTTATCTTTATACATTGCATACATGTATCAAATTATCATACTATACCCTGCATATATATGTAAATATTACATATCAATTTAAAAAAGGAAAGTAACTGCTTCCAAAGTTTTCCATCATCTTCATTTTCCCTACTTTTAAAATTCTTGTGAAAAGTATGACACCATCACACATTTAAAATACTCAGTAAAATATATTTTTCATAAAATATTTAAAATGCAAGGGGGATTTACAGATGGATGGAGGGAGGTGGTCAGAGTTGGGAAGGGTAATTAAAAAGATGTGTTTTGTATGTGTACCTACTTCATAAGATGAATGTAAATTTTGTGTTTTAGAGACATGAATCAATAAAATAAAATTAAAAATAATGAATAAATGTAAAAATAGAGACAAAAATAAATTATAAGGTGTTTTCCTACACACATTTGGATCATTATTGAAACTTATTATCAGTAGTTTTTTATATATTTTACAATGGAAGCTACTGAGGGAAAAGGATCTCTTTAATAAAAATTTATTTACAGTTAAAATGAGTGTTTAATAGTGTGTGAAGAATGTCCTTCCCATTGGCCACATATCACGTGATCACTGTACGTGCTTTTATTTCTGTGAAGGAATGTCATTAAAGTTGTCATTGAAAATAAAAAGACTAAAAACCAAAACAAAGAACAAGAAAAGGAAAAATAAAATCCCCAAACCACAAATCTGTTTTTTATATTTCTATTTACCATCACCATCATCTTCAAATACTAAATTAAGGTTCATGAGTATATACATATCATGTTAGAGTGGTCACTAAAAACTACTAGACAATCTTACTTCTACATATGTCGGGTAAGTAGATGCACTCAATGTATATATTTGAAATATATCTATGTATATATATTCAAATTATGTCATACCTTATAAATATGTATAAAATTAGGTAAGCAAATAAAGATGTAAATGCATGAAACAAAACTATATGTCATTTGGCCTTTGAAGCATTCATCATCTAGGAAAATAATATAACCAGACACAGTATACTATGTTAAGTGTTGTAGCAGAGATATCTATAATGGTGACATAAATATAAGCTTCAGATTTCACAAAGGCATAGACAATAAATTCTGGTTTTCAAAAGACAAAATCAAAACTTTTCATGTTGATTCAAAATGACATATGCCACAAGAAAGTTTACTGCAGCAGTCCCAACATTTGGAGCCAGGATCTGGTTTCTTGGAAGACAGTTTTGCCAGGGCCAGAGCAAGGAAAAGGGGGAATGGGATCCGGATGATTCTGGTACATTACATTTATGTGCTTTATTTCTATTATTATTATTATTACCTTATAATATGTAACGGAAAGCCTGGTGTGGTGGCACACACTTGTACTTCTGGCATTTGGGAAGCTGAAGCAAAAGAATTTCCATGAGTTCGAGGTCAATCTGGACTACATAGTGAATTCAAAGCCTGCCTGAACTATATAGCAAGACCTTGTTTCAAAAAAAAAAAAAGAAAAGAAAAGAAAAGAAAAAAAACCAAAACTAATATATAATGGAATAATTAGAGACCTCACCATAATGCATAATCAATGGGAGGTCTGAGCTTGTTTCCCTGCAACTGGTTGGTCCCTCCTGGTGCAAGGGATGACAGGGACACCTCAAGTGGGTTGTTCATGTTGAGTCTACCCTGTAATCTCATTTTGGTTGCTGTCACTGTAGAAAACCCTGCTTAACGAGGACAGGATGTTGAAAAGGAAGCAAGGTTTTCAGTGCTTTTGTAACAATCTCAGGATATTCTACCCTGACTGTAATCCAGAGTGTTTGAAGATTTGAAATTGTCTGAAATAAACCATTTGAGGTCGATATTATTTGTGGTCTCAGGAGTTCATTCTCTTAGATGAAGTCGATTCTCCTGGTGTATTAACACATGAGTCAGAGATTCATTCTCACCAAGTTCAGTGGTCTTCTGGGGTGGCAAGTAATGCTCAACCTCTTGAATGCTGAGATCAATGACTAAAATACTTGTCACATCTACCTTAAAGCCTGCCACCAGATGCATCCGTACAATTGAAGTACATTGACTCATTCAGCTCTCTAAAGCCTGCTGTCAGATGAAATTTATCACTCGACGCTCACTGATGGTCATCGATAGGGTTTTGATACAAGTGTGTGAGAAATTGATTCATCTGGTCTCCGTGTCGCCAAACCTCTCTGCTAATGCTAATCTGGATTTGCAGCTGTTCCGCAGTGCTAGTGTAGCCATCTCAGATCCACCCAGATCATCAGGCAGTAGATTCTCCTAAGGATCTGGCAACCTAGATCCCTCACATGCACAGTTCACAGTAAGGGTCAGGTTCTTGTAAGAATCTAATGCCACTGTTATACAGCAGGAGGGGCGCGCAGGTGCTAATGTGAGTGGAGCAAGACTATAAATGCAGATGAGGCTTTCAGCACCGCCTGCTGGTTGGCTTACTTCCTAATAGGAACTGGCTGCTACTGCTGCATGCTGGAAGACTTAGGATCCTTGGATGCGCGTGTAGAAAGCCTCAATATCAGCACTAAATTTTCATAAATAAATTTAAATACATGGATGCATGTCCTTTTTAAAATCTTAGCATGCATAAAATACTGCTAGAGTTAGATTCCAATGGCAGATCAAATGTAATCCACGTTTTCTAAAATAGCCCATGAAGAGATGATTCCATATAATTGTATGATTTTTATGACTGCATTCTATTGTACATGGCCTATTAGAAAAGAATAGCTATCATTATTTGGGGAAAGCTGGGCTTTTTCTGACTATATGCTTTCACTTTTTCATTTCTAAAATGCATTCTTTTTTTTTTATTTTATGAAAAAATAAACCAAAATTTCATAATCAAATAATAATGAAATAACAAGTGTTATTTTAATGTGTTTCATTATCTTCAGTTACTCAGAGTCCAATAAAAAATAAAAAAGATTCTTACAAAAAGAAACATAATAACACTAATCTTTCTTTTCAGTGAACAAGATAAATGAAGATGTGCTTTTGTATCACACCTTGAAAGATTGTTAACCTACAAAAAATACACAGATCAGGAGAAGAAAGAACATGAAAGACTGTCTTCATAGAAGCCGGGATAATTCTATAGACTACATTATCTAACTAATTTTTCATGTATATTGATCATGCCTCCACAGTCTTTACAATGCAGTTTCAAGGGTGCATTATATTGTATTCATCTTATAGGCTGAACATATGGATTTACTAATTCGAGCAAAAAGAAAGACAAGAAACTAGATTCAACTTCAGTATAGGTATGTATTTATAAATAATATATATGTTACTCCAGTATTTCTAGCCACACACTATGAGGAATGTGTAGGGGTAAGAAAAGATGAAGTAGAAAACCATAAAAAGGCAATTGATAAGGCCAAAATATTTAGATGAAGGGAAATCTCCCTGGCATGAGGAAGAGTAGAGAGCAAAAGTGAGGCATCTGTGGTTCAGAGCTTCCCTTTGCCTCATGTTCCCGACTGTACTGTAGGGCCCTTAGTTTCTATTTAGGTCCTACTTTTCCTATATACAATTCAACTGAGTGTCGGGGATTTAGCTCAGTGGTTTCGCCTTCTGCCTTGCAAGTGCAAGGACCCAAGTTTGATCCCTGGTACCAAAAAACCCCCCAAAATTCAATTGAGATAAAACAGGCAAAGCAACAATTCATTAACATTAGTTTCTCAACAAATCCCCAGGGAACTGAGACATGTAAGCTACAAAGTGTTAAGGAGTTACATTCTGGAAAATGTGTGCCATCATGAAAGAGCAGATTTGTATACAGAATGACCTGGCTTTGCCTATTAACGATAGAGCTAATGCTGAGGAGGGTCCAGGGGTCTCTACATTACTATCTTAGCACATTCGGGGAAAGATATTATCCATGGACCACTAAGGTTCTAACCTTGCTAAAAAGCTTCTTGTAGACAAAACTAGAAAAAAGTATAAAAATGCATATAACTTGGGGGCTGAATCTGAGGAATGACCCTCTTTTGGTGCTACTGAAGAATATTTGAGGCTCTGTGGCTCACACTGAGATCTCTCATGTACAATCAGGCCACCAATGGGTTCAAAGGCCCAACTCACAGTTATTTGTTGAAGTGAAAATGTGGAGCAAAAGGCCTCAAAGAAAGCTGAGGAAAGGCTCAGGAAATATTCCAGTCCAATTCTGTGAATAAGAATATGCAGTGTGAATGAGGATTATATCCCTTGAGAATGTGCGGGTTTGCAGGTAAATGTACTGCTTATAAACATTTTTAAACGAAATTTAAAAGAAATAGATCTAACCTGCAAACAATCATTCCCGTGGATCTTTATTCACAGTGTAGAATTCCATGAAATTCTCAATACATGGAACCAAACTCCATGAATTTACAAAATAGAAGGCAATGAAAATTTAGAGTGCATAATATTATTACAGATTGAACACACTCAACCTTGAAAAGCCTAACAGTGATAGTCATATTGTTAGAACAAATGTGAAAGAAGAAATACAGATATGAGAAGAGCATGAGAATCCCAGTTTAGAATTTCTTTCAATCTACTTCAATTTTGTTGTATCTCAAAAAATGCACATTGTTCCTGGCCATAAAGAGGAGCCTCAGGTACAACCAGGAAAGGCAGGTTTCTATGAGGAGGAACTTGGGTTATTCTTGTCTTCACCAAGACCTTTAGGACCATCTTTGTTGATAAATCTTATAAACATTGACCTCTTAGAAAAATCTGACATTTTTGGTATTCTTTCATTATAGCACTCTCTCTTACCTTGACTTCATAATAAAATTTCTCAAAACTTTGGTCAATCCTATAGCTCCCTTGTAAGTTTTCGGAAGTATTTCTACCATCTTAACTGTAAATGTCAATCTCACTTATGTTGCAATCCTTGCAATCTTTTGAGCCCTCAATTCCTCTATATGGACTAGTCTTATTCTTCCTTACATGAATATATGCTGCTCTTGATAACTCATTCATTCATGTTGTATATGATTTAATATTTTGATTTGTTGTTATTTCTTTTGTAGATTTTATAGGCTAGGCCATGTTCATATTTTGGTAACAGACTAATGTCCTGCTTATTAGCAATTATTTTGATTTTTATTTTTTATGAAAAAATACAACATTTTAAAACAAAATTTAAAAATTACAGTAGTTAATACATTGTGTATCATAATCTTAAAGTTAGAGTCTAAAGACTCTCTCTTAGGAAGAAGACACAAATAGCCCAAAACTTTTTCAATGAACAAAAATTAATTAGAAGTATAAATGAATCAGATTAGCATATGTATTCAAATATTTATTTTCATGAATTAAAAATGTATGTTTGTGTGTATTAAACAAAGTAGTTGTGAAGACATGTGTATTGATGCACTTGTCCTGTCATCTTATGCCCATCAGGCCAAGCAGTAATGTAAAATCTCAATAAATGCAATTGTTAGAAATTATTTGACCAATTATGCAACCCTCTTCTAAGGTTTGAAACATTTGATTCCAAGAAGATTAAATAACAAATCTAAGATCCCATTCTGTATTAATCCTAGCTGCGAGGATGTATTTTTAACTTGTACTTCAATATTCTTTAAGCCACCAGCTACCTGCCAGGGCAATAGTGGAAAATAACAGAGGTATAAGATGATCACAAGAGATTTGCATGAATCATTATTTATCATTATTTATTGTTAGTTCCGTCTAGGTGCCAATTTCCAAAATAGCTGACTACTCAATGAACAAAAGCAAAGGAATTGTTAGGTCCATTATAGGAACCTGAAACTAGAACTAAACTAGCAAACAATTAAAGTAAGATTTTCTAGAAACAGGTATAATTATGATCAGTTCAAGTAATTACTTGTTTTAAATTTATTCTCACTCTTCTCCAGTATTTTAGCTAAATATATTTTTTTAAATATACATTAACATGTTTCAATACCATTTGTGGAATCAGTATTTTATTTAATGATATTCTAGAGACTAGTAAATCATGACACATTATGTACAAAGTGTCGAATGGAAAACAACTTATAAATAATGATTAACACTTGGAAATTATCCATTTTAGACTCAGAGAAGAACTGAGCGATTCATAGGGTATGAAATAACATTAATTTTACTATGATTGGGATGTCACAAAAGCAGAAGGACTGACTGGTAAAACATTTTGTGGGCTGATAAATATTTTTCATCTATTTACATGGTTGACTGATATTTAACAAACTTGGTTTCAAGAGCTCAGTGCCAAAAGCAGTAAAATGTAACCTGAGGGGATAATAATCCAATTAAAGCAAATTACTGGCAAGCAAAATCATTACATTTAGTCTTAAATACACCTTGTGCAGACCAGTTTTTACTATGTCACATTATCACAAGTTAATTAAATATAAGACAATATCCAAGAAAACAAAGGAATTATACATGAGACAAACTGCATAATAATGTGATCAAATTAAAGGAAAATAATATTTTCTTCAATAAGACCCAAAGTGATAAGATAATTTATAATCATGTGTTGGACAATTATAAATAAATAATGTTTTTTTCTAAAACAATATGGGAATTTCTATGTAGATAATACAAATTATACATAATGTAAGTTTTCCATATGTGGTGTCATTTGATATTCACTATTATTTAAGATTCTTGATGTTACTAATTTTTTCTCTCAAGAAGGTACAAATACCGAAAACTTGAGTTTTCATTTCATCATGCTATATTAAATATATACAGTTTACCTGTCTACCTACCACTCTTTATTTACACACAAACATGAAAATACATTTCATATCAGCAATAATAAAAAGTAACAATAAAAAATTTAATGTGACAATGAGTAAAATTAATCTTGGACATATAACTTAGTAACACATATCATTTAATCATTATACTATACGTTGTTAGCTCAAGACTAATAGTTTAGTAACCATCTGAAAATTAAAACACCACAGACATGATGTAGGGCACTGAATTCATGTGTCATACATGAAATTTTATTTTTCTTTTAAATTTTCTAAAAGTTTAAATATTGTAAATTTGTTATACATGTATATAGACATACAGCTTAAATATAAATGCCATTTGTAATATACATACCTATCTTTTCTTTCATTTTTGCTATCTTTTACTAACCAGGACACACCAAACACATCACCATTCCTGTCTACTGGTTTATTTAGGTAAATTGTGCCACAAAATGATTAAAGTGACTTCAATAACTACAATAACTAATTCATAACCATGCAATTTAAAGGTATTCAATAATACACATATATCCATGTACATAAAATCATTTCAGTAACAAAAATATTTTTCTGTAGTTTAACAAGAGAATCTGTATTATACACATTATTTAAAATCTTCCTTTCCTCACCCAACAATATGAAAACTGAATTCTGACTAATAGAATTATAACCGATTTAGTTATCCAGCCGCATAATTTATTAGATTGTATTTATTCAAGTATTTTTATTGATAGATTATTTGAAAAAATTAGAACTATTAAGATTATGCCCAATGCATCATTCTATATTTTTATTTAATTAATACACTTTTCATAAAGTAATTTATATGAAATTGCATGACTGAATCTAGTGTTATGAGTATTGTTACAGTAGAAGACATTATTAGTTTGCTTCACAGAAAGATTAAAAAACAATTTAAATTTTCACAAAGAATGTATAAGTGAATGCAATTATTTTGTAATTACCAATATAAACTGCTCTAATTACATTTTCCTATATAGAAAATTGATTTTTATTTTATTTGCATGTTTTTTAATATCAGTAAATTACTTAGGTTATCATATATTGGTAAATGATTTGGATTTGGTTTTCTGTAATTGTATTTTTCTTATAAATCTATGTGAAGTCATTCTGCATTATTTTGCTCTTTGTCTTCCATTAGAGCTTCTGAAAATAAATTACTATTTATTAAGTACTAATGAATTAGTACTTAATTTAGGGTATTTTGTTTTTCAAAAATTTT
>NW_004624731.1:25506744-25539486 GCF_000247695.1 Heterocephalus glaber | reverse complement strand
ATTTATTAATCATGTCTTGCACTAGGGGCACAATTTCTCCTGTTATCTGAGAAATTATTTCTGATTTCATTTTTTCCAGATTCCCTTTTGTTGCCAGTTCAGGGGGTCCAGGTTGTTGAGTATCAGAGTGTTCCATCTCATTTCCCCTTGTGGTTGCTGTAGGTGATCTGGAAGTCTGGTTTTGAGACTTATTTACGTGTTTTCTCATTTTGATGGGGGTGGCTGTTGGTGCCTGCACAGATTACCTCCTCTGAGCTGGGAGAGGTGGGACAGGGGCTGGGAGCAGTGGTAGGGAAGGTGGCCCAAAAGCCCTTTCCTTTGGGCTGGGAGCAGTGGGAGGGATGGTGGCTGGGAAGCCCCTTCCTCTGGACCAGGAGCAGCTGGACTCAGTACATTGGTCTGGTGGTCCGGTGTCCTCTGTGTTCTTGTAGTGTGGAACCAGTTGGCTGTACAGAGGAGCGGGGGTGGTCCAGTGGATTGTTGCCGGGAACGGGCTGATTCGGCATGTTCTATGTGTCTCAGGACCTTGGTAGGGTGTCCCTCAAAAATTTTAAAAGTATGCACTCAAATATATGTTGTTTGCATATATTTTAATAATGAGTTTAAGAGTTTATGTTTTTTTGTTTGTTATATTTTATCATAAGGTTTTAGTTTGTTTTTTCTTTGCATGTTAATATTTTAACTAATTGAAATTTATATTTATGTTTCATATAATAACGAGAGACAAATGATTGGTTTGTTCTGGAATTTTTAAATTATATTTATTGCATGTACCTGAATTATTTAGTAAGCAACAGCTTTACTTAATAAATAAAATAGTTTTCTACCTGAAGAAGAACATACACTGATATCAATAAAAATGACACTATTAATCAGTATTTACTGAGTAATTACTAATTTTCATATATATTTCTGCATGGTTTTCAAATACTTATTTAATCCAGAAACAGAACAACTATGGTATTTACATAATATTAATGATAAAATTGGATCAATGAGCATCTAAGCATATTACTTAATGTTTCACAGTTAGAAAATAATTTATATTTCTAAGAGGTATTGTATGGGTTTAAAACTTGTATTTTTATTATCAGATTAAGTGACAGTTAAGCTTAATCATCAACTTGATTGGCTCCAGAGATAGGGAGAACTACAAACAGCTAGTAGAGGGAACACAAAAGAGGCTGTATGGGAGAGAGCTGGCAAGTCCAAGAGGTGGGGCCACCCCAATCCTTTGGAGATCACATCTCAACACTGTGGACTCCAGATGCTATAAAGAAGCTGTAAGATTTACTGTTTTCCCTGACAATATTTTATGTGTTTTGGTCCAATTCATTCCTAATCTCCTTTTTCTCCATTTGGAATGGAAAGTTTTACTCTATGTCATTGTATTTTGGGATCAAGTAACCTTGATTTTGAATTTCATGAGAGTTCACAGTTAAGAGTTTGCTTTAAGTCTCAGAGGAGACTTGGACTTGAACTTTTGAGCAATGCTGGAAAACTGTAGAAGGAATTAAAACATTTTTGGTTGTATGCAGGATGTTTACATAATGTTAGGCAGATTTATAACCTTGTTATTTTCTATATTTGTAAATAAAGTATGGTTCCAGGAGTTGTGTTTGCATGTTAAGTTGACAAGTGGTGGAATGTGATAGTTTAGCTTACTTATCAGGTTGACTGCATTAAAAGAATTCTGAATAGGGGTTGTATTATAAGGGACTAGCTATACTCATTAGTGGATTCATCTGCTAATGTTCATATCTCAGTGTACTCTTAGGCATGTTCTCTCTAATATGTAAAAACCAAAATGGGATAATCTGACAGTAGATTAGTGATTACTAGGTATTGGAAAGAGTGTGGGTAGGGGAGAAGGGTGAAAAACGGTGGATGGATTGGACTAGTGGATTCTGTATGCATGTAAGGAAGTATCACATCAATCATAAATAAGGTATACAATAAATACATGTTAATACAATATGAATTTAAATAAAAACAAATAGAAAAACAATTTTTATTTTTATTTTTTAAATAACTTTATTATCAAACACACTCATACAAAAAAATTAAACCATTCAAAGAAGAACAATGCAAGGGGAAAAAAAACTACAACAATATTCAAATATAGTAGAACTCAACCAAAACAAAACTGAAAAGCACTTAAACATTTTTCCATATAACTTAAAAAAAAAACTCGAACATTCTAAGATTATATTATACACAAAAACTAAATTGAACTTGAATCACATAGTGGGGTAAACAAGGTAAAATTTAAAATAAGCACTCCCAGGACAAATATATCAAGATTGGGTTTAGCAAAACTTTCTTAAATGACTGGGAAAGCACAGAGTATAAAAGAATTAAAGCATCAAAAATATGAGTTCACATTTAATGTGTTCTTCAAAATGCATCTATGAAAATTAAAAGAATATTAAATAAAATTCTTATATCTGCTAATTGATTTAGAACACACAAAAATGCTTATTACTATTATTAAGTAAAAAGAAAATTGAATGCTAAATAACTAAGTTTTGAATAGACATTTTATCAAAGAAGATATACGAATGGCAAATAGCACATAATAAGTCCTTAGCATAATAATATATTTTTGTGGTGCTGGGTACAGATAATAAGACTCTGTAGGAAGTGACATAATGACTTAGGTCCATGAGAACAAGCAATGTATCTACTTCATCCTACTGTGAGATCCTGGAACACACGGAAATGTAAGTAATATTAACTAAGTTTATGTATGAACCCTGATGCACAACCCACCCTCACATATATATGTTTGTAATATATGGTATACATATAATATTTAATTTCATGTATATATATTCTCCAATACTATACAGATGAAGGAAGTGAAGTCTAGAATTTTCATATACTCACTGCCTTATTGGTTAAAGAACAGAGCTATTAGTAGTAATTAGGTCTCCTGCTTCTCTCTTTGTACTTTTCACCTACTAATTAAAGGACTAATTAAAGCTAAAGTTAACTATTGAAAATAATTAATCACCAGGTTGTAAATGCTTAAAACTTTAATTCTCCCTTACCTAATAATCCAGTGTGCTGATTGGACAGCATTCCTTCAAGTTTTCATGCAAGGAGTTTGCTCCTGGCACTGTGCAGCTTTCCATTTTGCACTCATGGCTGCTGAGTTAGTGGCAAAAGCTGCCTCCATTCTACTGAACTGAGGCCACAGAGGGCAAAAGAGTCAGCTATGGGAGATTTGTGTGGTCAATATTGAAATATTGCACATTACTTCTTCCGACATTTTATTACCCACCACAGCTCTTTAAACTCACTTAACTACAACAGATATGAAAAAAATCTGTTTGCCAGGAAAAAGAAGAACCAATTTCTGTAAAATATAGTGTACTGTAATTAATATCCAGATTCTAAAGTGTCACAACATAAACACTGCATTTTAATGTAAAAGCTATTAAGAGTAAGCATGAAAATATTAGGCTGTAACAATATTTAACAAACTTGGTTTGTATTAGATGGGTAGAATTAAAAACAAATGACAAATGACAGAATAATCGTGTTTGTATGGGCAATAAAATTGAATTATTTCTTCTAAATAAAAAATCCTAATTAGTTTCTGAATTACATTTCCAATTTGTTAGGTACAAGTCATTATAATTATTTATTTTGCTTCATAGCTTCATGCTCAATAAATATTATAGTGGTCAGCCCAATTACTTTATTTGTTTAAAAGATTCATGAAGATCACTGAGATCAGTCTCTCTAGGCGCATACAAGGCACTTTTTCTTAGATATGAAACATTTACCAACCATGAAAACTTAATTCATCTATCACTACCCTATGCTTAATGTTTCATTGGTAGGTGTTTAGGAGTAAAATGTTACTATATATAATGCAAGGACCACAATGTGATAAAAGCTGAATTGACTGAAATTGTACATACTTCACAACAAAATAGAGAAAAACAGAAATAATCATTATCAATTATACAGATTTAGAAACCAGGAGTCATTTTGAAAGACATATCACCTTTCAATTTATCTTTTTGTTAAAAAGTAATTTTTGCAAAACATTGAAATATTGTCATGTAAATTCACACTTCTGTGTTGTCTATAAATTGGTGTCTGTATTTTTCTAGTATGGAGACAAATTTCCAGAAGAGAAATATTCTATTTAAATTCTTGTAATTGTATGAGCAATGGATAAATGATAGTGATTTGTATTGAGTCTCAGTTTCAATTTGCAACCTGAAAAAAGCACCCCATTTCTGTTTTACTGTGTATACGGTCCAGGGCAGTTTTCTTGGCTGTGCTTCTGCATATTTTGACAATCCTGACCAATATTATTTTGAAGTCTCTGCCAGTAATCAGAGAGTAATAAAAAAAATCTAATAAAAATGCTGTCTTTAAGGATAATATCACACAAATTGACAAAAAATTTTATAATCACATTATTTTCCTCTTATTTATCTAACCAATAATATTTATTTTTAGATTTCCATTATGAAGTACCTTTAAAGCTTTTTAAAATCTTATCAAAGTAAACATCTCAAGAATTTGGAAGTAGAGAGATCCATATGTTATAGATACAAGAATATACCAAATAATTAACCCCACTACTTTACCCAATTAAAAGAGAACAAAAATATATACTTCATGGTCATATATATTATAATTCAAGCATGGCTTAGAAAAGATATGAAAAAGATGCATTTTAACCCCTTTGATGTTGAAGGATAATTTTATTGATGATTGTAGGAAAACAAATTTAAATAGAAAACAATACTATTTACATGTGTTGATCTATCCCTGTAGTACTATAAAATATCAGACAACTATAGCCCTTTAAATAAATACATAGTAGGGACTTGGCCCTATAAATAAATACATAGTAGCTTTCCTATTGCTGTAACAAAATATCTGACATCCACAATTTCAAGGAGATGCTTATTTTGGCTCACGATTTCCAGAGGATTTAGTCCATAGTTTGTTGGTTCCATGACAGAAATGGCACAGTGAAACACCACAGCAGAGTGAAGCTGCTCAAACTATGGTAGCCAGAAAGCAGAAAGAAAGAAGAGAGGATCCAGGGTTACAAACACATGCCTCTAATGATGTGGCTCCACCTCCTAACAGCAGATTCAGCTGTAAACTCATGAACAGATTAATCTATTGGTGCATATATACCACCATGATCCAATCAACTCCAAATGTCTCACCTCTGAACACATGAGAATTTTAGGAGACATTTTAAATTTTTACCATAAAAAGGGTGCACATTCACAAAAATTTGATCAAAATATGTTATAGAATCCATCTAAGTTAGTGTTTAATTAATTACAGTATTTTTAGAAAAAAATCAATAATGAAGAGGCACATTAGTATTTATTTTACAACTAGTACATATGAACTTTTACACAGAACTCAAATAACATCCCTTTCTGTGCAATTTTGGGAATCACCTCTTTGTGTCCTGAGCCGTCAAATGTGTTGTTAGTAACTAACTTCATATCTATAGCTGAATGTAAGAGGTAGAAACACTGTTACCAGTAGCAATTTTCCTGTCCTCTTGAAACAGTATATCTTCTTTTGCTTCTATCTCATTTCTATTTTGCTTTTAATGCCAGTTATATCATTATTCATCATTATTCAAGAGGTTGTATTATCCATCATGGAGCCCATAAATGAAGACTCCTAGTGACTCTCAATGATCATTATGACACATCACTGATGGCCACAAATGTGGGGCTTTCCCAGAATATGCAGAGAATATGAACTGTAATTCATTTTCTGTTCATGTTAAATTTACCGCTCAGAATATTACAGTGTAAATCCAAAACAGCACATTTTCCAAGTGTCTTCTCAGGAATTTTTAGGCATAATCTGTGTTTAGAAAGTACACTTCCTTGCATTATTGAAGCCAATCCTGTCTTCTATATAGCTCCATCAATTGGGAAGGACAAATACAATCTCTGAAAAAAAATATCTTATTTAAATTATTATAGGAAAGTCAATATCTCATCCAACTTATAGTTAGAACATATGAGAGCATGACATTTTCACTATATTTGGAATCAAAATATAACATTGGTTGGAAATATCCATTAGTGTCCCAGTGCCAATTTTGAATGCCTTCATAAGAAATAGGTCCTCATGTCCACAGATGACCATCTGACTCAATGTAATGAAACTGTTGTGGAAGCAGGGGCATATCCTAAATGTAGGCAGCATGCAGTAAGTGGGAAAAATGTTTGCTGTCTTTCTACTCCCCACCCCATTTTTTAACCACATTCAGTGCTCTTAATTGATAGATAATTGACAAGATAGATGGCACAGGACTCTGTACAGACTCAAGCTCAAAAGCAGGGTTTGGACCTAAGGTATCCCAGAACACTGACTCTCCACGTGTTTAAAAGGACCATAACTGAAAAGCAGTACATCAGCCTTTCACTCAGTCTCCAATGTTCTCATCAAATCAGTCACTGCAGTCAAAAGAAGTAATCTACTCTCAGTGACACCACCTTGTGACTGATATGGGCACTCAGAGCTGAGATGACATCATCACCAGGAAACCTTGAGCTCTTGAATCCAGCTGGCTGACCACATTCCAGAAGTCCGAGGTGAAGAAATGGGGACAATTCTAGCACTCTTGGCCCTGGGTAGACTTATTCAATAGAAGAAGACTAGAAACATTTGTTTCCACTGAGAGGAAGAGCACAGGGCACAGTTTCCATTTGCCCAGTCTAAAAGCAGTTCTTTGAGAAGCAGGTAGTAATACAAAAAAAGAAAAGTTTCACCTGGGAAGGGACAAATTCCTTATCAGTTTAACTCATCCCACCTACTGTTGTGAGAACATTTTTGCTCATCTTACTGTCCTAATCAACATAAGCTTCTCAGGGTCCTAAAATCTTTATCATCATAAGATCCATATCATCATAGGATTACTGCCACACTTGAAGTCAGCTGATACTTCCTCCCATTATAAGATCCTCTTCAATTTAGGATTTTTGTCTCCCTCTGAGCCATGTGATACTCTCACTGAACCCAATAAATAATAGCAAGCTCAGAGTGCCTTTGTCTTTCCTGTCTAGAGGAGCAGTGATCAGGCCCAAGACCCACCCTTTTCTCTAAGTCTTGTTTCCTGTCTTTATTCTCTAATTAACCTTGTTCTATCCTGGCTCACAGGAGACCAGAGCCCACTGCAGGGTTCTTATAACATCCCCTTTCCTGTTCCCTATATTAAGTGTGTTTTGTCCCTTAATGGTTCATGTGTTGAAAGCCTGATCCCCAGTGTGGTGTAGTATGATGCAATGGAACTTCTAAAAGGTGGAACTTATGGGAGGTCATTGCAAACATTGGCCTTTGAACAGATTAAGGTCATTCATAAAATTGTTATGAAAAATTCAACACTGGTCTTTCCTTGCTTTCTGGATTCTTTTCTTGGCATCTGATCACTTGTACATGTATTTCCATTGTGATGCCATCTACCGTATGTTGTAGACAAGGAGAAACTTACTTGTGTCCACCAGTTGTTGGTAACATGTTCTTAAAAGTACAAAACTGTGAGCTAAATAAACCTCTTTTCTTTATAAAGTACTCAGGCTTAGGCACTTGGTTAGAGCAATAGAAGACAGAAAAATACATACACTTTTCTTTTTTTAGCACTGTAGATAAAGTAATTTAATTTTTAAAAATCATGATTACCTTATAGAGGAGTATCATTTAATAAATGAAAGGATGTTTATTAAATATGAATCTTAACTATTTCCTTGGTGTGTAATGGTAATAACTATTTAATTTTCAAATGAAATTCATGAAACAATTTTTCTACATGAATAAATTTGTTAGTATACTGTATATTTGAAAAAATTAATGGAAAGAAATGTAATTTATAATGTTATAGGTGTTTCAATATGTATAGAATGGAATCTAAAATAGTAAAACAAATAGAAACTTGTATCATTTGTGAACTTGGACTTTAAAGAAATAAAAGTGTCAGAAATTACCCAACATATACAGCAAAGAAAATTTAAAATACAAGCATAAAAATATAAAGGTCAAATTTAATATTAATACAAATAGTAATATGAAGCCTATTTACAAGTTAGAATAGAACAAATTAAAATAATTTAATAAAAGACCTAGTATATCAAGACATATTATAAATTGGCTAATTAAGAAAAATAAACTTTATGAAGTTTATTATATGACTGACTTCCATGATTTTTATTTCTTATTTTTCTCAAAAAAATATCTAGACAATATCAGTAGTGTTGCTTGTACAACAATATTAATTGTGATATTCTTATTGTTTAGCACTGATTAATAAAATTATAATTTATACCTATGGAATATGTAATCAATTTATTCAACTGAAGGCTTTCACTCTTTAAAAGTCATCGAGAGGAAAACAAAAGTCAATAGGGGGGATGCATATTGAGACAGAGTATCATTATGTAGTTCAGTCTGGCCTTAAACTCACTATGGATCCCAGGCTGGCCATAATTTCCAGGCTAGCCTGGTACCTTAGTGTAACTACATCTCAAACTAGAAAGGGATGGGGCTCAGTGGTACAGTACTCGTTGGTTTATCCATAATATCACCATGAGCACCACCACCACCACAATAACAACAAGAGCAACAAAATGCTTACATTTATTCCTCACAGGAATGCCAGAAGCTATCTTTTGTTGATTTTTAAATGTTACCCATTTGCCCCCTTTCTTACTATTTTACATTATCTACTGGGATAGGGGAAAAGAAAGATGGGAATGGAATTAATATGAGAAAATAAAAGAATGGAAACAAAGTCTTCCTAAATAAGGAGGGATGGAGGGGTTGAAGGGAGGGGAGGGGAATGGGGGAAAAAGTAAGAACCAAGATAGAGTATGTAAAGGTGCAAATTCACAATGATGAATGTCATTATATTGTATACCTAAAATGTACCAATAAAATTAATAATATTAAAATAAATAAATAAATGTTAGTTACACAGATTTTATCAGTCCACACTGCATATTGTTTTGAATTATTCCACTGTACACTATAAATATGTACAATGAAAATAATAATTGTTTTAAAAAGTAGACATATATATTGTAGTGGGTAACACAGTAAAGTAAAGAGAGAGGGGAGAAAAAAGTAAACAGAGAAAAACATTGCTAGATATAATATGGTGCAACTATGCTGTTGAAGGGAACGCTTTTAGGAACTTTCTTATAAAAAATAAGCATACTACTAATACATGCTCCGGCAATTGTACTGTATATTGAAACATATATCAGCACAAATATTTGAATGCAAATATTTACACAGCTTTATGTGTCAGAGAAAAAGAAATAAAGGAAAAACAAGAAAAAATTCAACTGTTCAGTCACAGTTGAAAGAATAAAAATTGTATAACCATGCAGTACAATTCTACCTAACAACAGAAAAGAGTTAATTGCTGACACATGAGATGATATAAATGAATTTCAAAGTTATTATGCTGAATGAAGTGTTCATTACACACAAACAAGTATATAATGCATGATCCTGATTATATAACATTTAATGAAATGCAAATAGTTCAACATAAAAGGTGATTGCATAGAGCTTGGAGTAGAGGAAGTGCTAAACTGTAAATCAGGGAAAGGAAAATGTTTTGTATCTTGATTGTGACAGTAGTTTAAAAGATGAATAATAGTATAGAATTTCATTTCTGATCTTTAGTTGATTGCTGTTGATTATCTCAATAAAATATTTTAAAATCGAATGATTGATAAGTACTTTCATAAAACTGACTAAAACAAAAAGAAAAATATATAAAATAAACAAAACTTTTTATTCTGTCATACTCTATAGCATTCTGAATTTGGCTGAAGATGTGAGTGTGTGTGTATTTTTATAAATTAGAACTGACAGGCAGTGTACTGAGTCTGTTCTAGTTTATAAAAGATTTCCAAACACAACAACTAATAATGTTCTCTTTTATTCTCAAAAATTTATTGTACAATAAATTATATAGTATAAATGTAATTCTCATGATGACCAGATGGTAATTGATGAGGCTGCATTGGAACCCAGCTATCTTTCTCTAAGATTTGAACTATCTTAGGCTTTGCCATCTGCTTATTGTAATGGTTTTATATATTGTCTTCCCCAGTCATGAACCTGCTCTCTTTTTGCTTATTAATATGGTGAAAACAATATGGTGAAACAATAATATGTTTTGTCAGTGCAAATAATCTAGATCTGTGTTTTCTGTGTCTAAACATTTTTTTATTGTATGTCTTTATTGAAGATGTTTAAAATGTTTAAGACCTGTTATTTAATGAAGCAATAATAGCCTTCAATTAATAAGGTACTGGCCAAGCTATCTCGAGTTCATGTCCCATGTGATTAGTTTCATTTAGCCTCTAGGAAACAGAACAGATTAAGCTGTATGTGTCACCCTTGGTGAGTCGCTCTCTGAGGATGAGGAGAGGCGTTTATATTTATTATTTTATTTTAGAAAAATCTAAGTATCAATGATTATCACACAATAATTTTATAAGCCATTAAGGAAGAAAAATACTGCTAATTAAAACCATGACCTAATTCTCTCCTTTTTAAAATCATTTTATTGCATCAATTCTAGCACACATTGAGATTTAGTGATATCCAATGGGAAATATGACAGCACTAATAAGATTGTGTTAGTTTTCTGGCCACACATCTGAAATACCAGAGACAAAAAACTTTGAAAGAGAAAAGGTTTATTTTGGCCTACGGTTTCAAAAGTTTCAGTCCATGGTTAGGTGGGTGCATTGCTTTTTGGTCTATGGGGAGGTTGTATATCATGGTAGGAACATGCGGCAGAGGACACTGCTCACTTCAAGGCAGCTGGAATGAAAAGAGAAAAGAGGGAAGGGTCAGAGCCCCAGTTTCCCCTTCAAGGGTACAGGCGTAATGTCTTAACCTCCCCCAGTTAGGCACTAGCTGTTAAAAGTCCTGCCATCCCCAACAGCACCACAGGCTGAGCCCCAAGCCTTTAACACATGGTCCTTTGGGGACAGCTCAGATCCGAGGAGCAGCAGTGAATAATGCTTTATTAAGCAACAGAATACAAAGTGGAACTAAGAGGCATTAAATCACACAATGCCCGGGAGAACAGAAATGATGTTATTTAAGCTATGTCATAAAAGGTAAATATTATTTAAGAAATGCCACAAAATATGTAAGGGATTTATGGATACATATTTAAGTAAAGAAAATAGTACCATTGTTCTGTGCCTAACTTCTATTTCCCTACAGTGACACAACAGTAAAATGTATTATAATTATGATGAGCACTGATGCAATTGATGTTATTGAATACTACTCTCTATGTCTGTCATTACTTTAATAATTCTAACTTTCTCTCCAGAACTTAGTTTTTAACATAAATGGAAGAATTTTACCTTGTATATGTGTTGTAACAATTTGTAAACTACCTTCAGCTACTAGCTTTCCAAGTTGATATTTCAGACTTTTCTGTTTTTATAACTGTTATGATATTGAAATATTTCAAGTGGAATTGCCTTAATTTTATACTTACACCATGGTTCTTTAGAAAGTTTTCTGCTATTATACTTCTGTAATATACATGTCCTGTGCCTCAGTTGAGAATTGTCTGCTGAGGCTTCATGTGAAACCTGATGATATTAGTTTTAATGGTACATAAATGTCACATGTAGTTTTCATAATCCTAGTTAGATTGAAAAGGAATACCTAATTTTTTATGATTATCTTTACCTATTCAGTTACATACTTTAAAGAGAAGGAAAAGCCTTTTAAAATGTGTGATTTAGCTAATTTTTAAATCACTTTCCAAAAATATTTAATACTTGATGACAAAAAAATTATGAACTGTTAGGAACAAGTGATAACTCATAATGGAAATACCAAAAAAGATCACCTTATTTCTCTTTTTTCTTTATAATTTTTGTGTTAATAGCATCACAGGAATAAATGTAAAAGTGTATTATCCTTGTGTATTTGAAGTGATTTATTATACCCACAGAAATGTGACTGTTCCATATACACAGCAGATCTGAAGGCATTTTCAAATTAGTATACAACGTCAACAGCATGCAAAGTTATTTCATAGAAAAGGTCCTTTAAAAACTGTAATACAAATTTCTTTCCAGTTTTAACTGAGAAGATAATGACTAATTTTCATCTTAATGAAATGACCCCAATAGAGGGCAATTATCTCTGAAGGCCAATCAAAAAATGTCCATTAGTGCTGAATGAATTTGTTATTTAACTTAACTGCCTTTTCATGTACTCTCATGCCTATTTTAAAATGATTTGATAGGATGTTTTACTGTATCAACTAGCCCATGTTTTAAGACAGACTTTATATATCCTATGACATTATCTTAAAGTATTAACTTCTATATCAAATATACATGAAATGGCCATACTCAATGTGATGACAGCACAAAAATCCAGAATGCAACTCTAGTAGTGGATGTGAAATTTGTTATATTACCTCATACCTGGCCATGCACCAAGACAGATAATATTTAATCAGGTGCTAATAAAGTCAGGTAGAACAGACAGATTCCACTTTGTGAAATGTTGGTAAAATGAAGAAGTAAAGGAAACTTGTATTAAATAGCTTTAAATACATATTACATTCAAAGAGAAACTAAAAGGAGATATTTTTGCCCTTTTTTTATATTCTGAGTGTCAGTTAGTTTATGTGTCAGATTCCTAAAGAATCTTTAAATACAGATTTCTTCTGGGAAGCTATTTAAAATTCCAAAGCCAATTTTTCTTAGAAAAAGTTAAAATGTGGTTGCCACAAAATTATATGTCTTTGATGAATTTGTTTGGTTTGCTTTTGTTCATTTAAAAATGATTCTTCTCTGTAATATGTATACTCATGAATTCATTAGTCATTTTAAAATTGGTACATTGTTATTATTTTCTGTCCATTTACATTCTTCTTCCAGTCACCTGTGTTCCTACTATCTAACATTGAGATAAATTGGAAGTGTGCTTTTGTCGTTGCTTCTGAAAACAGCCTTAAAGCATGTGCTCTTAAATAATCTGCTGCTCCTGTGTACTTGGTTATTCATTCTAGATAAGGAGTACTGAAGTATATTTGGAAATTGTATTTTTCATAAAAAATAAAATTTGCAAGATTTCTCTGTAGTGAATATACACCTCTAGATATTTAAATATTCTTTAATATATATATCAAAATTTTAACTAGAAAGTTTGTGTATTTTTTGTCAGATACAGTTCTAATTTCCTTGGTATTGTGTGGTAGTAATTAATAGTGGTTTTATTTATTTTTTATAAACTTTTATGGACATAGGAGAATATAATTAATTTTATTTGACTTTTTAGCCAATTATCTATAAAAAATCCCAAATGTTTAATTACGTAAAAGAATCCATAAGAAAATTTACCATTTTAATCATTTTGAAACATGTAGTTCAGTAATATGGAAAACATTTACATTGTTGTACAATCAGTATCCAGAACTTTTCTTTGAAAAACTGAAAGTCTATACCCATTAAATAGCTCCTCCTTGTAACTGTCTTTCCCTAATCCCTGATGACTTTCCTTCTCCTTTCTGTCATATTCTAGGTATCTCATATGAATGAATGTATTCGGTACATTTCTCTTAAATTTCTAGTTTCATTTGGCATGCTGTCATCAAGGTTCATTCATGCTGTATCATTATGTGTCATGTCACAATATTCTTGTTCAAGGCTGAATAATATTCCATCATACACACATACAGGACCACATCTTGTACTTCCATACATCCACTGGTGAATACTTGCCTTGCTTCCACTTTTTCTCTAGTGTAAATGATATTGCTATGAATATAAGTTTACAAATATCTCTTCAAAATTCTGGTTTCAATTCTTATATGGTAATTTGATAATATGGTAGTTCTATATTGATTGTGGAAGTATATACTTACCTATAGCAGGTGCCTCATTTTATAATTCTAGCAAGAGGATATAAAAATTTCAATAGCTACTCTTTATCCTCTCCATTTAACTTCCTCTCTCTTTTTTTAAAATTAAGTTCATTGGTACATTTTGGGTATACAATACAGTTACATTCATGATTGGGAACTTGTATCTTTACATGAGTATCTTGGTTCTTATTTTTTACCCATTCCCCTGCCTTCCTTTCAACTCCTCCACCTCTTCCTATTTACAAAGACTTTGCTTCCATTTTTTCCTTTTCTCATATATTTTCCTTTCCCCTACCCTTCCACTTCCCCTACCCCTTTAGGCCTTTTCTTCTTATTTCACATTATCAATTATAGTTATTAATTGATATGTAACTATGGTTTTAATTTAAATTTCCTTAATGTTTGATGATGCAGGGCATTTTTTATGTGCTAATGTATATTTGTATGTATATCATTGTTTTTTGAAAAATGTCTCTTTAGATACTTTGCCCATAATTAAAATATTAGGGTGTCTCTGATGTTTTTATTATTGCTGTTGTTGAATTTTAATTCTTTGTAGTTATTCCATATATTAACTCCTTATCAAATATATGATTTGCACATATTTTACCAACTCTGTAAATTGCCCTTTCATTCTGTCAATTGGCCAATTATTATCTGGAATTCAGTTTTCTTAAATTCACAATTACATTCTTAAATCTGAATAGTTGTACTAAAAATATAGTTTTATATTTGATCAATCAGAATATTTGTACATATTGATGCATAGAAATTGTACATTCTAGACATTATAAGTTTTTTACTTAGATCCTCTGAAATAAGAAGTAAAAATATGAATGACAAGCAAATATTTATTTACTGATCATAATAAAATATTTTGAATATTTTCCTAACAGAATAACATGCACTTTGATTTTAAGGAAATAATTTTAGAAGTTTTATACTCATAAAAAGATCAAATTCATTTGAGATATTTGCAATAAACTCTGGATATACTTTCCCCGATTAATAAATATTTCATTGTCATATTTATTTGGATCAGTGAATTAATGTTAACACTGTACTGTCAGTGAAGTTTCTGACTTTATTTAGATGAGATATGATTTTTCTTTTATTGTTTCTTTATTTCAGGAGCTCATCCAGGATAGCACATTAATTTTAGTTTCATGTTTCCTAGGGCTCCTTTTATCTATGCCAACTCTTAAACTTCTATTGTGTCTCTGAACTAGATAGATTGAGATGTAGTGGCTACTTTTATGTTCAGTTTATATTTTGTACTAGGATTTTTCTAATGCAGCTATTGATGCTCAGCAAGAAAGATCACAGAGGGAATCATTCTTACTCTCATGCTAGAGGATGCCGACCATCAACTAGACAGCACATTCTGACTTATCTCAGTCTTCTGGCTGATTCAGTGTGTTAATTTTTCTCCATGGTAAACTTAATATCCACCCCATTTTTACCAAATACTTTTTAGAAATAAGTCTCTAAGTACAATTGGCACTTTAGATGTGAAAATAATAATCTATTTACTTGTGAAAAGTAATAATCCTTTTAGAGTGAAATATATGCATAAATCACTTGGAAAATATACTAGGGAAATTTAACTCCTCCCTCACATTTATTTACCTATTCAAAAATTTCTGTGCAGTAGTATGAACTCTATTTATTTTATATTTTGGATTATAATCATTCTTTTGTTCCTTAAATTGTTGCCAATTTGACCGTCCGGACTGCCTTTATTTTTATTCAGTATGTCGTGGGTGTGTGTTTGTATGTGTGTGTGTGTGTGTGTGTGTGTGTGTGTGTGTATTTAGAGCTCAAGACTATTCTGTAACCCTTAAAGATGCTTGAGGCTTTTTTTTTTCATTTTTAAATGTCAGAATAAGTTAATTTTCCAAAGAGTGATAGTTTTTCTGTTGAAGAATGGTATTACAAAACATCATCTATGTACTAGGTATGATGATTGCTACTAGAATTTATTGCTTATATGCCAACTCTCCTGATAGGGGAAGAAAATCTATGTAGCTGCAAGCCCACGGATATGAATATATTGATGAAATCTCTCCATCCTCATAGGTTAAGTTCATGCTGTTTTCTATAAATGTGATCCATTACCCCATGGGCCATTTTAGTCCTATTCTTGTGCTTGTATGTAATTAATCATTCACTCAAAAAGAGATTAAACTCGTTTACATTCTCTGCCTCACTTTGCTTATTTAATTCCCATATACTCATATAACACTATAAGAATGGTTAAACTGTATTCCTGTACAATAATAATCAAATAGATTACAGTTTTTTTGTTTTTGTTTTTTGGTATCGGGGATCAAACTCGGGACCTTGCACTTGCGAGGCAGGCAGCAGTAGATTATATTACAATTTTAAGGTATAACTTCTTCTGCCTTTACTTTGATATATTTCCCTCATTTACATGTTTAGGCTAGCCCATAGTCTCTTCCATCTTCAGTGAGGGTTTTAAGTACACTTATAATACAGTCAGTTTAATTATTCACATTCTTCATTCTGTCCTATAATATCTCCTATGTAATGTACTTTTAAAGTTTCTACACATTCAGCTTTATTTTTGTGCTGTGAATTTCATAGAGTCTGACAAAAGCACAGTGTAAACTCAGGATTAATGTCATAGTGAACAGTTTAAATCTGGAAAATTCCCCATCATCCATCTATTCAATATTTCCCTTCTCTTTCCTCGTGCTTAGCAACAACTGCTTGTTTACTATCTCTAGTTTGCCTCTTCTGGGAAGTTATATCATATAATTATATGATGTACTCTAAATACTGCCCCCTTTCACTGAGCAATACACATTTCACATTCAACTTGTCTTTGTCTTGATAAGTCATAATTTTTATTCTTTAATGAACATCTCATTGTATAGATGTCACACAAACATTTAAAGTCCATCTATTTATGAAAAGACCTTTTCCAGTTTGAGGTAAAAGCAAGTTAAATGAGTATACATATTTATAATATTTTTTGTGTGGATATGATTTTAACGCTAGACTGACAAATACCTAGGAATGTGATAGCTGGATAACAAGGTAAGATTATTTTTAAGTTTGAAAAAAATAAGTGAAAATGTTTTATAAAGGGACAGTACTGCTTTGGAGTCCTAAAGTGCATTTATTGATAGCCATACTATGCATTTTTTACTATTCTGGGTTTCCGCATCACTATTTCATCTTATTACTTGCATTCGGATGCAAAAGTCATTACAGAACTTTAGATGTCCAAAACATACCCAAATATATAATGCTTTTATCATCTCATCCACGTACAGTTTCATTCATTAAGCATGGCTTACTGCATGATGGCAAAAGACAAAGCTATATAGGCAAAATCCTATATAGGCATGTTTTTAAAAAAGCTAAAAACCTGATCATTTAGTTGAATTTATTGTGAGAGAATTCTGATATACTTTGTTAGGCTAAAATTGTGCATTGTTCAAGAAATTGGTATAATCTCTCCAAGTACTTTATGGAAAAACTGATAATTTTGAGATGGAATAATAAAAACTATTATAGAGAAGTATTGAGTCACTATAAGTACAAACTCATCAGAAAAATAGCAGGCTTTTCAACAGATACCTTAAAGACTAGGAAAAATTGGAGTGAAGTTTTTCAAGCCCCAAAATAATAAAAGCTAACTCAGATTTCTGTATTCTGCAAAGCTATTTTTTAAAATCAAAGAAAAAAATAAATAACTGCCATGACAAGGAAAAACAAAGAAATTCATGACCTCTGAGCTGCAATGAAAAAAATACTTCAGGGAATTCCAAACGGAGGATCAGATAACAACATTCCTGACACCAAGGGAAAGAATAATGCTCAGTAGGAGAGTAGTTAATTGAATGAGAAACAAGTCTCCAGCACTGGAAAATAATCTAATGACAGGAATCAGCATGTACATTTCCATAGTAAAACTCAGTATAAATGGTTATAACCCTCTAATCAAAAGAAACAGACTGCTGGATGGGAGCAAAACCAAGACCCATCTATATGTTACTGGAAAGAGGCACACTCCATCTACAAAGACTCACACATACCAAAAGTAAAAGGATACAGAATGACATCCCAAGCAGCTGGAGATGACCAGCAATCAGGAAAAGCTATTTTAACATTTAATAAAGTTGAATTCAAACCAAAAATGGCCAGAAGAGAGAGAGAAGGTCACCATATATGAATAAGAGAAACAATTCACCCGAAAGAAAGAATAGTTTTAAATATATATGCACCACATGTTGGTGTACCCAAATTTACAAACAAACAGTACTTTGCACAAATGAACAGATAGCGAATAATTCAACCATAGTTCAGGACTTCAAAATCCCAATCTTACAAATAGACAGGTTCAATTAGTCAAAAGAATAAAAAAAATCAGATTAAGTATATTATAAAAATGGACTGACCAGTTATCTAAAGTGTTTCATCCAAAACAGCACAATAATAACTTACAGAACTTCATCCAAAACACACAGTATTTTAGGCCATAAAGCATCTCTCAATAAACATAAAAACCTAAAATATAATGTGTTCTATTGGTTCACAATAGAATGAAACTAGAAATCAACACTAAAAGAAACTGCAGAAACTACACAAACATATACAAACTGAATAATACTGTCTTGGATGATCAGTGAGTCACAGAAAAAAAAATCAGGGAAGAAATTCAAAAGTTTCTAGAGTGAAACAACAATGGAACTAAAGTATTTCAGAGACTGTGAGATACATTAAACACAGTGCTAAAAAGGAAGTTTAGAGTTCTGTGTGGCTACATTAGAAAAACCAAACAGTCCCAAATAAATAGCTTAATGAAATATCTCAACATTCTAGAAAAAAAAAAGAACAATCCAAACCCCAAAGTCATAAGGGGAATGAAATTATAAAAATTAGGGGAGAAATTAATGAAGTTGAAACAAAAATGATACAAAGGACCAATGAAGCAGACAACTCAGGATTTTTTAAAACCTAAATGAGATTAATTGCCTTTTGGGCAAACTTACCAAAAGAATGACAGAAGATCACCATTAATAAAATTAGAAATGATCAAAGGTGAAACTACAACAAATATACTGAAATCCAGAGAATTAATAGAAATTATTTTGAAAATGTATAATCCAATAAATCAGAGGGTATAAAAGAAATGGATAAATTTGTAGACACACATGACACACCAAAGTTGAACCATGAAAATATAAAAAATAATGAATGGACCAATAACAAGTGATGCAATAATAAAAATTCTACAAATGACTAAAATCCCAGTACTTGATAGATTTACTGTGAAAATTTCCAGCTGTTTAGAGCAAAAATAGCACCAATATTATTCAAATGTTTCCATGTAATGGAAGGTGAAACAATGCTTCCATGGTTATACAATAAAACTGGCATTACTCTAATTCCTAAACTGAATAGTGTCAAGGACAACAACAAAAAACTACAGGCTATATTCATGATAAACATAGATACAAGATCCTCAATAATATACATACAAAAACAATTCAAACTTATTGGGAAAATCACACACAATGACCAAATAGGCTTCTTCCCAGGCTTGCAAGGATGGTTCAACAGGCAAGTATTAAACTGTGTAAACACAAGCAAGGGAAAACTCACATGGTCGTCTCAATGGATAAAAAAGTAGAATAGAAGGATCTTTACAAAACTAGAATAGAAGTATCTTACAAAAGTATATTAGAAGGATCTTAGCTCAAATGGACAAAAGCCGTATACCTCAAAGTCACAGTGAATATCAGGGTGAATCATGAAAAATGGAAAGAATTTTCTCTAATATTAAGAGTGAGGCAAAGATTTTCATGCTCATCAAAGATTTTTCAATATAAAAAATTTACCTAAAACATTATGTCAAGAGAAATAAATAAAAGGGATATGAATAAGAAAGAAAAAGGTAAATTAGCCATATATTCAGATAATGTTATTTTTTACATAGAGTTTCTAAAACATTCCAGTGAGATACTTTAGGTCTAATAAATGAAGAGAGCATAATGGTTGGATACAAAATCAATATACAAAAGTCAACCAGATTCCTGTAAACTAATAATGAATCCACCAAAAAAAATAAAACAATTCCATATCCAATAGGGATAAACTAAGCAAGAAGGTAAAATATATCTGCTAGGAAAATTACAGACTTCTGATAAAAGAAATTGAGGGGGACATTAAAAAATTTAAAGATGACCCTTGTTCTTGGATAAAAAAATTAACATTGTTAAAATGGCTATATTACAAAAAAATGATCTATAGATTAAATGTAATCCATACTAAAATACTAACAACATTCTTTACAGAATTTAACCATCCTAAAATTCACATCAAACCAGAATATTCTCAGAAAATTTAAAGGAATCTTGAGTAAAAAGAACAACCCAGAAGACATCAAAATTCTGGATTTCAAATTATACTACAAAGCTATAGAAACAAAACCAGCATGATACTGCCACTCAAATAGACTTGTAGACCATGTAAGAGAAGAGAATACACAGAAACACCATACATCTATAGACATTTGATTTTTTGACACATAAACTAAAAAGATATATTAGAGAAAAGATAGCCACTTTAACAAAACCTGCTGGGAAAACTGAATATCCAGTTGCAGAAGATTGAAACTAGTTTTCTATCTTTCCTCCTGTACTAAAATCAAATAAAGAAGTATCCAAGACCAACATATAAAATTAGAAGCTTTTAAACTGTTAGAAGTCAACATAGGGGAAACCCTTGAAGCCATAGATACAGGCAGACACTGCCTGAATAGAACTCCAAAGAATCAGCAAATGTGAGTGCTTCAAATTGAAAAGCTTTTGCAGAGCAAAGGATACAATTAACATAATGAAAAGACAAAGACAACCTATAGAATGGGGGAATATTTGGTAGCTTTTTTTTTCTGATAGAGGAATATCTACAATACATAAATAACTAAAACTACAAAAAATACCTTACCTTCTCAAACCAAATGACTCAATCAGAAATGGGCAAATGAATTGAGCAGATGTTTCTTGAAAGAAAAATATCTGCTAAATATATGAAAAAGTACTTAACATCTTTGGCCATTACGAAAATGAAAATCAAAACAATTCTTGAGATTCATCTCATCTAAGTCAGAGTGGCTATCATTAAAACCACGAAAACAAATGAAGGTTGGCAAGAATGTGTATTAAAAAGAACCCTCCTTCCCACATTGTTGAAGGTGATATAAATTACTAAAATCACTGTGGGAATTAGTATTAAGACTCTTAAAAATTAAGGAAAAAGAAAAGAAATTCCATTGACTCTGCTATACCTTTCTTTGGTATATTCCTTAAAAGAAGTAAAGACATCACATATAGTTTCCCAAGATCAGAGCTGCTCAATTCACAATAGCTAAGCTCTGGGAAAGGCCTATGTGTTCATTAATAGAAGAATATGTGGAATTTTAGATAATTCTTTAAATAATTGTTCAAATATTGAAACTACCTAAGGAATCCATTTATGCTAAGATTTGGAAAATAATAATCAACCTTTTAAAATTTCACTTTTGCAATTAGAGAAAATTTTTCTATCATGTTTATAGTGTGAGCCAACAAAATGGATCAAGAGAAACTGATATTAGGTAATAAAATGGAAAAAGTGTCAATAATATCCAGTAGAAAGACTGGAATAGTGAGAATCACATTAAATTAGAGTATTTTACTTTTTACATAGGATATTGATTATAAACATGCCAATGAGTAATTTGACAGAAAAATCATAGAATGAATAAATATATATATGACATTGATATATAAATTTGAACAGTTGTTGCATTGTTATTTTTCTGTGAAACTTCCACAAAACATTCCTACTTAAATGTTTTTATATACTAAGTTACATATCAATAATAACTGTAATGTATGTATAGAATTCATAGTTTTTACTATACAATGGTGCTTCTATCATTTTAAGAAAATTACTAGATGTGAAAAATTGTTCGGGAAAGGAGAAACAACTATATCATTCAATTCAGATTCTAAAGTATTTTGCACAGTTAAATTATTTTTATCTATATGATGTTAAACTACATTGATTTTATGAATTTAATATGAAAATATATTATGGATATGATTTAAATAAATTAATATTAACTCATTTAACAAATAATAATTATATGTCAGATACTGTTTCAGGTGCTGATGATATATCAGTAAAAAAGTTTCTAGTGGGAAATATTGGTACTAAGCAAGACAAATGTATACTGTTTAAACTATATTTTTAATTAAAAACAAAACAGTCAGGATTATAAAGAAAATTAAAGAATTGGGTTATGGGTCAGATTTAGGTGTATCAAGAAAATGACATTTGAATGAAGATATAAATTAAATAGAATAGTAAAAGAAAAAATAAATTTAGAAGAGTTTTTTAGAAAAAAGAACCATCTATCTAACAAAGAATAAAAGATGTGAGGATAGAAAGAATGGATAGGGAAGAAGGGGGGAGTGGGAGAAAATTATGACAAAAAATAATAAATAGGCAGAGCACCATGATAAAATTTTGTATTTTACAATAGATAAGTGGGAATGTATTAGGAAATGTGGATCAAAGGAATAAATGACCTATATATCTAAGTGGGATTATTCTGGCTGCTTTCCTGGGAATAGAGTACAAAGCCAAGCAGATGAAAGGAGAAACATACACTTGGGAAGAAATTTCAAGATGTGAAGTGAGAGAGATCATAGTGGAGCACAACTTGGGTTGTACTTGGATAATTTCTCAAAACCGACTGGGATGTGGAACTACTTTAAAGATTAATAAATAAATATTTGCAGAAATAATTAAGGTAAACATAATGCAATTCATATATATTATATATATTATTAATATTCAATTCATATATATATATTACAGAAGGAGGTTAATAAAAATATTTAATATTATGGGCCTCAGGCACAGATGAATGAGGTTGTCATTTATTGAGACAAGAAAAACAAATAGAGGGAGTATAGTTATTAAGGACCAGAGAAACCACGAGTTCTATTATGTCACGAGTGAAGTTTCATTTGCTCTGAGATACAGAAGTGGGAATTTGAATAAGCTTCTGGACATACAACTTTAGCTTTCAGGGAGAAGGTAATTCTGTAAAAAAAAACTTCCATATTTATGAATTACAGTGGTACCTCAGCTTACGAATTTAATTTGTTTTATAATTTTGGGGAAGACGCCTGCATTTGTGTTTGTGTGGGAAAGATGGTCATTGTATTTGTAACCAGAGTTTACAAATGGAAGCAAAATTTTGCTGAATTTTTTTTTTATTTTTTCAAAGCAAATTGTTTGCAAACAGAAGCATTTTTAAACCAATGTATTACTGTCTTTAAACTACACAATTAATACTATTAAAAGATGAGTAGAGACAGTAGATGTCTGAGTCAAAGACCTAGAAAAGCACATATGGATGAGAAAGATCAGCAGTGAGAAGGACAAAAAAGAAGGTAGAGAAGATTAGAACATGAGTTCAGAGTTTAGAGTGCCTGAATAATAACTGGGAAATAAAATGGTATTAAATAATTCCCAGGTGATTAATTTTAAAATTTTTCTGATTATGTTTTCTTTTTTAACATCCCTACACCAGATATGTCATGAGAAGTGGCTGGGATATGTTACTCATTATTTTACACCAAATCCTCTTAGTAGATCCTTCATTTCTAAATCAGTATAGTTAATTTTACTTACCAAGAATCCGTATAGCTGAATGTGAGCTGTAAGTAAGTTCTGTCCAAAGTTACGCAGGACAATTTGACTTCTGCCAGATTTGTCAGGTGAAATCTACTTTTCCTATTTGGGACAACATTCAGCTACCTAAAATTTCCGTACAAGTCTTGGGTCATATGCTTTGGAGATATGCAAGGACTGATGGGGTGGTAAACTGTGAGGACCTGCAGTCCTGGAAGTTCCTGGAGTAAAGTCCTCCTAATAACCCCAAACTTCACACTTCCAGATGAATGAAGGTGATTTAATTTTAAACTTCTGTATTGGTTCAGGTACTGTTGTATCAGACTTATACTCATAGCTGATCTTAACCTAAACTTTTAGGAATAATTAAAGTTTGTCATCCATCTTCCAGAGAAGGGAAATTAATTTCTTTTCCAAAGTTGAAGTATTGGGATTACATAATGTATTATAGATGGAAGTAAATATCAACAGAGACTGCTTGTCAGCAGTAGGATAGTATGAGAAAGAGGTTATAGAGGCAACAGTTTGCATTAATTAGGGAGAACCTGGACAAAGGACAGGGTTGGAAAGTGCTCTAAAGGATAAACTATAGGTGCAGATAGACAAGGATGGGATTTTGTGAGTTATACATAGTTAAGGCTTTTATAATTTTTATGGTTGTATTAATGTTCCAGAATTTTATCAAAAGTGACACAATAAAATATCCATCTGCCTATCTCTCTATGTGCCTACCTACTGCCTATCTGGTCTCCTTAGCACAGTGCCTGAAACACAGTAAGCATTTAGTCGACAGGAGTGACCATTAATTACATTGTGATGTATAATTTTGTATTCCTTTAAAAATGCAACATTCATAGTTTTGCATTCAAATTATTATAACACTTAAATGTAGTAGCTTATGTATTACAATGACACAAATAATTATTATGAAATTAATTTATTTTTATTGTTTATTGGTAACATATACATCACATTCATCATAGGGAATTTATACTTCTACATGATAAATCTTAATTCCTCTATTTTTCCCATTCCCCTCCCCTCCTTTCAAACCTTCTTCCCCTCCTTCTTTACAAAAGCTTTGTTTCTGTTTTTTTCTTATTTTCTCATTTTTTTCCTTTTCCTTTCATTCCTTTAACTCTTCCTCCTCCCTAGTTCTCTTTCCCATTTGAGCATTTTCTTCCATTTTCATGATATCTAGTATATACTTGTGTCTTTCTTACATTTTTGATTTCTTACATCAGAGAAACAGTGCAATCTTTACACATGTATGTTTCATTTGTTTTACTTAAGAGCATGGTCTCAGGTGCATCCATTTACCTCAAGTAAAATGTCTCAAGTTTATCCTTCTTTATGGCTGAGTAGTATTCAAAAGTAAAAAAAAAATTAACCCACATCTTCTTTATCCATTCATCAGTTGATGGGCATGTGGGCTGTTTCCAAGATTTAGCTGTTACAAACTGTGCTGCTATAAACATGAGTGTGAATATGTCACTGTGGTATGATGTTTTTAATTCTTTCGGGAAGATACCAAGAAGGAGAATAGTTGCATCAAATAGAACATTAGTTTTAATTTTTGAGAAATCTCCACACTGATTCCCACAGTGGTTGCAGCAGTCTACACTCCCAGCAACAGTGGGGAAGGCTTCTTCTTTCCCCACAGCCCCTCCAGCACTTGTGATTGGTTGATTTCTTGATAATTTCCATTCTTGCTGGAGTGAGGTGGAATCTCAGTGCTGTTTTAATTTGCATCTCTTGAATGCACTGATTTTGAACATTCTTTCATATAGTTATTTGATGTTTCTACTTCTTCATCTGAGAAGTGTGTATTCATTTTAGATGCGCATTTTTGAGTTGGGTCTTTAAATTTGGAGACTATAATTTTTTTGAGCTCTTTATATATTCTAGATATTAATCCTTTGTCTGAGGAACAGCTGGTACAAATGTCTTCCCATTCTGTGTGTTGTCTCTTCATTCTGTTGATGATTTCTTTTGCTGTGGAAAAGCTTTTTAATAAGATGAGATCCCGGTTGTTGATTATTTGTTAATATTTCCCGTGCAAATGGGGTTTTGTTCATAAAGTCTTTTCTTAGACTGATGTTTTCAAGAGTTCTAGCTATTCTCTCTTCCAGCAGATTTAGTGTTTCTGTTTTAATATTTAGATCTTTGATCCATTTTGATCTTAGTTTAGTGCATGGCGAGAGACATGGGTTTAGTTTTAGTCTTCAGCATGCAGAAACCCAGTTTTTCCAGCACCATTTATTAAAGAGGTTGTTTTTCTTCCAGTGAAGGTTTTTGGCCCCTTTGTCAAAGATAAAGTGGCTGACATTTAAAATTTATTTCTTTACTAAAATTTTTGTCATATTACTAAAGATACTCTCTTCTTTTTTTTTAAGATACTTTCTTCTTAATGTAGTTTAAAATAAGCTGATTTTCCCAAAAGTATCTAACACCTTTTGCACAACACCTTTAGATATAAAAGTAACTGAGACTTAAAAATTTACATTTGTAGTTTCACACATAGTAATTTGGTTCAGAACTGTAGACACAGAATTCAATGATAACTAATTATAGTGAGAGTTTTGCATTGTATTTCCTAGGCTCTTTCACTATTTTTCTTTCTTAATATATTTTCTGAAGTGTTACTTTCAGTAATTATTTTTGTCATAAGAACATACAAAATGATCTGCTGTCATTTTAGTAAGAGTTTATATCGTGATTTTTTTCTTCATATTTTTAATTCTTAAATCCTGAAGTGATTGTGCATTAAAAAAATTTAGAGAGATGTAAATACACCAGGACTCCTTACAACAATTGTCCTCACTTTACATAGCATATGCCTTTCCACAAGGGATTAGTTTTATGATAAATAAAGGTGGTAAATAATAATGACACGTCAAATTGTATGCCAATTTTGCTTTCCATTAAAACTGTGTGATTATCTTTATATAATTTAGCTGAATTGCCTTTCTGAAAAGAGGCTGACTTGACAGTTAGGTCCCAGCTGTGGTTTTTAGCTTTTTACAACCACTCAGAGGAATATGGGTTACATAGGGGCCAAAATATCATGATCTCTTTAAATCACTGTTATTTTCACAATATTTTCATTCAGGAGGCTACTGAAACTTGGGGAAGAGGAAAGTTACACAAGTTGTAAACATGTTCAACAATATTTAAAGTCTCCTTTCTTCCTGTGGTCCAATTAAGTACTGTAATACAGATATTTCAAAGCTAAAATTACGATTTCACACTCTTGAAGTTTTATATTTATTTTTACACATGGAGAAAATACACTGAAATTGCAAAGAAATAGTTGCTTTGGTATTTATTTTTATAAGCTGTGTGATAGTGATATGAGGCAACAACTAATCCAAACACAGGAAATATAACTCCCAACCTGCTGGATATTTGAAATGCAAGTTCATGTTCTCTAAAATTGGAGAATGAATTCTAGGAACAATGGAGGTTAAAAGTAGGAAAAATCTATCGAGAGAAAGATATCTTCTTTAAGAGAGACAGAAGGGGGACCAAAAAACAGGTTGCCTGTCCACCTCGCTTTTCAAAGGTGTTTTATACAGCAAAGCAATGAGGTGAGGTGAGTACAAACTGGGACCAAACTATAAGACTCAATGGAAATTTACAAGGTGGGCATGAGGTGGGACAAAACCATGACCAACCAATAAGATTACAAGTACAGTCATCCAGATAATATTGATTAAATGAGAATCAAATGGGAAAACAAGACACATATAAGGGATTTCCCAATTTAGAATATTGATCACTGCTAGTCATTTCTAGGGAAAGTAGTACCTCTTTTGCTTTTATAATGCTAAGTAGTCAATGTGCCTCAATTGTTCTCTATGTTGGCTCCTTGATTTTTCTCCATGTTAGCTCCTAGACTGTCCTCCATGGTGGCTCCTTGAGAGCTGACCTTGTCTAATTGTCTACAAGACATCTAATTAACTTACCGATCTACTATATTATCAAGACAGAGTACAGAAATACATTTTATTAAATATAGGCTTTATTCCATCAATAACTTAGAGTTCTGTCATGTATTTGCTACTATAATATTAGTATTTCTGAAGTTTTCAGTTGTCTAACACTTGTATGTCTCCTTTGAAATTTTTTCTAAGTCCAGGACAAGATGTGCTATATCTATAGAGCATTGCAAATTCTTGGAAATTATACACTTAAGGAATCCATCATCATATAATTAATGCATTTTAATGTCCACAGTATGTTAAAGGACAATTAAGGTAATAATCAAACATGTATTTTGGGAATAATCCCGTGTATTGTTTGTGAAACCAATATATTTTTTTGCCAATTACTAGAATTCTACTTATTGCATAAGGTCTACATTAGATGGATAAGAAATTTCATTTAAGAATTCTACAGAATTTAGCCAATCATTGGTAATAAACATGTATTGTTTGTGAAACCAATTTGAAGTGTTTTGCCAGTTACTAGAATTCTACTTATTATATAAGGTCTACATTAAATGGATTAGAAATTTCATTAAAGCGTTCTACAGAGTTTAGCCAATCACTTTGCCTCTTTGCTTTTATATTAAGATATTTACTCATGTAATACATAGAATTTACTATGGAATTAAATTGTTAAATTATTTATTCATTTAGTAAATATTTTAAATATAATATAAGCCTTTGGACTTTTAACAGTGAATAATAAAGAAATCTTTAATCATTCTTGCTTAGCTGGTAAGAAAAATGATAACTAGATAAGCAGCCATGTAAAGTAACTTTACATTCTGATAACTATTATGACAGAATTAAAACAGGATAATGGGAAATAAAGAAGGAGGGTGCGGTGTGTATGTGTGTGTGTGTGTGTGTGTGTGTGTGTGTGATACTTCAGCAAAGATACTTGGGAAAGTCATTTCTGGGGAAGAATATAAGATATATCCTGAATGTTGGGAGCAAGGAAGCCAAGTGTTGATTTTTTTCTAAATTCTGGTAGAGAAAATAGTACCTGTCAAACTTTTATGTAGAAAAAAAGTTGGAGTGATTGGAGAAGACAGAATACAATAGGATATAAAATAACAACCCTTCCTACACAGTAAGTAATGGTTAAAAGATGGTTTTGTTAAATTTTACAAAACAGCTTTATTTCATGTTAAACAGGAAGGTACCCTCCATAGAAATAGAAAGGGGATCTGAGGCAGGAGGAAGGAGAACTGAGTGGGGAGTAAAAATAATCAAGACACAATATGTGTATGTATCAGACACCCAAGCTCGTTGTAATCACTATATATCGAAAATATATACCAAAGAAACATTTAAACAAAAGTCTTTATGTATCTATTCATTTATTTGCATGTAGGCTTACAATTAAAAATATACTTTTTTAGTGTTTAAAAGCAGGATATTTTCCAATAATTGTTTTATTAGTACATGTTTGCAGTACACAATGTTTTCATTCCTTGTGGGGAGTTGTTACATGTACATAGCATATGTTAATTCCTTTTCTCATCCTATTTAACTTTCTTCCCTCCCCTCTTACTCCAGCTCTTGATTCTTTCTTTTATTTTCTTTTTTTGTATGTGTTTGCAGTATGAAATGTTTACATTCCTTGTGTGGAGTTGTTACATGTACATAGTATTCATGATTGCTTTATTCATCCCCTTTCCCTTCACTCCCTCTGACCCCTTCAACCTCTTCTTAATTTTTCCCCTTTGAGAAAGATCTATCTCCCTACTTCCTAGTGTTTATCTTTATTTTTCTCTTTATTTATACTTCAGGTTTATCATATAAGGTAACTGATGAAATATTTAAGCTTGTGTGTCTGATTCATTTTACTTAACATTATGGTCTAAAGGTACATGCATTTTCCTACAATTAACACAAACTTATCTTTATGGCAGAGTAGTACTCCACTGTGTGTAAATACCACATTTTCTTTATCCACTCATTGTATACCAAAGGTCATTGTAAATTTTAAAATAATCCCATTACACTAAAAATATTCCAGTTAGGTTATATAATAAGGGAACAATTAGCTGCATGTAGCAATATACATTGTAATTAAAGTTTAATATAATAGAATATTCAGCTCCTCAGTGACATTAATGATATTCAAGTACTCCACAGTCATGTGTGGCAAACATTACTGTTTTGCACAATAGAGATACAGAACACTTATATCTCCAAAGAAAGTATAAGTAACACTTATTTAATGTCAGGATTATTTTTGTTTATTTTACCTTAGTATTTGACATTCAATCAAACAGATCAACATGACTATTTAATAAATTGAACAAAATATTCTGCATCTCTAATTAAATGAATGATACAGATTGTAATAGATTTTATTCCAATAATATATATTAGGGCTGGCAATGTAGCTCAGTGGTGCCATGCCTTCCTGGAAAGTACAAGGTCCTGAGTTTGATTCTCAGTACCAAAAAAAAAAAATCCAATAATATAAACCATGTATGAATATATTTTTACAGTTGTTAGGACATAATCATATTGAATAGATTCAATTAAATAATTATTCTAATTTAATTAATACTTTTTCCAGTTTATTGGATGTTATTATGGAAGTTTAATTTATGAGTATATATGGAGAATGACTGAAGAAAAGGCAAAACTATGACCCTTTGAAACTAAAAGTACACTGATATTTATACTATTCCTTTCTGAAAAACCACGTTTTGTAAAAAATGTGTAAGTCTTTCACTTACGCAGTTCTTCTTGGAGCAGTACAATTACTTCCTCTAGAATTTTGACGTCACTTATGTTTCAATCTAAGTTTGACTAAATATCTGAAAATATTCAAAGTAGCAAATAGAAAGGACTTCATTAACCTGTTGTGTAAAACCTGCTTATAAAAATAATTACTTCTTAAGACTATGTACGTTTTGTAAACAGACCTATTTCTGAGCAACATATAAAATACAACCTAATACAGATACTTTTATTGCTTTCAGTAATTTTTAAAACCATTTCTTTAATTTTAAAGTGTTAGTAGAAGCAAAACTAAATACTCAAGAGTTTAAATAAACCATAAGAAAATTACAGATTAATTTTTGTTTTACAAAATATGCTAAAAGTTCTCATAAATTTGGGAGATTTTAATTTAACTACATTTGTAATTTATGATGAACTTTTTTTGAAATATTGTTTATAATCTTATTTTGATCAGTGTTCTTGTCATTCAGTAGATATTAAGAATGTAATTTCTGGGGCCGGGGATTTAGCTCAGTGGTTTGGCTGCCGGCTGTGCAAGTGCAAGGACCTGAGTTCAATCCCCGGTACCAAAAAAAAAAAAAAAAAAAAAAAGAGTGTAATTTCTAATTATGGGGATATAATGAACTCATTTTCTACTGAAGACTGATCAGACTCTCATTTGGGGGGGAATGACAAGGAAAAACAAAAGAAAGACAGAGATAATTTTTAAGATATAAAGGGAGGAATAGAAAGATAGAGAAGAGTATAAGCAAATCTAGCAGGACAAACTAAGTCATATAGCTCTATACCTGATGTCCACAGAACATGGGTTTGACCAGCCACATCCCTATGGCCTTGGTGGCTTCAGTCCAAATGGCCTCTATCTTGGTCTTCCTCCTACACTGCCTGCCCCTTTCCTCAGCAGACACCGCATTTTCCAGGCATGTCTTTCTTCCTGGAATCTCTGCTACACTGTTGGCTTCATTCCCACAGTTTCGTGTACCCACCTATTAGAAGCACATTGCCTAGCCTCCCAAACCTTCACTGAAATCTGGATTGAAATTTCTGTAATTCCATACCTCTTGTATTCTGCAGGCCTGAAAAATTGTCATATCAATGGCAACACGTGTGCCTTTTTGACTATGACTGCAGTGGGTTTTGAGTGCCTGGATGGCTGAATATGGTGACATAAATTTCAGGGAACCAACCCCTTAGGCTTTCTTCTCAGAGCCCAGAGTTTCTTCATAAATGAAAGGTTTATAAATTTCCATCCTGGGTTCTAAATGGGTGCGCATTACTGAGATGCCAGCAAGATATCTTTCTACTTTTCTAGGTTCAAAGTACTGCATTTCTTTTTAATTTTATTAATCTCCTCAAAAACCATACTTCCTTTAGTTCTAACTTTACACATTTTTCTTTTAAGGAGAAAACTTAAGTTTTAAAAATATTTCTGTTCTATTTTGTTGTTGTTTTTGTTTACAATTTTTACTGTAAATTCCCAGTAATTTTTAGCTGGGCTCCATTTCCTTTCCATAGGAAAAGCAACTATAAATATCAGTTGTTTGATCCACTGATTAGTATAGCTTCCCTCTGTCCAATCACCTCTCCCGGAATCGCTTAATCCAGTCAAATTGAAAATTAAGCTTATCCTTCACAGTTAGTCAATTGATATTGACATGAAAACTTGAATAATACTACGAGAAACAAGCTAATTTATATAATGGCTCTCAATTGTGAAAGTAAAAATCATATTATTTTTTACAATTTATATAAATCATAAGCAACATTAGGCCATATTCTGGACCAAAACTAAATCTCCACAAGTGTATAGAAATGAGAATGTGAAAATGATGATCATCTATATATGTAATTGAATTAGAAATCAATGATAACAACAGTGTATGGAAGATAAATTTTAGTTATGGGACATAAAAAATTTAAATGGGCCATGGGAAGATATTCTAAATTGAAAATGACATATTCTTACAGGAAGAAACAAAAAAATACTGACTTATTAGTGAATATAGAAAAAATAAATTGCAAATTAGAGCAAATCTAGATATATGAATAAATAAGCAGCTAGAAAACTTGAGAACTCTACATAATACTCTGATGCAGTTTACATTTTTTCCTTTGATGCAGAAATCTGACCCTCTTGGGAAGGTGGTTTATTACAGTGTATGCACATGTTTTAAGCTTTGTGTATAATACTACTGAGGACAGCAGTACCCTAATATTAGTTGATATTTGATGAATGAATTATGTATTTTGTTATTCTTTTCTTCAAATTTCAAGTTTTTGGCTGTACACCTATTATTTTTCTTAATATTTTTAGAAAAGATCAAACCCATAATGATAAAGTATGTTTCTTTTAAACATTTATTTTAT
>NW_004624731.1:25486306-25506644 GCF_000247695.1 Heterocephalus glaber | reverse complement strand
TGCTTTTCTTTGTGATAATTTAAGGGTGATTTTATAATAATATAATATAACTTAAGTTAATCAAAAGTAACTAAAGAAATATTCACATTACTAGATGAAGATAAATAATACTTAGGAAGAGTAAAACTGTAAATAGTAGTAAAATGTTTATTAGTCAATATTTGAACAGCTGATGCCTGAGAGTCACACATTCTATGCCACACTGGATTCTACACACAAACAGCTTCCTATAATTCACAATTTTATTTCTAACACAATCATCAACAAACTTAATAAATCATTCCAATAGGGCTCTTAGGGCGATTTTTAGAGAGTAAAACAAAATATAATTTTATGGATCAGGGAAATTTTTGGAAATTTGAGGATTATATCTAATCCTCTGTTGTCTTGTTGCCAACAATTTATTTTCAATATCACAATCTATGCTTACATAGATATTTCTCTGAAAAAAAATTAACACGTCTAATTAGGTAAATCTAGTGAATCACTTCTATTAAAAAGCATCGTGTTGCTTAGCCACACTATGAAAAATCAGCAACGTATCACCCTGTCTTGGCTCCAAGTTCATAAAACCTGGCAAACATCTTGTTTCACCATTATTCTAAGTGTACAAGCCAGGAGATCCTGCTTTTCACGCCTCAGGGCTATTATCAAAACACTTTTCTTGTACTCTACTTTTTCCTCTATCACATGAGTGGATAAGATTGGTAAGTAATATTTCTTGAAATTAAATATATGGATTTTCAAAGTATTTAAGATGTGTCATGGATTCAAACATCTGGGTTTAAACATGAGTTCAAAAAAATGAGAATGAGCCGAAATATCCAAGCTTTGTAATTTCACCTTGCTGTTAATGGCCTGTTTAAATTAATTAAGTGAATACACAGGAGTCCATTTCGTTGTGGTATAACAGGCTACGTGATATTGTATAATTGATAAAAATGAGAAATTTATTTCTCACTGTTCTAGAGGCCGACGGATCCATTACCAATTACTATAGGTTCAGTACTCTAGTTTCAAGATTTCATCATGTTGTTTCATCCCTCACAGACAAGGAATGCTGTGTCCTCACAAGATGGGTAAACAGAAGGGAGAAAATCTACTCTAAGAAGGGTTTCTGTAGCTGCATTAATCCTAATGGTGGAGCCATCATTACCTAGATTCCTCCCATTATGTCCCTGTTTCCAATACTGTAGCACTATGTATTAAATTTGTAATGAATTTGGGCAGACAAATTCATAGCATACAAATCTGAATCAATTCAAGGGCTGGAAATGTAGCTCAGTGGTGCAGCACCTGCCTAGCAAGTGCAACGTCCTGAGTTCAATCCCAGGTACTGAAAAAAAAATTGCCAAATCTGAATCAATTCACAAAGCAATGGGTTTTCTTTAACATAAATACTGGTACTTGATTATAATCATTTAGTTTTTCTTTGTGTTGCACTATGACAGAATTTGGACATAACATTTATAATTTTTCAACTGATTGAATATATTATAAATTGAATTTTCAACTTTAGGGCTTGAGTAATATAACATTATTTATTTGAAATATGTATTTTAGCATAGACAATAGCTTTAAATTAGAATATATTTTACACTATAGTAATATTCTTAATAATTTCTCAAATATCTGGTAGAGTCTGTTTTTTATTCTTTTTAAAGTAGAATTAATTCTGAAGCATTGAACATATTATATATAACATATTTTATTTCCTTAATTTTTTCAAAGATTATCCTAGCAATTTATAAAACAGATCCTACCCACTTTAAATAGTACATGGTAAAAATTATGCAGTAATAATTATTCATATTGATTTTTGTCATAAATGCACTATGTATAAAAGTTAAGTCGTAGCCATATTCCCACGTTGCTATTCCAATCATTTTGTCCTTTGTCCTTTTCTATATATTTCACTTCATTGGGATTTCTAAGTTTAAAAAATGCATACATAACACACTGACTTTATGTCCCCATTAAATCTTCATTCTATAGCACAAAGGAAGCCAATCTACTAAATCTACTATCTCAGACATAAATTCAAGCCAAACATGGCACAGCTGTAACTTGCAATACACTTCTAAAGGAGATTCTACATGTTTATTGAGCTATTTCATGGTATTTTGCTGAAGTCATGAAGAAATCAATTGAATCACAGCTGCAGTACTTGACCCTAAATGTGAAGATAATAGCAAATAGCTTCAAACTAACCACAGAAAAAAATACTTACCTAGTTCCATAAAAGTCTTAATCAATAAAGAAAGCTTAACTGACAGATGTAAGACTTTCCAGTGCCTTTCTTAATTAGCCGTCTCATTTCATATATTTTCAGTTACTTTCCTTAGTGCAGTTAAAGTAGTTACAGTGATTAAACTCCTTATGATATGTTAGAACAAAAGCCTGATTCACTTTAGAGTAATGAATATCTTAGTCTCAAATTATAAAATGTAGCTTTATTTAACTTGATTTAATATGGTAGTGTTTTTAATGAATAAGTACTTTGGAAAGGGAAGCATTTCCTCCAGTGAGATTTCATTAGAGGAAGAAAATAGTAGTTTGTTAAACATATAGTGTGATACCATAGATTCATACATTTTAAAAATTCAGAACATATAAGGCTAAAATAATCTATACTCATTGTCCTTTCCACCAGATAATGACTGCTGAAATCTAAGAGTGACATATGCTAGAGCTTTGACTTCAATATGTACAGTCTCAAGAACATAGATAAGATTAAGTTGTATTCTAATTTTTCACTTGAATTATGAAATTAGTGCATCTTTTTGTATACAACCAGGTATATGGTCAAAGTCTTAAGTCATTTTATAAGACAATATACAATGTAGTAAAATGATTTTATAGCTTAGGTATAAATGTTTCCCCAAAGTCTCATGTGTTTAGAAGGTGATTGGATTGTGGGGGTACTCCATTAATACGTAGTTTAAACCATTGTTACATTTATAGGTGTATTACTGTTAGGAGGTTTGGCCTAGACACATCACTGTGACAGTAATATCAAAGAGTTTATTCTTTTCCCTATGTCATTCTCCCTGGTCTCTGCTTCCTGGCCACCACTGATTGAATAGTATCCCTCTGCTTTGCCTTTCTGCCATGCCAACTGTGCCTTGGAGACAGCCTACCTGAACTACATCTTCTAAAAACTGTGGGCCAAAAATCAACCCTTCTTTTTTTAAATTGCAGGTGTTGGGTATTTTGTTCCAGTGATGGCACAACTAGTACAGAAAATTAGTACTGCATGTAGGGACATTGCTGTGATTATACCTAACCAAGATGTTTAAATGACTTTGGAAATACTTTACAAGAGGTATTGTGGAAGCTTTAGAGATGTAGGCTAAAGAAGCCCAAAAATACTGTAATTGAGACCAATGAGAGAGTTTCCTTAGAGCTTAGAAGACCAGAATGTTGATAAGAATGAAGGCAGTAAAGGTCAGGCTCAGCAGGTTTAAATTTGAACAAGGGCTCCACTGATATTTGGACTAGAGGTCATATGTGTTACATTGTGACAAAACTTTGTCTACATTTTATCCAAGTTCTGAGACTTTGTGAGAGATGGGGAGTAAAGGTCATGAACTAATTCATCTGGCAGAAGAAGTTTCATTGCAGCCCAATATTCAGGATGTGGTATGGATACTCTTGGCTATATCTAGACAGTTTACAAAGAGAATCAGGACCAAAACACCTATGTAAAAAAAGTTTGCAGTTTCACCAGAAACTAAACGTCTATTGGGGTCACAGATTAGCATTAAAAATAATCCAAATATTTTACATCAAGATAATAGGAGAAGTAGCTCAAAGGTATCTCAGGACCTGGCTATTCCCCTTTCCTCCTAATAGGCTCAAGGGGATTGGATAGGGATGTTAAACTACCTTCAAAGATTTGTTTTGAAAATAGAGCCACATGGCTCCATGTTTCATTAAAGCTATGTAGGGAACTGGTTCCCTGAGATTCATTTCACAATGCTCAGACATTCAGGCACTCAGAGGATGCTGCAGCCATGGTACAATATGACCCAACTCCCGTTCAAGCTGGGGGTAGACCTTAACATCATCAGCATGTTACGGTTTTATCAAGCAGGTTGAAGGTAAGAATTTTGGGATCACAGAGGTGTCCATCTAGATTTTAGAAAAAAGCCTGGTAGGCCAGGCAGCATGACCTTGAGAAGGCACTAGGTGAAGCTGTGAAAGCATAGTGAAGACCTCTAGAATTTGGAGATGCCATGCATGTGGAACATCTGCTGGAGAAAGCTGCAAGCAGTGAGCAGAGCAAACCCAAGAGAGAAGCCACGAGGGCTGCAACTGACAAGGCCAAAAATGTAGGCCTCCCCAAGACCTTTGAAGCTTACATATGACCACAACCTGCCTGGAGTGCTGGACATGAAGGAGCAAGATTTAATGTTTTCCCTGCTGGGTTTCAGTCTTGCTTTTGTCCTGCTCCTTTCCATTCTGCTATTCTCCACTTTTTGAATAGGAGTTTTTACCCTATGCCACCGAATATTGGAAGTATTTTACTCTTTTTTTCTTGGTATTTACAGGGGTTCACATCTAAGAGCATGTCTGTAAATGTGTTTTTTAAAACATGATATTAACATTTATATTCATATATTTTGAGTAACACTCTAGGCTCCACAATGAATGTGGATCTCTTTCTGTTGGTTGATGGCCTTAATAGAGCAAATACTACTTTTTGGGAGAAAGAAGAAATTATTCTGGTAAATTATTTTTGTACTTATATTGCAGCTCTTCTCTGGTCCTTCAGCATAGAAAGAAAAAGACACAGAGAAATATAGACAAGGAAAGAGGGGGAGAGAGAAAGAAAGAAATAAAAATTGCATACTGTATCTTTGTATGAACATATGAATACACACATATATATTCATAAATAAACAAAAATATGTTTAGTTGGTTTAATATCCCTCTAGAAAACCATGAATGATCTGTGTACTTATTAAATATATTTAGCAAAAAAAAGAATTTTGATTTCATAAATTGAAATTGAGCAGTTCTGCATGTTTCAAAAAGCAGACATTAGTTTGTAATGGGAATTACATCAATTTCCATGACATTTCTATTACTTTTTTGATGGCCTGATCCATGTAATTGCCATACACAAGATACTGAATATTCCCTAAACACTTGTCTTCCCAAGAAAACTGTAATTGCTTTTTTATGATTGATAATGCATTTAAAAAAATTTTCCTGTCCGACTTTTGTAGTCGTTAGTTCATATAATAAGTGCTTAATGAAATTGTATAAGTCGTTATTTTGGGGTCAATCTTCTTACCTACTGTTTCCATTTGGTAACTATTCATGATGTCCAAGTTCCTTTCCCTGGGGTCAGGACTTCATAAAGTTAAGTAGCCCGGTACCATGTTTTGTTGTTTTTTTCACAGCCAGAGGCTTATTCTTAATTCCAGTAGAATATATTTGCTTCCTATTTGTGTTTCTTAAAATGTATTTTTAAGTAGGCAAAATTTTTGTCAACATTTATATAACATGAAATCAAGTTCACATAAACTAAATTAACTCACTTAAAATATTAGGTTTAATATTGCCATGATATAAACATCAGACTTATATTAACACATGCTCCTGAACATGACCAAAGTGATCTGCCTTATTTCTTCTCACTTTACTGAACATACCTTACTTTCTTTCCCTCTCCATAGTTAATTTCTGCAATTGATTACAGTTCAAGTCTTTATTTCATCAACTTGAATTCTCTTAAGTACTCCATTTTAGCATGTACTTCTAATGTTCTCTCCATATTTAGAAATTATTGGACTTCTCAGCTTTACTTGATATATCAAAAGATCATTTATTCTTCTCACCACTTATTTTGTTAGGCTAAATACTCCTCTCTGAGCCATTTTTTAGTTGTCTGATTTTTTAAATGATTCTTCTCATAAGTAAATTCAATGCTTAAATATTGAATTTTCTTATATCTTTATCTTGGGCCTCTGAGATTTTTCATTACATGCTCTCAATTTGGCACTTCAAACAGTCTTAATACTTTTATCCAGGCACAGATTAGGACATATTGTCTTTTTCCCTATAGAAAGCTCTCTGCTATACTATGTGTCCCATCGTTTAGGATTTAGTTACTATCTACAGTTGCTGACATTCTCAATAATGTCAAAACATGATTTGGCAGTCAGTTCATACACGTTACCAAGTATGTTATTTCTTCAGAAATCTCTGTAAAATAAACCACTACCTGATCAAACAAGTGAATACCCCATGAATCATACTTTCTCTTTTCATTTCCCATGAAATTTAACTACTTTGTGCCAGCCATCTCTTCTGCTAGCACCTAGGATTGTATTCACTCTTTAGCCCCAAATAATTGCCCTTCCAATGGTATGTTCTTCCTTATATTTATTCTCCTTACTACTATTTAAAAACCTAATAGCATACCCCATAAGTTCTAAAATTCCTCCATGACTTCTTGTTTTCACTTTGAAAAATGCATAAATTTCCTATGAGGTACTCTAATCAATTCTTCTCTTACATCATCTACTTCATTTGTGTATCTATGTATTAGCTGTACTCGTATTTATTTTCTGACTTAACTTTTAACCTTGTTCTTAGCTCAGATTCTTCTGACCATCTTATTATTTCTTTGCAATTAATTTATTTCTACCCCATTCATCATACTCATCTATACTGAAAAGTTATTTTTTCTGAAAGATTTTCTGCATTATATCAGCTTCCTATATTATACACATCAATAAATCTATTCTGCACACTCAAAACACATCTCTTTTTCTTTATTTAATGTAGCTCCATAAGAGAGGCAAAGCAATTGTCTCATTCAAATCCGTAACTGAAGCAACTAAAATAACACCCAATATAGAAAGAAAGCATTCAGGATATATTTGGCTAGAAAATTAAATATAATATAAAAATCATAAGTTTTAATAATATCTCTTGTTTCAATGTTTTCCTTATCTTTTATGTATTATTTTATAAATGATTCCTCAATGATTTATGGGAGAATCAGAAAGACCTGAAAGCACATCTTTAAAACAACAATATAAATCCAAAATATTAAAGGTAATAGAAAATTGATAAAGTATATAACTTACACAATACTAGAGGTTACCTTTCTCTTCTGCTATGGTTTATATTTAAGAATTTTTCTCAGATTCTATCTATATAACATGGTTAATCTTTTTTTTTTTTTGGTACTGGGGATCGAACTGTGGTCCTTGCGCTTGTGCAGCTGGTGGTGAAACCACTGAGCTAAAATCCCAGCCATATAGTTAATCTTGATGAGCTATTTGATGAGCTTGACAGACACCAAGGTGATTAATAAAGCATAATTCTGAGTGTTTCTGGGTGGAAACTATACTGTGACCTTGAACACCATAGCTGGTCCCTTGCCCCTGGCTTTTCTTTTGTCCTCTGCTTCTTGATTTTCTAAAGTGGGCAGCTTTCCTCTATTACTTCATTCAGCTGTGACATTTCTAACTTGGAGCTGTGGAGTAAAGTCTCTGATGCCATGAGCCTAAAGAAACCTCTCCTCCTCTGAGTTATTTACGTCAATTATGGGTCACAGAGGAAAAAACAAAGCCTAATACACTGTAGCAGCCACAAGTCTTTAAATGAGAGTAATTCATCTCTAAGAAATGATTATATGAGGAATATGTTTTAAGGGTTAACATGTCTTATTATTAATTATCCACTTTGTATTATACTGACAAATATAGCACATATGTGTATGGGGTAAAAAGCAATGTTACAATTTTTGAATACATTGTATAATGACCAATTCATCCATCACTTAAATATTTTGAACATTTTGATACCTTCTATGATGAAAATATTAAAGATCCAACTTTCAGTGACATTGAAATATACAGAATTCAGCCAGGAACTCTACTCATTATGCTGTGCAAAATAAAGCAGAAAGAAAGGAAGAGAGAAAGAAAGAAAGAAAGAAGAGAAAGACTAGTTTTTATATTTAATATTTTATAAACATTTTTTGTCAAAATGTTGGTCCATTTTCCTATTTCCATCACTATTCATTAAATATTCATTTAAAAGTTTATATATATATATATTTCCATAAAGATTAGAACTCCTCTGCATGAGAATATGAATTATAATTTATGAACCAATAAATCTGAACTCCTACTACATTGTATAGTGATTGCCAATTAGGGTGTAAGTGATTAATAATTATGCCAATTTATTTTTAAATTTTATTTAAGAACATTCATGGAAATACTTGATATTTTATTAAATAAGCAGGTTTCCCTAGATAAGTTAATTCAATCTATTTATAGAAAAATTTATTTAAAACTTTCTTAAATTGTATTGTTATGTTCCTTTGGACAAAGATGAAACAGGCCTTTGTTTCAGCTCTTATAACCTAATTATGGTAAGGAAATTAGGAAGGCAATTTATTGAAAAATTGTAAGTTATACTAAACCTGTAAGTTATATGAAAGTAAACCAAGTACATTCTTAAAGCAATAAGTTACCATCTGTTCACTTTTCTAAGGGCTAAACTGTTTGAGATTAAGCCAATTTCAAGGGAGAAATGATGTGATGCTGAAGAATTACAGAGTAAATTAGGCAGTTTACATTCCACAGACTATTCAAAACAATACATAAAATCATGTGAATATATTAACATTTAATACTATATATTCTGCTTTGTTGTAAATATTGTTGGTACAAATCCCAGCCATATAAACAAACATAGAATACCTTAATAGCCTAAAAATATATTTTGAGTAAACTATTCATATGTACTTCATTATAATAACTTTTGTTTTATTGTTATTAATTCTATATTTACCATTATCTAAGTAAAATGTGTTCATAAATGAGAAAAGTTATCTCAACAGTTCCATCCTACCTATGAAAATGCAGAATTCATATACAATTTTCAGTTGTTTACTAATTAGATAAACTAATCTGACAAAACATGATCTAGTTCAGACATGCTCAACTGAGGTTATAATATTTCAGAGTTATTTTCAAGAGTATGAATTTATAATTTAGCATGATAAAGGCCATTCAGTCTATGTTAAATAAATACTGTCTTTGGAATTTGAATATAACGGACCCTTATGTGTCATATTGTTAGGATAATTATCAAATAATTTTCAATTTATTTCCAAATACATATTCTTTTAACCTCAGACTCTTACTCATACCTGGCCTTCTACTCTTAGTTCTAAAGTTATAAATTATACAACTTTAAGGGAATACAGAGAACATACAGAATAAGTAAGATGTAAATATGTCAGGTTCTCTCTCTCTCTCTCTCTCTCTCTCTCTCTCTGTTTTTTTCTGTCATATTCTTGAGACCATGTACTGGGGAACTGATAACATGGGAGATGTATTGATAAATGATAAGAATATAAGTTTTATTTTTCAAAGGGTTGTAATTTTGGTATCTTCTGCTAGTCCTAGATTTTGTGGCCCAGTTAAACTCTGTCGCTAACTTAAAGACTTCATGTTTCCACTCATTTTTAGATTTTCACCCTTTCTTGGTTTTAAGTTAGTACTCTCATTCACAACAGCATCAACATTTGTCATTGGCCTCTAAAAGTTCTGCACCCACAAACCGTGAAAGATCAAAACATGTACCATTTCTCTTAGACCCTGATTTTCTCTGATGAAAACTGATTCTTGTTCAAATACCCAGATTCATATCTAAGATATAGAAGAATATTGAATTATGCTTATATTTATCACTTTCCATCAGTAAATATTGTTTTATAATATTCATATTAGGCAATAACATGTAGTAGGAAGTTAAAATATTAAATTTGTTGATGTAATAAAATTTTGTCTCTGCACACACATAGTTACAGAAGAAAGCCATATAGCCAAATAAAAATCTTAATAGAGTAAAACCTTTGATTGGAAGTAGTTCATTCTACAAGTGATTGTACTACAAGATGAGCAAACACTTCTAATAAATTTTAACTTTCAAAAAAAGCAATGTGTTGCAATACAAGTAGTATGTGATGCCAGATATCACATGATCACAGCTGAGGCAATGTTTCTTCTCGCTTTCTTTGTCACTGAAGGATTGTGAGTGACCATTTCCCAATAACAAGAGATTATGGAGAAGATCTTGTCCTCAGAGCAGGATGAAAATATGAGGAATTGATCATTTCAAATGAGATTAGGCAGATGTGTAAAATGTGGGAAACAGTGCAAAATTTTGTAAAAAAGCACCATTCAGGGCTGTAGTTGTGTGAGCAATGATTCTGTTTAATAACAGTGCAATGCGACATAACCACAAAATTCTCAAAAGGAAGCAAAAGCAAGTGTCATTGGATAAGTTCCTTGTTAAAGATGCATGAAAAGAAAAAGATTTCATTGAATAATTATATTGCAGTTATTCCACTAGTGATAGTGAAGGTCATCCTACACAATAACCTTCTTCTCTCTTGTCTTTCTCACACCAGCCACAAAGGGTTTCAAAGGTAAGTGCAGGATAACTTGTTTATTCTTCTTTATGTTTTGTATTTTCTTTATTATTTTGTATTACATTATAGTATTATAATCATTTTATATGGATATTTTTGTTGTGAATCAGATCATCTGAGTTTCCATTATTTTTCATGAGAAAATTCATTTTGATATACAAGTGCTTTGGATTACAAGCATGTTTCTGGAACAAATTATTATGACAAAGCAATGTTTTACTGTGTTTTCTAGAACTTATTGTTTAATATAGGAGAATAGACAGAATAAGCAAACAAGATATAAATGCATCAGGTAATGTCTTGTGAGCAAAACAAATCAATGAAATGGATAGATGCTATTTAAAATGGTGGCTAGAATGACTGCTTAAAATAGGATTTAGAAGAAGGCCTAAATGATATGACAAACTGAATCAAACCTAACAAGAAGGAAGATCACACATACAGAAGGAAATCAAATGCACAAGCCCTGAGTTTGTGTGCCTAGGAATCTAAAAGAACAGTTAAGCAGAGATAGTACAACCATCTGTTAAAAAGCTAAAGTTAACACAGTAAGTAGAAGCAAAATGGTGGTGAGAAAAGAGATGAAAGCAATGGCAGAGATAGAATATGCAGGTGAAAATATTGTTCAAAAAAGAGACCTGTAATGTTTAAATATAAATTAGCTTGTATATTAATGATACAGATGCAGTTACTATTACTCTAGTTCAAAAAGTAAAACAGCTTGACCCCACATATCTAACAATAACAGTGGGACTGGACAGGATGACTTTTTGCTAAGTGGGTTTAGATAAATGGAAAAGTGTGGGACACATTCAGTGATAAATTCAAGATCAGACAGAAATCACAATAAGAGTTGGCATTTGGGTCTATAAATCATTGAGAAGAAATCATTAGAAGCCATGAGATGAATGTTCAAGACCGATCAATGGACATTCTAAAGTAAAGGATACTAGAAAACAGTTGGGTTACAAATAGAATCAAAACACTATTTCTTAGTATCATACTCAAAGAAAGACCTATGAAATATCCCAGCCAGATACCTTGAATTTTGCATTACATCACTTTTTTCCCTCTTTACTTAGAACTTTGAGATCCTCTTTCTAACTGCCTGGGATTGTTCTTCCATTTAGAAATACTAAAAGAAAAGAATGGCCACAGACATCTGACATATGTCAGCTGAAGGGTGATGTAACTCATTTTGGAAAAACGGCCTTCAATTTCTGGTAACTATAACTCTCCTGTCCTTCTCATGTTGGATATTTTAGATATAAATATAGATTTAAGCTAGGGAAAATATTTTAGCTTTTACCAATTTCACCATTTGTGACTGACCAGATGTATGTGAAACCCTCTATGTCTCTGCATATGTAATTGCTGTTTAAATATTTGTTCCTAGTCTATGGCCTTTTCTTTCATTTTCTTTTTTTTTTCCATTAAGTTTATTGGGACATTTTAGATATACAATACAGTTACATTCATCATTAGGATCTTGTACCTTTCATTTTCATAATAGTTTATTTTGCAGAGAAATTTTTCATTTTGATTCAATCCAATTTGTAATTTGTGTTTATATATATTACTTGCCACCATGTTTTCTCAGATGTAGTTTTTTCATAAATGCCTACTCTTAGATTTGCTCTTTTCTGTTCCTAAGCTGACATTCTTACTAATTAAGACTGTAAATCTTTACACTTTAACAAATGAATTTTGGGGAGGCACACATATTCAGTCCAGAGCAACATTCATCTTTCATCTTTTTGCTATTGATTTGCTTTAGTACACAGCATTTCCATTTGACTTTCAATATTATTTCATATCTCTAATGACACATCTGGTTATCCATGTAGACATTCCTGCATGATACTCTTTACCCATAGTAGCCATAGGTACTTCCACATTTTGTCTAATAGTTGTTAAGTATGAATCGTGTCTAATTCTAGTGCTTTTGTTTCTTTGTAATTTTTGTGTGTGTATGTGTATGGGAGATTTCATGCTTTTTTGCCTTGTACTATTTTACTATTTGATTTCACAGCACTGGGTAAAGGAAAGTAGAGACTGAGGTAAAGAATATTTGTACTGAAATATATGTATCTCTCTTTGTTGGAACTCTGTGTGTGTGTGACTGTGTATGCACACGCCCATAGGTTGAGTTAGTCTAATCAAGAAAAACAGGATAGATTTGAATATTTTGACTATAATTAGTTTCCTTGCACATTTGGGTTAAATTTTCTCTAGTGTTAACATTTTCTGGGAGGGGGAGTTGGGATGCCTGAGGATTTCCTCAGTCATTTTTCGCTTTTGATTTTTCTGCTCTGCCTATTTCAGAAAATGTCTTTCTCCAACCTGTTTCCTCTTCTCTAATTGTATATTATTGTACCAACTTCAACTGTTTACTTTTTGAATATATTATGAGCTAAACTATGTCCCCTCAGAAAGTCTTATATTGAAGTCTGAAATTCCAATACATCTGAAAATGACTATACTGGGAAATAGGACTTTCAATAGACCCTTCAGTGAGGTCAGTGGTAGGGTTCTACAAGTTAGAATGAGCTTGCCATATTTTTGAATCTCCTGTGCCTTCTCTACTCCCACAGAAACCAGCTATTTAAAACTTTAGCTGAAATATGCTTATCCATGTCAGATTCCAGTTACTCTTGTGCCTATCACCCATCTCTTCTAGGTGACAGCTTTTTTTTTTCTTGGATTTAAAACTAGTTATCTATTTTGCAATGCAACATATGATGGTTTCAAGAAAATTATTATTTTATTTTTCTTATCTTTTTCCTGTCAGTGTGGTAAATACTCCTTTCAGCTTTCTATACATGCAGTGAGAGGCATAAAAGAAGCAACACAAATGTCTCCTTAGGGTCACAGTAACAGGTGGAAATTAAAATGGTTTTTCTTAGAAGAGTTTTTTAAAAATGGGAAAATGGAGTTAGAATTTCCTAGTGTGTCTCAACTAACAGTCATGCTAAATAAAGCCTACACTTAAGAATAATCCTGAAGAAAATGTAAAAATTGCTTTACCATATTGCTTATAGTCATTAAAAATATTTCTACATTATTCATCCAGTTTGGTATTTGAAGCTCCTCTAAGATTGTTCTCAGGTAATTCACTACTCCGTTTTGACATTCATCAACTATCTGAAGTATGGGAAGTTCTGTTCAATTTCAAAACTACAGACTGAGAATAGAGCTACTTGATTTGTTTTTTTATACAGGAAGTTTCCCACCCACTTGTTTATAATGCAAAAGCTTAACATGTGCCAATCTTTCTAACTTAGTAAGTTCCAAACAGCTCCATTTGTAAATAATCTACTCCCCAAGCAAGAATTCAAGTAGGCTAGGTCTAAGTCGAACTATGATGTACATCTTATTTCCTCCTTTAATATTATGATATCCCGTAAGCACTTCCAAATTAATTCTGCAAATGTTTAGGACACTATTCAGCCATCCTCATTCATGCACATGTGGTCTCAACTTGATAAAATGCATTTTGCTTATTTACTTCATTCTACCAGGTTAATTTTCTTGATGAAAATTATAACAAAAATTGTTCAAAGTATCTGTGATTCAAGAAAAAAGTACTTTAAAGATTTCAGATTATTTTGATACTATTTACCACCAAAATGGGTGAGTTACATCAATAGTGGTATTGACAAGCCATTGAAAAAGGAAGTAGAACAACAGAATCTATGGCCTCACCCTTTCTTTTACCCCACAGTCTGCTAGTTCTAAAAATAGAATTCCTTCAAAAGCAGTAGGTATTTTAATCTCTTTGGTTTGGTAAATAGTAGATCCACTAAAATGAATCCTCTGTGAAAAAAATTCCAGCAATGGCACTTTTACTAAGTATTCCTAATAATAAGACTGAAGCAAAACACATATTAAGATTGAGTTTATGAAATCTCCCTCAAACTTTTGATTATGCTCTCGCAAGGGTTCTTTCTGGTGTGCACTAGGAAAGACACGATATTGAATGTCCACCTTTACTACTTTGATATGGTAGCTTCCAGTGTGAAATGAAAGCCAGATGGGGTCGGAGGGTTCAGGGTAGATGAACAGTGGATCTAGTTCTTCCCAGTGGATCTAGTTCTTCCCATCATCAGATAAGGAGAATGCTATTTTTACATTTTGACCTAGCTCCTATTTCTTCCCTATGTTCTTAATTATGTGAAAAACAAGCACAAGACCAGTACTTAATCTATACTCTGAGTGAAAATTATATTGTGACTCTTGCTTCCTAAAAAATTACAAAAAATAAAATTTACATCTGAAATTAGGTGTAAAATGTAGTTTTGCCAATTTTATGTAAGTTTACACCTTTCTTCTTTTATTAAAATTTGATTTGTTCATGTTGCAACATTCTTATATCTGGGTCATCATTCTGAAGAAAAAAACCGCGTTACTTTTCTGATGCTGAAAGAAAAAAAGACACAATTTGAGGTGCTATTATGATTTTACTGTTTTCTTTTTTTTTAGGTAAAATCTGAATAAATCATCTCAATAAAAACTCAGACACTAAAGATAGAAGCGTCAGCTACTGTGTCAGATCAATTAAAAAGAAAGCAAAGGAAGAGAGATCTTCAGCTCCCTCCCTGCTTGTCTGTTGCAACTCTTTTTATGGAATATTACTTGCTTTAATAATTTATTAGTTAATAATATAGGATTAAAAAGCAGTTTTTAAATTGTCTTCAGAATATTTCTGGAATGAGAATGCATTTGAATAATTTTCCTTTGGAACACAGCAGAATTCAGGCAGAGATTTTAATTTTATCTCTAGAAAAGAAGGAGAAAGATGATAGTTGCAGACTTTATCTTCTTACAATATCCTAGAAACAGCTCTGATTTGGTAAAATAAAAATAGAATAACTGAGACTCAGGCAGCTATTTTGGAAATAAATAGCTTCACTGTTTGCCTAATCAGTTAGGGAACTTTTAACCCCATTTTAGTGAATTTTGTTTTGCTTGTTTTGTTTTCTTAGTTATAACATTACATTCATGTAGGATTTTTGTAACTGAGTTCAGTGTAATATATTCATTTGGGACTGTGGGATATTGCTAAAATACATTTAACAATTCAAATTGGAGTTGAACCAGCATTATTACTTGAGATGTTAAAATATCAAGCACTGTACTAAATGTTGTACAAATTTCATAAACATTATTGAGAACTCAACTTTACCCCTTCCTTAACCATCAAAACAGTAAGTGGGATATGCATGAAGGACATAATAAAACCCTCAGAATAAAGGATCCATTTTCCAAGGTAGGTAGGCTGCCAATAATTCGGTTTTTTTCCTCTTTTACATTTCACTATATAAGGTCTGTGGAAAGAGTCTAGGTATGCAAGCACATATGCAGAAACCTGAGCATTCTTTTGCATTTATTGATAAGCTGAAATGCCTCAGGCAGGATCTCTGGGGAAAAAAATCATACAGTTGACCCTATTCTCATCTGCTTTTTATCATCATAATAACAGCCATCATTAATATTCATTAACTACTTCCTATGTAGCATTTATAATAATACTTTGTGAATATAACTTCACCTAATCCTCATAAAATTCTTAGGGTATCCCTACTAGTACAGATCACAGAATCAGCAACCGAGGCTTATTGTGGAAGATTCCTATTCACTTTGAAATTTACATCTACGTGACCGGAGACATTTTGATATACACCAGTAATTTTAACTACATGGGAAGCTGAGGCATGTTTGTGAGTTCATGGCAAGCCTGGCTAACATAGAAAGGCCCTATCTCAAAATAAAAATAAGAGCTAAGATGTAGCTCCCTGGATTAAATTCTAATACCAACAAACAAACAAGAAAAAGCACTTAAGGGTATGTGAAAAACATCCATGAATTTACACATTGCTCAACCCACAATATCTGGGACGACCAGATATGAATTCAAATAGGAAACTGAAGGCCATGAAGTGATACTTGCAAGCAGGATTTTATCTGCAACAAATAAAGGTAAGTGTGGTAGTTTAAGATGTACTTTGACATGCCTTCTAAAAATAAAAGACAAACCCTTCTTGCCGCACATTTGTGTGTTTGCTGAACTTAATGACTGACACCTACTGAAATTAATACAGTGTCATCGATGTGTGTGTGTGTGTGTGTGTGTGTGAGAGAGAGAGAGAGAGAGAGAGAGAGAGAGAGAGAGAGAGAGAGAGAGAGATGTTGAGGACTGATCCCAAGGCCTTGTGCATGCTGAGTATGCTGTGCCATTGAGTTCATCCCTAGGTGCAATATCTGCGTATAGATAATAAGAGTCCTTCAGATTTCTCTGTGCTTTCTCTCATATCACTTGCTGTGAGAGAAGCAGCTGCCCTGCCCTGAGGACACTCTTGCAGCCTTATAGGCAGGTTACATTCCTAGGGGCTAAGGCTTCCTGCCAACTTCCATGTGAGTGAGCCGTCCTGGAAGATGACCACCTCCCATCATAACATATTGACTGTGACTTTATTAGAAACCAAGCGGCAGATCCTTCCAGGTAAACAAATCTTATATTATGGATCTAGAGAAACTATGAATAAATATTTTTTGTTTTAGCTAGCATGTTTTTGAGTAATTTATTATTCAGTAATAGGAACTCAATACAGAGTAGATTATAATTTTTGAAGCCACTTCCTTAAAAAAGTGAGAAATTGCTTTTTTAAAATTAAAAAGTAATGATCATATTCCCTCTTTTTAGAATTATAGGACCAACAGTAAATAAAATAACAAAAAACCAGGGAATGGGAAAAAAGAAGGATCAAGATATATCACGTACAGGTACAAATTCCCTATGATGAATGTGATCATTATGTACAACTAAAAGGTACCAATAAACTTAATTAATTAAAAATAACAAAATGCAATTAATTATAATTACTTTCCAGAAAACATATAACACAGTGTAAAACCATAAGAACAAATGCTCATTTCACCTGAAATGAGGGAAGATTGTATTGGAGAAGTAACAGAAGAACTGTGGTACAAGTTAACCATTTAACTTCTCTGAGCAAGTCGTGGCAGAATATTTTAAAAAAACATTTGTTCTTAAAACATAAATAAGTCTCACATTAGATAATCTTTCAAAGATTTGGAAGATAAAGATTTATATCTGCACCAAGAAAATAATTTAGATAGCTTGTTCTATTAAATGCCTGAAATTAAATTTAAGCTAAAAATTGTCAGAGGCAAACATTTTCTTCCTCTAAATGAAACTCAAATGAAATTTAACAAGTACACTAAAGAAAACTGGTTAATGGTTTGGTGTTTTGCATTTTAATAATTCTCATACAAATCATTCCTTGAGGAACACTAATTCCAAATTAATTCTTTTCTTTTTTAAAAAAATATTTTATTCTTTTATTGGTACATTTTAGGTATACAACTTGTTTACATTTATCATTGGGTGTTTGTACCTGTACATAATGCATCTTGGTTCTTATTTTTTCCCCATTACCTGTGCGCCCTTTACCCCTCCACCTTTCCCTATTTACATAGATTTTGTTTCCATTTTTTTCCTGTCTCATAATTTTTTCTTTCCCTTCTTTCCTTTCCTCTTCCCCTCCCACCACCCCCACACCTTTGGACCTTTTCCTATTTCAAATGATCAATTATTCATTTTAATCATTTTACTCCTTATTTACACTTTCAGAAGATGTGGTTTTTTATAAAACGGAGTACTACTCAGCCATAAAGAATGAGAAACCAGAGACATTTACAGCTAAATGGATGCACATTGAGGCCATACTCTTAAGTAAAATAAATAGGACACACATATGTAAATACCGAATTCTTTTGTAATGTTCAGTTACTCACATGTAAGACGATCTCTCTCAAAGATATTTTCTCTGAATTGGTTTGTCGGAATGCTGTTCTACATAATTACTTTATTTTTTTTGGTATTGGGGATCAAACTCGGGTCCTTGTGCTTGCGCAGCAGGCAGCGAAACCACTGAGCTAAATCCCTAGCCCTTACATAATTACTTTTAATTAATATTAAGGATATTGAGTCATTTCCAGATGCCAGACTTAGTGCTCATAAACTTAAGCCTTTTCTGCTTTTCTGTGTAGCAATTCCTGCAATTTGACGTTAGTAATAATGTGCTTATTTACAAGAAATCTCATGTCACCAATTAGTCTATTTCCTATACAACTGAAAAAAGTCTTTTTAAATAGGGAGGGGTGGAGGGGTTGAAGGGAGGGCAGGGGAATGGGGAAAATAATAAGATCCAAGATACATCATGTAAAGGTACAAATTCCCAATGATGAATGTCATCATACTGTATACCTAAAATGTACCAATAAACTTAATGGATTAAAAAAAGAAGAAATCACAATGAGAAGAAGCTAGGAAAAAAAAAATTCTAAGCTCTGCCCAGAAAACTAAAATCAACATAATGAAACATTAAAATTTTGTATAAAGAATTATTTTAAAATAGAACAAGATGAAGAGACTGAAGATCAAGTATTCTCTTATGAGCATGCTCAGAATTCCTCCTATGTATTTCCTGAAGTGACTGTGGCCAATCATGAAGTGTAGCAATTGAGGAAACAGACAAAACAAATAAAGCAAAACATTTATAGCACAGTAGTGAGGAAAAAATAACTGTGGATGAAGTTTAATGAGAAGAAAATGTCTGAGCTATCTAAAAAGCATTTGTGAAACCATTAGTTGCCATTTCTAGACATTTGTTTCTATTATGATTGGACCTAAAATATCCTCCCAATGTTATGATTAGATCTAAAATATCCCCTCCTCATGTTTGTGGAAGATGATTGGATCATGAGAGACACTGTGCTCATTAATGGATGGATCCATTAATAAGTTGAGTAACTAAAGATATGGGTAGGATGTAGGGTCTTGTGAGAGGTGAGTCACTGGGAGTGTGACATGGAAAGATGTGTTCTTGTCCAGATCCTCCTTTCTCTCCGCTTTCTGGGTGGCATGGTTTGAGCACCTTCTCCTCTAATCTGCCCTTCTGCCATCTTGTTTTCGTCTTGGACCCTACTGACCATGAACTGAAGCTGTAAGTCAACATAAACTTCTTCTACTTTAAAGGTGTGGGTGTTTGCTATTTTGTACTTCAAGGAGACGACAGCTAATATGCTTTTTATTGTTTATTTGATTGTTTTGTAGGACAACAGTACAATCTTGACTGAGAAGAGAGAAACTTGATACACAGCTAAGTCTCATATATTAAATGCATAAATTAGTTTTAGACACTCCTGAGTATCCATTTCCTTGCTAATGAAAAGAAAAGAATAACAATTCCTCAGTTTAGTATTAAGCTTATTTACAAAGAATGGTAGTGGAATATGATGTGCTATCCAAAGATTCTTTCTATTCCTCTTACCTGTTAGGCCATTGGGGTTGGATGATAAATTTATCTTTATTCTCAGCAGTTATCACTATGGGTGCCAATAAGGAGGACCTTGCATCTGTGCTGTACATTTGTTTTCAATGACTCATTAAAAGCAAGCAACTAGATTACATTTTCTAAATGTCTTATGCAAATTTGTCTTTTCAATTATTAGGAGAATTACTTTATATAAATAGTTGATCTAAATCAACTCTTCAGATGATATGTTTTATGTTTATACTGTTTTTTTAATTAAGTCTCTTGGAAAAATACTGATGTCTTTCTATCATGGTTAAAAAAGAAGAAGAAAAGACACATGTCTGTAATGTTGTAATGCTAGCATTCACAAGTTGGAGCCATGCCTGGAATTTTTAGTGAGATCCTGTCTCAAAAAAGAAAGAAAGGCAGAGAATAAGAGAGACAAAGAGACAGAGAGCCACAGAGAGACAGAGACAGAGGCCGAGAGGCAGAGAGATTGAGAAAGAAAGGAAGGAAAGGAGGA
>NW_004624731.1:25469957-25486206 GCF_000247695.1 Heterocephalus glaber | reverse complement strand
GACGGGAAGAAGGGAGAGAGAGAGAGATGGGCATGCAGTCCTGTGTGAAGAGCCTGGTTTCTGTTACCATTGTCACCAAAAAAAAAAAAAAAAAAGCAAATAAACAGATCAGTAAGAAACATGATGTATATTTAACCTGCTTAATGGTATGCAGTGGGTGGTGGTATAATCTAACTTTACTCCAAGAAAGGGAATCTCCAGAGAAAAAGATTAACAAAAGGCTAGCAATTAATGCAAGGCTAGAACAGATTCCTCAATGGATATATGGAGAAACATGGTTATCAAGAACTTTAGCCAAATTTGCAAATTAAAAAAGGTACACATTTGTACTCAAGGATCTGTCAAGATATAGAATATAGCATATATTATAACCCCAAAGTACTTTAGAAATTTAAGGTAGTATTAAAGCTGATAAATTTTCTTCCTTAATAAAGTTCTCGTTTTAAAAAGCTACTTAAGAAATGTCAACATAAACCTATCTGAATTAATTTTTCCAAAGTTAATTGGCTTATTAACAAACTTGATGTTTAAAATAGATAAAAGGCTTAAACAATGTTGTATAAATATAGTTTAATATAACAAATTCTATTTTAAAATGCCTAGATTTGTTGCTGTTTATAGCAGGATTTTTTGATACAGCATTCCCTATCCTATGTTTTACTATATAAATAATACTTGGTTCTATGAAACTAAGACAAAGAAATACCCCCAAATTTTAGAGAATTTCATTGAGACTCAGAGTTTCACAAAATATAGTTTAATAAATCTTGAAAAACTCACATTTAATACATATCATAGTTTCAGTAGTATATGACATGAATAGTCTCACGAGGGTTTTGATTTTGTTCGTAAATGTAAATCTAGGGATTTTTTTTTTTTTTCGAGGAAAGACAGCCTCTCCAATAAATGGTGCTGGAAAAATTGGGCTTCAACTTGTCATAGATTAAAACTAGACCTATATATCTCCCCATGCACCAAACTAAAATCTAAATGGATTAAAGATCTAAATATTGAAATAGAAATGCTGAATCTGCTGGAAGAAAGGTTAGGTAGATTCTTGAAGACATTGGGGTAGGAAAAGATTTTATGAACAAAACCTCAGTTGCCCAGGAACTTGTACAAAGAATCAACAAGTGTGATCTCTTCTTATTAATAATGATAATTTGACTTCTTCCTTTTATATATGCATTCCTTTTATTTCTTTGTCTTGCCTGATTCCTCTGGCTAATGTTTTTGGTACTACTACATTGAAAAAAAGTGATAGTCGGCATCCTTGTTTTAGAAGGGATGCTCTCAAGTTTTTTCCCATTTAATAAGATGTGGGCCATTGATTTGTCATAAATGGCTTTTATGAAATTCATATAATGGTGTCTTTACCTATTTTCTTCAGGGTTTTTATCATGAATCATTGTTGGATTTTGTCAAAAGCTTTTTCTGCATCTGTTGATGTGATTATTATTATTATTATTATTTTAAATTCTTTTATTGGTACATTGTAGGTATACAACACTATTACATTTCTCACTGGGAATTGTACCTTTACATAATGCATCTTGGTTCTTATTTTTTCCCATTCCTGGCCCTCCCTTCACCCCCTCCACCCTTCCCTATTTAACAAAGACTTTATTTCCATTTTTTCCATTTCTCATCATTTTTCCTTTCCCTTCTTTCCTTTCCCCTGCCCCTCCCAATACCCCTATCCCTTTGAACCTTTTCTTCCTATTTTTCATTCTTAATTATTCATTCTAATCATTGGCACATTTTAGTATAAAATATAATGACATTCATCATTGGAAATTTGCAACTTTACATAGTCTCTCTTGGGTCTTATTTTTCACCCTTGCCCAGCCCTCCCTTCAACCCCTCCATTCCTCCCTATTTACAAAGATTTTGTTCCTATTTTTCCATTTTCTCATATTAATCCCATTCCCTTCTATCCTTTCCCCTAGCCCTCCCACTTCCTTTCCCTTTGCTAGGGAATGTTATTAATGGTCCTGATGGTAAACAAGATATCAATACATATATGACAAAGAGCTTTTCAACAATGGTACATGTTTACTTAAAGAGAAAAAAGAAAAATCATTACAGAATCAGATTTTCTGTCATGTTTTAACTTACCTTCTTTAAGCTGTATACCAAAATAATCATTTGTATCCCAAGATTTGCTAAACTTTTCGGATATGGAAATTTTATGTGAGTTATTTGTTGTTTTTAAAGGTGAATTCACAGTGGTTGTTGTTCATATAGGCTGCTTTTCTTACCGACAGATATACTGTTCTAGTCTGTAGTGAGAAAGAACGGACATTCACCAGTCAAAATACTCTCTAAACACTACCAAACTACTTTCATGTTCATAACAACCACAATTAGAAACTACCAAATTGTTCACTGATATTTAAAAGTTTTATATCCACTCTAAATTTCTATGGGGATTAAAACTGATATCTAAACTACACACAGTAATATGAAAATATTATTAATATAAATTGAATGAACAAAGTCAAGCATGAAATACACTCTATATACACATACAAAGCTTGGCTCTCTTATTGTAAGTAAAAATATAAGCAAAGCCATTTTATCCTGTTAGATTTCTGGATAGTGGTCACATATAGTGTGGAGAAGAAATGGATAGACGGCAAAGTAGGAGTGTATTGTGCTGATGAGGTTCTTTCTTGATTGGTTATCATTGTAACAAATCTGTTGGGTTTGAAAAAACTAATTAAAATAGAACTTATTGCTGTGAAACAAGGCTTTTGAGTCTTTAGCATCTCTGCATGATTTATAAGCAGAGACACTGGTCATCTTTTCAGAGAGTATCTTCTCTAAGATATTAATACAGAAATGTCATTGCAAGACAGAAAAAGAGTTCCCAACAAAGCTGAGAGAAGTTTTTTTGTTTTTTTGTTTTTTTTCCCAGACTAGTATGATAAAGATAATGCTTCTCTTCAGGACAAAATTTGAGTAGGTTACCATGTGGCTCCTTTGTAAAACACTGTCTAATTTCAGAGTTCCTTTTCTTTAGCACAACCCACTGTATGTATGGATGCCATTAGATCCTTGTTTCAGGGGACTATGGAAATTGAAGCTCAGCAAACAAGAGAAATGATCCTACTGTACGGCTACTGCTATGAACAGGAAGTGATATTTTTTCTGAGCAAGAGTCGCATGGCTTCAATTACACTTATGAAATAGTAGCAAGCTACCATAATAGTTGAGATTAGGGTAAAATCTCAGACTCTTCACACTTAATAGTAAAATAATTATTTTACAGATGTAGTAAATGTAATATATATTTGAATAAAAATTAAAAATAGTTCTTGATACTCATGTGTACTCATGTGTAGGAAACAAGGAAATAGGATGTTACCAGAACCCCTGCAGTGGGTTCTGGTCTCCTGTGAGCCACAACAGCACAAGGAAAGTTAAAGAATAAAGACAAGAATTGAGACTCAGAGAGGAAGTCGCATTCTGAGCTTGATCAATGCTGCTCTGGGTAGCAAAGATGAAGGCATCCTGAGCTTGTTACTATTTATTGGGTTCCTAGGGAGTAACAGATGACTCAGAGGGTATCAATAATCCTAAATTATCAAGGATCTTGGATTCAGAGGAAGTATCAGATATCTCAGAGGGTGGCAGTCATCCAATGACCATGAGAATCTTATGCTGATGAGGATCTTAGGTCAATGAGGAGTTTAAATTGATTAGGATGGTAGGATGAGCAAGAGGTTCTTACAACAGTAGGTGAGATGAGTTAAGCTGGTAAGGAATTTGTCCCTCCCCAGGTGAAACCTTTCTCTTACTACTCAGCTCTTAAGGAACCAGGGTGTTTTCAGCTGATTTAATCTTGCCCTAAGTGTCACAGCATCACTGGACCACTGATGTTTCAGCTGTGACTGGATGCAAAAATAGAGACATTTTGGCATATCACAGCCAGCCTATAGGCAAGAAAACTAGGTCTAATCATGATTTAATTGTGAAATGATTTTTCCCCAAAATTATGTAGAATGACTTCCAAAACTCCTGTACTCATTGTACCTTTTCATGTGTGTACTATCACTTAGTAGATATTTAAACAAACTGAGAGGAGTCTTGGTTCCTTACAAATAACAAACCACACAATAGGCAAATGCATAAACTGTAAAAAGTTCTTCTCTTTGCAGATATAAATCAAAACAAATTAAAACACTCCTATGTATTCATAAAGAAATAATTAATCTTTTGAATCCCAAAACATTAGTTATTTTGCTTACAAAGAATATATTATTAATGATAATGCATTTGTGGACCTTGTCTTTTTAATTGTGTTAAATGTTGATTAAGTTTTTGTTTGAAAAGTTGCCCTGGAACTGCTTGATGTCACATAATATCTCTTCAAATTTTGATTTCCTTTAAATTGACAAACTCAAGATTTAAAGTAGCATAGCTTTATTTTATTCATTCTGTTGAAATAGAAGCAAATATGGATGTATTTGTTCAGGATTAGTGTGCTCTTACTGGGCACAAATCTATTGATTGGAGATATTTGTTGGTTGCAAAATGAGTCTTACAATACTCTATTTGTGCAAAGTTTAACTTTGGGGTAATTAAACTCAAATCATATTGAATTGCTGTTTTTTAGGAAATTAATTATAGTTAGTAATAACTTTTAGTACAGTTAACAAGGAAACTAAAACAGCTTAATTTATATTTTCATAAATATTTAACAGTTTCATAAAGGAGTAACTTGAATTCGTATCTATCTCACTAGAATGTTCAGCATTCTTAGTCACAATTTTATACTAATGGGGAAAGGAAGTGTTTTTGTGTTAATTCATTTATGATATTAAATTGCAACAATTTTTATATATGGTTGTCCCACTTTAAATGTGAATATTTTGTCAATTCCCTCATCTAAACAGAAAAGTGAGTGACTTTTCTTGAAAATTGAAATTGTATTTAAAGTGTATTGTCAAAACTGAGACTCAAGTATTACAAAACAATAGCCAAACACTGCTAGAAAGTTAGTACATTTTCAGAGCTTCAAATCCCATATGTTGTTTCCTGTAAAGCAATGTCAATGGCTCAATTCACATTAACGAGGTTTGGAACAAGAAGAAGCAAAACCATACACGTAGCCTAATAAAAAATAAGTTATCTCTTATGGTGAAAATGCATTCTGTATGAAATGCTTTCTGCAGGACCCTGTGGGATTCCTCTCAGCCATTCAACTAGCCTGGCTTTCATAACTGAGGTTGTTCTCTGGGGATATTTGTGTTGCTTTTTAGCTTTTATAGAATAGAAGAGAAGAGATGAGGACATTGAGTCCAACTGGTTTCACTGCACAGGGGATACAGGCTTGTGATCTGCTCAATAGCTTTGTAAAATAAAGAAAATACCAAATTTGAAATACAAATAAAATAGGATTATAATTTAAAAGAAAGAATTGGTTTTGCATAGTGATATTTTATGATTCTTAAATTACTGACCTCATCTCCCTACTCTTCAAATGAAATAATTTCTGGTTAATAAATAGACAAAATTCCCATCTTATAATTATATTGAGATTCTTGGGGCTTTGATTAAACTGTTAACAATTTAACAGTGTTAAACAATGCTGAGGATTTAATAAAATTGTGGTTATGTAAGTGTCTCAAAATTCTTTTCACTAAATCACATTAAGTAATTTTTTTTCCTATAGGACTGTACACTTGCACACAATAACCAAAAATGTACAAGAATCAAAGTTCAATGAAAAAATATAATAAAATATAATAATATAAAACATTCCTTAAGTATACAAAGGACCACTTGTCAATTTGCATGTTATATCTTTCACAACAGATTCTTGCAAAAGAATATAAGTGAAGAATATAAAGGATAGTGACCCAACTTTATGGTTTATTCTCTAGTGTTTTTAGTGATCAGTATGAAAATTATTTTATATTATGAGCTCATACACAGATTACTCAGTTTTAATGAAATCACTAGCTATAATATTATCATGAATATTACTGTTTATGATGGCCAAACACGGATCAAATGATAATATTTACTATATCACAGAAACATGTTCAGATTGACTGTAAAAAACAGATACTGAAGTTAATTCAAAGGGTAATGGTTTGTAGGTTTTTCCAGTAATCCAAATGTTCATTGAGGTTCAGTCCTTGAACTGAATGTATGGCTAGTGAAGCCCTTCTCTGTGTTCTTCTGGCTTCTAAGACTCCTATATTCTCATGATTCCCATGAGTTTGACAACTTACCTTTTCCTATTTCATTTATTTTTCTAGGCTTTGACATTCAGATCTTTTAATTCTATGGATTAATACCATGAATATTTTCTTGGTAATTGAAAAAGTAGGATTTTTGTTTCAAAATGAATAACCTTATTACTTTTTGAGTTTGTAATGAAAATCATATGTTTTTATGAATAAAATTTAATAAGTCAAAACAATTTTTAAGATGTCTATAATTGTGCATTCTTCAGCACAGAAAGATGAATATTAAACTTGTTCTAGTTAAGTCGGATTTCAAATCTAATGTGACAAGTACCACTTAGAGAAAATCTCTAACAGAGAAGTAATTAAATGACATTACTTCAGAAGGGGCCCATTTCAGAGGCATTGCTATACTCCCTTTAGTCCGTTATAGCTTGTCAATATATGAAGCTTTGTTCATGATAATTATCAGATACAAGTTTTTGATGGTGAAATAGAAACATCAATCAGAAACTTCTCATTGACTTGGCTGAATTACTGTTGCCTGATTTCATAACACTTTTAAAACCCAACCTATGCAATGCCATCCCATCTCTTTCTTTTGAATTTCTCATGCAAGAGGCAAGAATGTGTGAAAAAAATACCTAAGAGTTTAATGAATGAATTTATGAATCATTTGTACTTGGTTTTCAATGATTTTAATGCATATTTATAAATGAGAAATAATTGTTCTGGAATTTTCTTTTAGTAGAGTATTCGAGGTGGTAAGGAGACAGTCACTCAAAGATTCAATCTTATTCTACACCAAAGTGAAACTTCAGAAATGTTTTCAACAAAGAAGAGACATGATAAAACTTGTATGTTAGATTGAGAAGTACAATAACAATCTTCAATTTGGATAAATTGAGAGAAAAGATAGGAAGGCAAGCATCAAGGTAAGTAAAACAAAATTTTGTCTCTACTGTTTTCATTTCTTTGGTTTGTTGCTGTTTTTCCATCAGTCATCACAAAAGAATATTTCAAAGTGTCTATTTTCTTGCTAATGGATATTAGTGAAAAGATCTAAAGAACATCATTATTCATTCTGGTTACACAGCAATCGTGATGTGGAGAAAGACAAATGCATGTGAACTTCAATGAGACATCATTAGATAATAGAAGGAAGGAACACAATGAGTGACTGGATAGAGGATACAGTGTATGGTTAAATGGAGGATTAGAGTTTATTCTATTGAGCAGTGGTGGAGAAGACAATAAATTAAATAGCAAAATGAAAGATAGTGGGAATTAGGGAGCTAGATCTTTCTCAAATGGGAAGGGCACAAGTGATGGAGCTTTGGAAGGGAGGGAAAGGAGATGAAAGAAAAGGAAATAAGATGTGTTAGGTTCATGTACAAAGAGCACACAAGGAATGTAAAAATGATATACTGCAAAAATGTATTAACAAGAATTTTTAAAAAACAAAAGATGGACAGAGAAGTGTTTAAATAAAAAGAGATTTGGCTATAAAATGCTGTTATCACTGAATAAATCACTAAAATGATGAGGATTAATCAAATAGCCCATTTTCTTTACCCTAGTATTTCATTTGCAAGTGTAGTACATATAAATGTTTTATGTGTTTGCATGATGGATATGGGTCAAACTAGAAATTGCCCAAATCATCTCTGTCAACTTTGATGAAGGGACCCTATCAGTGAGTTTCAAAAACATTAGTCTTATCATGGCCAGCCATGTGTAAGTAGACAATGCAAGTCTGGTTGTTTTGGATCATCTTAACACAGAACAGACAAGAGGAATAAGCTTCCTAAACTGCAAAGCTTTTTGTGAATGTAGGCTTGGTTCTGGGCAGTGTCTGAGCACAACTTGGCATGAATTCTTTTATGGCAGGGATATTCAGCATGTGCATTTAACCACCTACCAAGGGAGATGGGGGGAATGGGATTAAATATAGTACCATTTTTGATTTAGTAACATTGGCAATGTGTTTGAATAGGGCCTCAAAAATATAAGCATTTGAGTTCTCTGATTATGCCCTAGAGTTCAGAACATATTTCAAAATTTATTTTATTTTAAATTTTATTGTGTTTTATTTGTTCAAAGTTTTTGACAGCATATTTATTATATTGGGATTTTATTTTATTGAATAGTTATGCCATTTTTATTTCATTTTCATTTACAGCAGGCAGAGTCTGTAAGGGGATAACTGCTTATTAAATGCAATATCTTCTGCCTAATGGTATCTTTTAAATCCTTGGCAGGAGTTCACAGAAATCTTCAGTAATAGGAGAATGACTGGAACTCACCTGTATGAAGAGGTACATTCAGTTTAAACCTTTTATTCTCCAAATGAATGTAATGAGCAAGGCGCACACAGCTTAGAAAGGACTCTATAATGGAAATCCTGCCATAAAGTTGACTAAAATAACTCTAGAAGTCAAAGTTCTGATAAAAGTAAATTGAGTTTATACTCATACTGTGTATTGGCTATTCCTGGCCAAAGACCAGGTAGGAGAAAATCAGCAACATTAGGTTTCCATTAAGTTTAATAAATATACAGCTTTGGATTTTCAGTGGTGAATTACATGAAAATCTTAAAGAAAGCCATATATACAGCTAATTAATTACCACTGTTACCAATTAGCCAAATCCCATTTGTTTATACTTACTGAAACAAGAAAAATGCCATTTAGTGTGCAATTTAGTGGAAAGTCCATGCAGTGAAATAATAATACTATATATATATATGAACTTCTAATTGTATGTTTTATTTCAGATTTAAACTAGCTTTATAAAGCAGAAGCCAGTGGATAGCCACAGCTGGTAAAGGGAGAAAACATTTGCTACTGCAGAGAGTGTTCTTAAAGGGATTGAGCTGAGTTAAAATGAAAAGGGTCCTTTCAGAAAGTGTTCATTGAGAAGACCGAAGTATGTTCTTGGTTTAAGATTACACTGATTTTGACATAAACATCCCACATCCTTTTTATGCCACCCCCTTGAATATCACTTCTGTTAATTTTGAAGCTTTTATAAATCAAGGATTGAAGACTTGAGAGGTCAGAGAATGTTGAAATGTGTAAAAATATTGAGTGCTAGATTTATCACAAATTATTTATTCTCTTAACACTCTTGCTAGATACACTACTAGTGTTATTTCCATTTTGAAGGTTAAACAAAATCCATAAACTTATTGACTTTTTAAAACTTCAAAGCAAGGAATGTCTCCTTGAAAAATAAAACCCCAAAAGAATTTTGTTTGAGAGTTAACAACTCATTTTTTCCATGCCCTCATTCCCCACAATCCCATCCATTACTCTTCAAAGACTACTAGAGAAATAAGAATAAAATGGTACCACAGTAAAAATCAATTCCTTCTTTGGAGTGCCTAAGAAAATAATGTTCTAGTGAGTTATTATTAAACTCATTTAATTTTCACAATTTTAAGTAAAGCATTTAAAAGATATATTTAAAAGATGTAAGAAAGATATGTTTAAAGATATGTTTAAAAAATATGAAAAACAGCCTTTGCTACACCTCTCCACAGTGTAACTCCCACACCTTCAAAGTAACTCTTCTTAAATCTTAACTGCATTTTTGTTTAATATTTTTAGTTTTTAATTTTATGTTTCTAAATATTAGGACCTTCAGTGACATTTTTTATGTTTTTGACAAAATGGATGGCTTTATCTCTAGTCAAAGTTGAAGTTTAGCTATTTCACACTTTATGCTTCTGAAATACATATGCTCTCTTGGTCAAGCAAGGCACATTGCTGCCTACTACCAGAAGCTGTGCTCCTGGAAGATTAGCCCACTGCATGATGGGCAGGTGTGTGGGTTGCAAAGAAATATGTGACTTACACAGGCAAGTCAATGAATGAACAGTTCAGTTATTAAGAGAAACAAAATAGGACCAGTTCAAATAATGAGTACTTGTGTCCATAGTTTGCATGTATATCTATGCAAAAAATATATACATAATATATTATATATAATACAAATATCTAAACTATTATATATTGATGAAGAGTATATAACATTTTGTCATTATATATGTGACCATTGTGAAACTATGTAACAATTATACACTTAAATAATGTATATAATGCAATTTGTATATTATTTTCTATATATTATTACCAGTTGTGCTGTCTGTTATATTCTGATCATTTATTATAATTTCTTCATCAAAATATTGTTAAATAATATTTTTTGAAAAGAAATTACCAGAAATAGGCTAATTTCAGTCTTTATTTATTATTATCATATCATAATTTTGTTAACAAATCAGGCATTTAATTCATTAATTTAATCATTTACTATAGTAAACACTATGACCTGGTAATAAAGTAAGCTAATTGAGCAACATAATGGCTTTGGCTTCCCTGAAAAACAGTCTATTTAACTCCATTGTAATTATTGCATTGTTTATATAAATATTTGTATAATTTAGAGAAGCTTTGATAGTTTATTTTAATATTGTATAAAGTATATATAAAAGTGTGTATTATGTAATGACGTGCAATTTTTTTTCTTTGTCACTTACTATTAGATTAAAATTCATTCATCTGCTTTTAACTAACAGCTATTAATTTGAAGGTTTTATTATATTAACAAGGTGAATTCTAATATGAATCATAAAGTGTTCATCTAATTCTGTTGTTGAATATTGGGTTTTTAAAATTTTTTACTTTTTGTTAAGTATGGGTATAAATAATCTTGCACATATCTCCTGATGTATGTGTCCAAAAGATTCTTTCAGATGTAAATGTCCCTGTAGAACTGATGGGTCAGAGACCATATGAATTTTTAACTTTAGGTGGTGAGGTCAAACAGTTTTCCACTGTGTTTGGTCTGGAGAGCTCAGGGTATGAATATGCACTTCTGAGTAACTCTAGAAATGTGATATACTCTTCTGATGTGAACACTTGTCCAGAATTTTATATGAGGAAAAAAAATTTATCTCCAGTTGCTGAAACCATATGCAATTTCTATGAAGTGAGATTACAAAATATGTTGCATATTTTAATTACAGAAATCATTATAGTAAAATACATATTGCTATCAACCCCTCTCAAAATATTCTTCCTCACTTGTAACATCCTTAAACCATCATTCTTGCCACTTTCTAAGAGAGATCTGGAAGTCTTCCTTGTGAATGACTTTAGTTGCACTGTGTTGGCTACCTCTGTATCTTGAATCTATTCCAAATGAGCACAAAGGCCAGACATTTTGCCTATTGTGCTCATTTTGATGCTGAGGAAGAGCCACAAGTTGCAGTGTCATCCTCAGTGAATAAGGAGGATGAGGACACATCATAATATTTTAGGAGCCTGTTTTTACCGGTATGGCACTTGGTAGAAGTGCTAATTGTAATTTTTTCTTTTCTCTTTTTGTTATGATTTATTACACATTCTAAAAGAATTCCTCAAAAATACTTGGAAACAGAATCTTCTTTACAAAGCTTTTCAATTAATATTCCTAGTTGTAGGCAAATTTCCCACTTCTTTCCTTTTCCAGAGCACTAGGTACCTCTAAATCTGATGAGAAACAACCCACAAATCTGTATACATATTTAAGCATTATTAGACTTAACCATTAGGAGCAACGATAAAGATATTTTTACAGAGACAAAGTAAGTTGTCACATTAAATGAATTTTGTTAAAGGCAAGTGGTCAATCACAAGATTAAAATTATAGATTTTCTCTAATTTATTTTTCACTACCTATAATCATTCTTATTAAGCATTTTCATATGCAAACAATGCAAATAAAATTTGCCTTCATGATGAAGTGAAAAATAAAGCCATAGAATACAATTTTTCTTTATTTCTGCATGTAAGTGATCTTTACAATTGACCTTGGTTTGACAAAAGATGCATAAAAATATAAGGAATGAAAGAGAAGATTTATATTTATTTCTATATCAGGTTGATGAGTTGGGTGGCAAATTACAGTAATAGCAAAGAAAAACATTTTAAAACAAAAGTAACATGATTTATTCAAAATAATATTATTACAGATTACCTTACAATGTAGGAAAGTTACAGTACAGGATAAAATTACTCTTTTTTTGCATCAGAAATGATTGCTATCTAAAATTAACCGATGTAGTTATCTTCTGCTTGCAGAATTCCTTATCTTGAGGATTATGATTTAAAAGTCACATTTTAAAAGAATTAAATTGTTTTTATGTTTACATGTTGCTGTAATTTGAAGTCCTAAATCTACCAGCTTCTCATTAGTGGCTCTCAATTAAATAAAATTTTTTCTATTATATTTAAAATAAAAAGGATGAACCTTTTCCTATTTCAAGGGTTTGGGGGTGGCGGGAGGGGAAGGGGAAAGGGAAGAAGGGAAAGGAAAAATTATGAGAAAGAAAAAAAATGGAATCAAAGTCTGTGTAAATAGGGAAGGGTGGAGGGGGTGAAGGGTGCACAGGTAATAGGAAAAAAAATAAGAACTAAGATACATCATGTTCAGGTACAAACACCCAATGATAAATGTAAATGTATTGTATACCTAAAATGTATCAATAAATATATTAAAAAATAAAATAAAATAAAATAAAAAGGATGCCACAACAAGTACTTCCATGAAACAATATTTTTGACAATCATTCAAGAACTTGGCTTTCAGAATAGTTATTTGGCATTGATAAAATTATCAACATTTGTCTTAAATATCCTTAAAATAAATTGACTAAAAAATGACCTTTAAAATTCACATATAGAGAAATTGGTTATCCTAATGTGAACATAAATGTTTTGCAGCAAATTGCATAGCTTAAGCCACTAAATGAAGGGACAACTCACTTGAAAGCTGCAGCAAATTAAATATTTGAACATACACTGTACTTTATATTTTAAGAGAATCCACTGGAAAGCCAGTATCTTAACTATGTGACAATTACATGAAATAATTGGGTATCCTAAGATTTAACTCCATGTAGTTTGCCTGTTTATATGTTTGATAAATAAATGTTTGAAAATTGAAACAATGGTAAAATAATTGCTTTCCAAACAGAACAATCAGTAATTTGTATCAAATATTAGTATAAAAATTCAGCTTGCCATCATTTTATTAGAACTTATTTTACATGAAAACAAAATTAATTTCTATACCAATAAATTTTCAAATATCTTAAATTTTCAACCTTGATTTGAAGCAAACAATATTTGCTAAAATAACATCAATTCTATATTGCACTTGGCTTTAAAAATAAATATTTATTTAAATGTACCAAAACATTTAAGAGAAAACAACTGTCCTTCATTTCTCTTTTCCCCAAGTAAGCCATATATTATTTCATTGTTTATCTAATGTGAATACTAAACACTATAGTAATCTCACCAGTTAATGTCATAATCAGTGTGATTTTAATATAACTAATAGTAGTAAAATTACTCTTTTATCAATAGTTTCATTAAGATACATGTTTTTAAAATATTGTGTAACAGATAAACCTAATAATTTTCTCTAGAAATTACTAAATTATCTTTTTACTTTTGATGTCTAACAGATTTTGAGAAAAGACATAGATTTGAAATTTTAGTTTTTTGACATTATTACCCACTAACATCTTCCTAAGTATCTAGAATGAAATATTGGCAAAAACACTGAATTTCTCCTAATTCTTCTAGTTTTTCCATTGTCATTGATGAATTTCCTAGATTTAGGTTTATATCAAAAGTAATGACTTCAAAAATGCTAATGTTTTTAAGCATTTCCTAACGAATATAAAACTATTTAATTCCTTAAGATAGATATACAGAGATAACCAAGCTTTTGGAATTTTTTGAGTTGATGTAAAAATGGAACTTTGCATTCCAAATGCTTTTTTTTTTCCCAAATGCTTTTAAATAAGATGCTACTTATATACTTATCAAGCTGAATATCATAAAATTACCTCAGAATTAGTCTCTTAAACCTATTTTAAAGAAGAACCTAACCAGGCCTGGTGGCACACTCCTGTGATCCCAGCACTAGGGTGGCTGATGCAAGAGGACCACTGCAAATTTGGGGCCAGCCTAGGCTATATAGTGAGTTCAAGACCAGCCTGAACTATATAGTAAGACTCTATCTCAAAACAAAAAAACAAAAACAAAAACGGATGAACCAAATTTTTAAAATGTTTGAGAACTAAAGCTCACTGAAAATTTAGTTAAAATTCTTTAGAAATATGCTTTTCAAAATGTAAAAGCAGATACATATGATGTATTAACTGTTTTTTCAAATTGTCATCTTTGCAGAATTGGCTATCCTAAAGGGAAGTTACTTATAGGGGTGAAAAATAATACTATGAACAAATATTTCAGGAACTATTTTAAGATTATGTATCATCCCATTTTTAATTCTATCATTATAACAGTAAGAGTGCACACATTGTATTACAGACATTTCTTCAATTATGATTATAAGAATCTATTTTATCAATAAATGGCATTCTCCATAAATATTCAATAAGTAGCACTTGTTTAATATCTATTGTGGAGAGAAAATGAAATTGTTCAAAGACAGTAACATCAACAAGTTGTTAACGTAAAATGTCCCAGAGGTTGTTGGCACACAAAGCACAAATTTAACTACAATATACTGTCAAAACTGCTTTACTGAAACAGGTGAGAAAAGGCATTTCCGGGGATCGAACTCAGGACCTTGCACTTGGCAAGAAGGCACAGTGCCACTGAGCCACATCCCCAATTAGAGAAGCTGTTTCTTATCAACCAACTCTAACAAGCTGGCCCACTTCAGTGCAGCAATCCGGAGAAATGTTCCATTGCTGGTTTCTTCATTGGAAATGAAGAAGAATGGAATATTCCTTTAGCTTTCCAGGTTCTCAAAGAGTTGGCTTAGGAATTAACTTCTTTCTTGCCTGATTCGAAGAACTGGTGAGGCATTCGCACAGGTGAGACGCGTGGTGGATGATGTGTACAAAAGAGCTAAGCAGTTTATTTCTGTAATGAAAACTGGGAGTAGCAAGTCAGAGGCTGGCTCTGCTCTCTGCGTTCAGGAGAGAGGTTCTACCTCCGGGATGAAACATGGAAGTGTGTCCACCATGTGGTATATTTGGAGGGCTGTGTGAGGAACTGATGCTGTCATGTTGTGTCACACTGCTGACCTGACTAAGCTCAGAAGCTGCCTCAGTACTAAAGACCCTGCAGTACAACAGAAAAAAAGAATCAAAGGGCAGAAAGTATTAAAGAACTGTGATGAACTGGAAGCCTCTCTACTAACTGTTGTGTGCATAACCTCAGAAAAAAGAAAGAATCTCCATAAAGGATAGGAGACCCCACTAATATCTAGTTTCTTGATTCGCTGAGGTTTTTCTCCATTCTGAAATAATTTCATAAGACCTGGGTAGGTTGTTCTTTTTCCAAATACATAAAACAGAAATTTAAAAATCCACTGAAAGAATCAAGAAACATGACCCAATCTAGGGAATAAAATATTTTCAAGAAACCTAACTTGAAGAGATGGAGATCAGTGAAATAATTCAAACTAAGTCTTAAAGAGACTCAATGTGATACAATAGGAATGGATATATTAGCAAATTGATAATATCAACAAAGACATACCAACTATATAAAGGAAACAATTCTGGAAAAAATAGACTAACATTATCAAAAGAAACCACTAAGGATTTTTAAAAAGAGATGTTTGTAGGAAAATGTATGGAACTGGAGATCATCAGAGTAAGTGAAATATAATTTCAAAAGCACAGATATCATATGTTTTCTCTCATATATAAAATCTAGGGAAGAAAAAAGTAATATGAAATATAAGGAGGCCAATTCAGAATAGCTAAGGAGACAGGGCAAGGGGCAGTCATGTTTAGAAAAGATAGTAGGGAGTGTGGAAATGACTGAAACCCTTTATATGTATACAAGTAACTGACACAGGGAAATCATTCATTTGTCCCATTAGTATTCAATATTATAATAAGAAAACAGACTTAGTGCTCAAAATTTTTTTTGTATTAAATTCGTTTATTGGTACATTGTAGGTATACAACACAATTACATTTCTCATTGGGAATTGTACCTTTACAT
>NW_004624731.1:25431507-25464442 GCF_000247695.1 Heterocephalus glaber | reverse complement strand
GGAGTGATGGTGACTGGGAAGCCCCTTCCTCTGGACCAGGATGAGTGGGATGGCGGCTCAGAAGCCCCTATCTCTGGGCCATTAGCAGCAGGACTCAGTACCTTGGTCTGGTGGTCTGGTATCCTCTGTGTCTTTGTAGTGTGGATCCAGGTGGCTACCTGTCTGCAGCGGGGTGATTTGGTGTCTTCTGCATGACTGGGGACCTCGGTAGGGCATGCACCGACCTGCCTGTATGCAGCGGGCTGATTCGTCATGTTCTGTGTGACTCACGACCTCAGTAGGGCATGGGCAGACCTGCCTGTATGCAGCGAGGTGATTTGCTGTCTTCTGCATGACTCAGTACCTCGGTAAGGGGTTCAAAATTAAAACTCATTAACTGTTTGTTTGAAAGTATTAAATCAGAGGGAGAGAGGAAAGGAAGGAAGAGAGGGAGGGAGGGAAAAAGAAAGGAGAGAAAAAAGAAAGAAGGAGAAAGAAAGAAAGAAAGGAGGGAAGGAAGGAAGAACAAAAACAAAAAGGTGACAAATCTAATGGATTTATAAGAGAAAACTAAGCAGGCCAGAAATAGAACATCTAGCAGAAAGACAAAGATTTGCTTGATGAAATAATGGGCAAAACCTCCCCAAATGTGAAGAAGAAAAGGGAAATCCAAATTCAAAAGGAGAAAACACTCTAAACCTTCCCAAACTAAGACATATTATCACCCAATTGTCAAAAGTCAAAAAGAAAATAAATAGAATCTTGAAATTGGCAAGAGAAAATCAAACCATATAATATTATCAAAATGAAGTTCCTAAAATATATCTATAGGCATTCCCAAGTGGCACCTTCAGAGTACACATTCTTTTCAATCGAATACAGAATTTTTCCAAAATAGAGCATAGAGCAAGTCATGAAACAAATCTCAATATTTAAAAATATTGAAAATTTACCAAGCATCTGTTGTGATTATAATGCAGTACAACTAGGAATCAAGAAAAATATACAATACTTGGAAATTAAATAAATATAACTATAATAAAGCAACCAATGAAGAAAGAATTTCCAAAGGAAATTTTAAAAATATTGATAACCTTCATAATATGGTGCACAACCAACAATCCCAATTTCCCAACCTAGACTAAGAGAAAAAACTTCTGTAGACCTTGGATATCAACTTTAGAAAATCCAGTAAATTTTTCCTTGAATCTGATATATAGTTTATACTGTCTTTCCATTTTATTGATCCAAGTATCATCAGAAATGCTATCAATGGCAATAATTCAATTGTAATTAGCCAACCAGAAGAAACCTATAACCATGTGATTACACATTAGTTATCATAAATTCAGTTGAGTCTAATTTGTATTTCATTTACAGTAGTTGGTATCATTAATAAATTTTGCCACAGTATATGATAGTTTGCTACAGATACTCATAGCTTTGATTCTCATAATAAAATGACTAATCACTGATGTTCGCATAATAAAGAATCAGTAGTTCCCCAGTAGGTTACCCAAAGATATAATAGTAAACTTATTTTGAGGGTCAACTGGAATTAACTATCACCTGATGATTTATGGAAGCAGGGTCTCCTCATATAGCCAAGGACATATGAGTATATTATTTCTAAAATGCATCAGCCATTAGTTTGAAAACATCATAACCAGGTATCCTGGTTACAAAGAAAGCAGTATTTATTGAGACATAGGAAAAAAGGATCTGTTCACAACACAAGTTCTGAACCAAGGCCTTACCTTCGGTTGGTAATATACTTGCTTCCGTATAGGTCTCTTAAACATAGCAGTATTAGACACATCACTCTAAAAATCTTATTAAATATAAGGTTAGCATTACCTAGGTTATACTCAATACAGTGTAAAGATTTACCTTGCATTTTAGATAGAAGATGGCTGATTTTTCTGTTTAAAATCATTAGTCCATGTAGGTACAAGTGAAAATATTACTGACAGAAATTCCATGAAATTTAATTTGCTAACACTACAATTTCTGAGTCTGGTTTATTGTACATATCTGGTGTTCTATATCATATCCAGCAGTCAGTAAGACTGAAGTCTGACTTTCATTTAGGGTAGTAAATAGAAGCACGAAACTTGTTATAATCTACCAATTCTAAGAAAATACAAAAAGTGTCTTATGATGAAGGGCATTTTGGGGTTTACAGAACATAATGATAATAATTACAAGCAAGCAGATTTTTTAAAAAGCATGAATTTGTGAGGGTCTTGGCTTAGGATTTTGGGTCACAGCTGTCCAATGAGGAGCTCTTCATCTTTGCCTGAGGTTGCTCCATTAAATATCTACATGCAGAGATTAGCTGCTCCTAGACAATCTTCAACAACACTCATTTTTGTGGTGGTCAGTTGGAATGGTTCTCCAAGTGTAGTAACTTTTATTGTATTCCACAAGAAACCTTTGTAGCCATCATCCTACAGAGGCTGTGGCAACAGCAGGAACTAGACATTGCATTCACTTATTTGCTTGAAGCTCACTCTTTAGCTGATAATAATTTTTAAATTAAAATAAAATATTTAAACAGCAAATTCTCTTTATACTTTTAAAAGCAAAGTATATAGAGCATAGCAAAAGTCATTTTCTCAGTGGCACATTTATTAGTAAAGAAAACTATTTATTAATGATTAATTAAATCATGGGCTTGAAGCAAAGAAATTTTTCCAGAAAATAAAGTTGAAAAAATATAACTCATAGGTTTTTAATTATAACAGTGGCTTGAAAAAGGAAATCCAGAGCACCATAAACAATAAAGAAATACAAGGAAAATGAAAAATCAAGATATATAAAATTGGTTGAAGGGGTTTCTCATGTAGTAGAGGTCATAGATTCCAGTTACTTTTATTATTGAGGACAACATCAAATTTGAAGTGACTGAAGGAGTGTGTTGTGTCTAGAGTATGATTCTGAGATGAGAAAATACTACTTAGTTACAACCTGAAATGGAATCTGCTAAGAATTATTAAAACTGATATGTGCAGAGAGAAAAAAAAAGGTGTACTTAGATAATTTTATAAGGTTGGGGGAAAAAGGAGCCATTTTAAAGTTGATGGTAATTTATTGTATCATTTATCAGCTAGTAATTTGTGAAAAATATGAATGCTTTATAATATCCTTTTGTTCTCTAATATTTATAATATTCTCTTCTGTCTATGTTATGTTACTGTTTTCACTACTGATTTAATAAAATATTCAAATATTCAGTATTAATCAAGTATTGATTAGCAAATGCAATTTCCTCTCTTTGGGTTAACCATCACCAATTTTATATTTCCTGTGGTAGGCAGGAGCCAAATATCTTGACTTTCCCTGTCCACCACACAGCAGTTGAATGACTTAGCAGATGAAAAATTTTATTGCTACTTTTTTAGCACAAGTTCTAGATATAAATTTTCTTGAATTAGAGGGACCATCATCAGCCATTACTATGTGACACTAGTTTGCCTGAAAAGTATATTTTGTGGCAAACTTGATAATATTTTAAATTATTTCAAACTAAAATTAAAGAAATGAGGTACTGATTAAATGTAAACAAAGTTTTTGATAACAAGTCAGGCATTTTAATCATAAATATAATTAGCTGCTTTATACAGTCCTATGATGTCAAATGTTAAAAACAGAAATGAAATTCCAATTTCCAGGCAAATTTACAGTAATTATATATTCCAATCTCAAACTTCATTTTTGTCAGTGTTTACCTGCCTGAGGAAAACAAAAATGATATTTTTATATTTCAAAATCCAATTACCTCTCAACCTAGGAACTTTTTACTGTGAACTGGAAGTGATTTTTCTGGTGTAGTGACATAAAAGAAAAATATTAAGGAGAAAAACAGCAAAATTTTAAGTGCCTTATAAATATAGATATACTCACTTAAAACCATATGTTCAGGGATTGATACCAGAATTTATAGTTCCTGTCTGTGAGGAAAAACATTTGAAAATGAACTACCCAATATCTAATTACAGATCAACATTAACATGAGAAAATTCGCAACTGATTTTGATTATCTAAAACACATTTTTTTTTAAATTTTAAAATAACTTAAATAGTGACAATAACAACAATAACAGCTATCATTTACTGAAACTCTTTCTGAGCGCAAACGTATTTTAAAACACTGCAAATAAAATAACAGCAATAACCACAATTTTAGAAGGCAAAAGTAAAGGTACTAGGCAGAGCTATTCCATGATTATGAAAGTTCCAGTTGGAAAATAAAAATTGTTTGAATTAAAAATATATTTTTGATCACCATTATAGTACTTAAAGAAAAAAACACTCACTTTGAACCTCATTGAATTTAAACCCTCCAAAAAAGATAAAATCCAATACTTATGATCAGTAGAATTACATTGTAAAAATGGCCTATTTTTATTACTTTTAAATTTTTGTCAAAAAAGTCATAGATATTTGTTTAATATTATATGTCTACCTACATAATATTCCTGACATTTTATCTGACTAATAAATTCTAAAGTATTTTATGTGGCTCTCACTTATTCAAAACATACACTGAATGCTGATGTCAAAAACTAAACTTTCAGATTTAAACCTTCCAGAAAAGAAAATTCTGGATTCAAAAAGAAACTCTAGGTTTAAATGGTAAATTCTACCAGATCTTTAAGGAGAAAATTGTATAAATTCTTTCTATTATTTTTCTTCAAAAAATTTAAAAAGTGAAATGATAGTCTCTAACTTCATTTGGTAAGACTGATCTTACTTTTGCAACAAAATCAGTAACAAAAAATAGTACTAGGAAGAAAACAAAAATCAGTATTTTTCATGAAGATAGGCAAAATAAAAACCCAAAACAAGAATGAAAATGTTAGTAGTCGGGCTTTAATATCATAGAGAATACCAGAATACCTGTCATACTGTATTAGTCTACTATAAGCACACCTTTACTCCAAATTATGACTTATTATAGAGCTCATTTCATGCATCATATTTGCTATTAATTCTGTGTTTTCTTCTAAGACAAATCTCAGTGCTAAAAATGGCTTGTCCTTCTAGACTTCAGTTTTGAATGGGAAATTTCGTCTGCTTATTTAAGAAATTACATTACCTACTATGCTTCAAATATTACTCAGGGACCTTACAGGTCTTTTGTAGTTCTGTTTAAATTCTGCCTCTTCTATCATTGCTGATTTATATCTTTTGTTCACAATTTGGCTTAAAGTTTACTTCCTTTTGAATGTTTCTTTGGATTTAATTGCCCCCATTTCTACTTCTAAAATTATCCAGAGATCTTATCCATTTAATTGCATTAAGTTTATATTTCTTTTATAGTATGAAAATAATTTAGAATAATTATTTATTCTTCTATCTGAACCAACTTCTTCAGAGTAGGGTATTATTTGTCTCTTTCTATAACTGGGTCAGTGGCCATAGTCCGAATTTGATTATTCAGTTTATGTCGCAAACAAATCCACTGTTTGTTAAAGAAAATTTAAATACAACATTTTAATTTATGAACTTATTTCAAAATCTTCTTAAAAGCAAATCACCTATACTGTAGGTAAATATGTCATTTTATATATTTAATAAATGCATTGTTTTCAAACTTTGGAATTGTGCAATTATGATGATTAGATCTACATTTAGTTTAAGAAAATTTATAGGTACGCTAAACTATTAATTATGTCTCATAAAACAAAAAATCATTGTTTAATATAAAAGGCTAGTATGTGAGTCAGAGCTAAAAGCTTGTTTTTGAAAACATAATTTGAGTCAATTATCAAGTAGATAATTTAATTGTGTTACTGTGCTTGAGTGTTCTCTAGAATAGATTCAACAGAACACTCAGACTACATCAATTAATGTTAATTAATGTTAATTACAGAATACATACCAATTTCATGCTCTCCATTTAGTTTCTTTCAAAGGGTGAATATGAGCATGCACTGTACTTTTAAGTTCAAAAGAGGCACTGGGAAGTAGTTGTGAATCCATTTTCCCTCCTTGCTTCTTTCCTTCATTCGTTTGTTCCCTCTCCTCTTTTGTTCATCAAATGTTTGTCAAATTTCCACCTTTTGCTAAATATTAATGGTGTGCAAAAAAGAAGGAATTGTCAACAAAAACTCCCTACTCAGCACAAAGGGTGGGGTTTATAACTGAAGTAACAATAGGATGAATACTATTTTCCAATTTATTTCATATATTTTAAAGTAATAGTATTGTTTTAGAAATTTCTCATGGCAAATAAGAAACTTAATACCAGAAGTAGAACTTAAACATACTTACTTAACATAGTCTGAGTAATGTAAATCTAAGGATCTGTGTTAAAAATATTTCACCAAGTTGCAATTGTTAAAATAGCAGGTGTCTTCATAGCTCTGCGATAATAAAATATTTAAATAATAATATTTAAATAATAAAATTAGATGAGTATTCATAAGAATTTTATTTATTTTCTAAGAATAGTTTACACACATAGAAAATCTTTGTGTGATAATATTTTCCAAAGGGGAGAAAAAAACACAAAACAAATTTGATTTGCCCACTAAATTTGGAAGGTGAGATTAGAAAAAATCATTGTAAATCATGTGGTATAAATTTTATTTCAGAATAATAATTTAAAGTTAATTCTCAAGCAATATCAGAGGCTACTTTCAAGTGACATTCAAGCCACTACCATAAGGAGAAATGGAAGCAAAACCAAATTGTATTGGTCCGGGAGTGTCTGGTGCAGGATTAATTGGATAGAGAAATAAGAAAACATTATGAAATGTACCAGCTATTATTTAGTGTAAATGTACCTCCCTGAAGTTGAGTTAATTTTTGAACTAAATAATATGTTTGTCCTATCCCAGCACCTCTGCTGGATTGTTGAAGGATTTTTTTGATTGGTGTAGCTTAGTTTTATCTTTGTTTTTGTGTCTGCTTCTGACTACAAATGTAAAGTTGGAGCACATTGTGGAGTGTTGGCCTTAAATTGTTCCATCCTCTTCCTAATTTCCTACTCCTGTTAGCATTATTGTGCTCTTTTCAAGATATCATCTTGATCTTTAATTATTGCTTTATAATTGTCCCTGTGGGAAAACATCTGCTATAGCCTAATCAATTCATTTTTTTCCCCTCTGTTGTCTCAGATTCCCTGTGGACTATATCATATCTTGTTGACACTGCAATTTCTATTTTCCTTTGATGGTTTTCTACCCTAAGGATCCTAAAAGATCAGTATCTTTGGCTGCTTTACTTATTGTGGCAATTCAAATATTTTTCTTTTGTTACTATCATGTTATTGGATTCATGAAATAACTTTACTGAATGAGAGCTATCAAATAGTTTTACATTTGCAGTTTTATTCTAATAAGAGAATTAAAAAATTCCTACTAATGCTTCCAGGTTTATTATCATTTTTTTAGGATTGAAATTTTTCCATGACTTTTCACATCAATTATTTCAAGTGGTTTCTGTAATTAGACCCCTATTCTCTAAGCATAATCACATGTTTTTCCTCTTTCGAAAATGTCAGTAAGTCTTGGCTGGCAGGGTGGCAGACCTCTGTAAATCCCAGCTACTCAGGAAGCTGATCAGGAAGACTGCTATTTCGAGGACAGCATTGGCAGCTAAGTGAAATCCTTTCTCAGAAGTAAAAAAAATACAGGGCAGGGGATTTAGCTCAGTGGCGCCATGTCTGGAAAAACAAAGTAAAAAAATACAAATGGTTGGCAATGTAGGTTACTTCTAGCCCTTGGTTTCTATTTCCAGTACTGCCCGCCAAATCATTAATTCTTCATTAGAGTAACTTTCACTATAAAATTTTATGAAACTAAGCAATCTCATATCAATGTATTAATATTAAATTGAGAATTTTTACATCAGTCTTATTTATGGTGTTTATATCAATATAATTATTTATACTCCAAAATTATCTTTATATTGAATTATATTGTATATTCATACATAAATTCATTTTATGATATAATAATTTTGACATTTAAAAATGATGATTTGAGAATAATATACATATATATGTTCATTATATCATGTTTATTATCACTTTTATTTTCTCCAAAGGATTTTGGATAAGCCAGGCATTTAAAAGTATGGTTAAAGATTATTTTCAACACAATTTCTAATTGTCTTTACTTAATTTATTTTATATCTATATTTCTAGAGAACCCATTTCTATATTTGCATTTTGTAACTCAGCAAATGTATAATTAATTATTGAAGTTACAAAGATAAACAGTGAGACATGTTAATGATTTAAACTGATAATCAACATTTTTAGCCGATCTTACATCAAGTAACTTTTTTGTCTCTCTTCCTAAAAGGCTATTTTAGGCATACTAAATTTGGTTAACCTTAGTTAAATATCAAAAATTATTCTATTTAATTAAGGATGAATATTGTACCTAATAAAAGTTCAAAACTAAAGTAGAATACAGCTTTATCTATAGTAAAACTAATTTATTTGTGGAAAGTTTTAGATCTGTGTATGTGAGTGTGTTCATATGAGAAAATATCTGGATACCTGGCATGTTTAACATGATCTAGATAAGAATAACATATTTATTGTAGTTGGATTTTAAGAAAATGTTACTGAATATAAATAATATAAATTAAAATTAAGATCTATACTTTTTTACATTAATGTTTATTTATGAAAAAGCCTATCTCTGAAACTTGTGGCTATTGTTAACTCTTTCTGTGGTATATTCTTGTATTTATCAACTTTACTAGAACAATATTAGGATTACTCTAGGCTCCATGTGCACATAAATACAAAATATTGTTCACCATGCCAAGAACATAACAGTAAAATACAAGATTCTATCAGATATCTTTATTATAAAATACATTGTAAAACAGTGTGTGAATATAAAATATCATATACATTAGAATTTCATAATGTAATCTTGGGAAAACATAGCAAAGCATGAAAACTTTTTGCAAAAGTTACATCCAGCATTCCCCATGGCCTTGATATTCCTAGTTATTTGCAACACAATCTCAGATGCCATCCTAGTCCATCCTTGAATCTTTCTATCCAGAAGAAAAATTAGCTGCATTGAAATATAAAAGCATTGTCCAACTGCAATTAAATCCCCTAAGTAAACTATATTTAGGTAATATTTGTATAGCGAACAATTTCTTTTCAATGATCTTGTAACCAGAAATATGTTTTCTCACTACCTGAGGATCCTTTGTATTGTTGTTGTCTACATTCCCAGGTCTTAGTTAAAATGGCCTTTTTAAAGATAGCACCTTATGTGTATGTAAAATAAAGTGACTGTTGTATTTTACTTATGTTAAATTAAAATTGAAAATTAAAATAACAACTGAATTGCATCTCTGTTGTTATATATTTCCCTTTTATTTATAAAAGCTAAAGAATACCTACTTCATTGTGCTAAGTCAGTTTCAATTTTGTTGATTTTCAGTAAAAAGTATCCTGCTCCAAATTCACACCTGATTAATTATGAACATAAAGCACATCCTATTTTATTCATTTATGTATCTCTCCAGACCAATGGTTATAGACTCATCCACTTTCTATAAACAATATTAAAATAGATTTACTTCAAGTTGTGATGTTACTATATATAAATAGTTACAGATGTATGACAGATTGATATCTTGGTTTTATTAATTTGATCATTTTTTTCTCATTTTGATATACCAAAAAGTTAAGAAGAATATACTGTTAATATCAAAATATTGATTAGTCTAAGGTTTTATCATTTTCAAGAACAAGAAATAAAAAAAATGACTACCATGTTAAGATTTTAATGTGATGCTTTATTTCACTTTAGGTATTATTGTTGATTTTTTTTCTTTATCTAATGTGTCATTTTATATACTTGTATCTTTTATATTTTTTCTGTCAAAATTCTCTACTCCACAAGATTAGTTGCTATGAAATCTTAACTGATAGCAGATATTACTATGTTGATTAAAATATTCTGGCAATATATTAGGTGATAATTGTGTGCTAGGTTCTCATTTTGATTTACTAATGAGTCAACTCACACAGAAGTTTTTGTAGGTCTATTGAAGTTCTGTTAAATGAATTTTAAAGACCATCAAGATTAAATCTATAGAGTAAAAATAAGGAAACTTGGGAATTTCAAGAAACTCTCTCCAAAAGATGTAGAATTATAAAACTTGAGACATGTATCTCCAAATATACAACTACTACTGCACTGTTTCTAATTTATAATATGTAACTTATGGTTTAATATTATGAGATTTGTAGCAGTAAAGGATTCTTTAATTGGAATCAAACAGAACACTAATACATGAGATGCATGTAGGGCTCAGTGGCAAAGTGCATGTTCCAGGCCCCATGTTTGATCCCTAGCCCTGAAAAGAAAAAAAGAAAAGAAAAGAAAGGACAGGAGAGGGAAGGAGAGGAAAAATGGAGAGGGAGGGAAGTGAAGAGAAAAACAAAACACATTTAATATGTTGTAGAATAAAATTTAAAACCTTACAATTTTTAGTTATATTTTTCTAATTAGAGACCTATGCTGTTCTAGCGAGTAGCTGCTAGTGATATTAAATTTGAACTTTTGAAAGTTGATAACTCTGGGTTACCTTTGCTACCTTGTGAGTGCCATGTTGTTTCTGTGATGCTTGTTTGCCGTCCTTGCCTTGGAGCCAGCTGATTATGGACTGAAACCTCTACAAACTATTCGCTCATGTGCAAATGCGGTTGTCTCATAAACTCAAGAAGTGGAATGCATGTGACTGTACATCCCTGGAACCGTGCCCACAAGCACTCTAGACAGAAAGAGAACAGAGGAAGAATGTTATACTTACAATACCAATTCAACAAAATGGATCCAGGGCTTCCAGAACCCTGAAAATCTCCGTTGGATTTGTAAATTTATATAATCATGTTCTCAGAAATCCTCAGAGCTTGTCGTGATATCATAATGACAACTTGTTTAAGGACCAATTATTTCAGGTGTCCTGGTGGACATGGGAAATGCACAGAGAACACCAAGGGGAGCCCATCACCTCCCATGGGCCTCCACTCTTCACAGATGCTGTTTTTCTTTGTCTGGCATTCTTTACATTAGTCTGATCAAAATAAGTGAAAAATGACTGAAACCTGACCACTTCTTCACTGGAATTTTATGTTGATGCTTGGAGAGAAAAATGCTCTCTTTCCTTTAAAGTCAGAAACCTGGGATTACAGAAGCCTGTGTGGGACACCTTTCTCCTCCCACTGCCCCGTGATGGGCTCCGAGGACCTAGGACATGGAGAGAAGGAGACGCGATGGAAGCCGATCTGGAGTCGGAAGGCACTGAAGGACTGAATCAGGAGCAAGGGCTGAGCAAAGAGAAAAGTCAGGAGTAATGTCCAGACTCCTACATTAGCTCCAGGGGAATATAAGGTGGGCTTGGAGATGAAACCAGAGCTTGAGGTGATAATGGAGAGCTCTGCTTCAGACATAAGGACTTTGGTGCATCTCTGAGATAGAGAAGTGGAGATGTGAAGTGTGCAGTTGGATACATGATGAGAGGGAGAGGGGATTTGTGCTGAGGATTTTAATTTAGATGCTGTGACATAAGTTCTGAGGGGATCAAATTTTGTAGAGTAGAACTTAGCAAAGGAGACTTAAAAGGAGACCTAACAGTATGATAGAAGAAAAAGTAGAATGAGTGCTGTGCCTTCTATCTAGATGTCTCCCCAGAGTCTCATGTGCTCATAGGTGGGGCTTTGGGAGTGACTGGATCGTGGGTGTGACACTGGATTAGTCCACTGATTGGTTGAGCATAGTTCTGGGTGTGGTTGGGTTTACTGAAGAAGGAAGACCCACCCTGGGCGTGGGTGGCACCAACCAATAGTCTTGTAGCCTGGATGGAATAAAAAGGGAAAGAAGCAGGAAGTTATGCTGCCTCCTGCCTGCAATATGGTGAACTGTTTCTCCTCTGCCTGCTATCTCTGCCCTGGAGCCAGCTGGCTATGGACTGAAACCTCTACAAACTGTGAGCTGAAACAAATATTTCCTCCTTTAACTTGTGAGTGTTCACTCTTTTGTCCCAGTGATTAGAAGAGTAACTAAACAATGAGAATACAGTATGGTATTGCTGAATTGGATAAAAGAGGGGTTCAGAAAGGGGATAGTGGTCAATGAATTTGAAAGCTTCTAAAATTTAAAGACTTTGGAGGTCAGAAACACAGTCTTCAGATGTGGCAATAGAGAGGGCATTGGACAAGTTGACAAGAGCACTTTCAGTAGAGTAATGGGCATGAAAACTAGTTTGGAGGTTAGAAAGGAATGGTGGAGACTAGGAGTATAGATGACACTGTGAGTTAATGGGATACTCCCTACCCTCTCTCTCTCTCCTCTCTCTCTCTCTCTCTCTCTCTCTCCCCCTCTCCCTCCCCCCACCCCTCTCTCACACAGTACAAATATCAGGGACTGGTAGAGTATTGTATTTTAAAAATGTTTAAGAAGGGTTGGGGATTTAGCTCAGTGGTAACATGCCTGCCTCACAAGCACAAGGTCGTGAGTTTGATCCCTGGTACCCCCTACACACAAAAAAACCCCAATATTTAAGAGACTGCCATTGTGCCTTTGTATCCTAAAGGAAAAATTCATTCCTTAAGTATTTTACCCTAAGCCATCAGAACCGGAATGGTCACAAGTGTGATAAAATATTGAGGGTCCTCTGGTATCAAAGTGGAGGAGCTATCCTCACTCCCACTCCTCCTCTGACCCATGCACAAATGTTCATATTGTTCACCGCAGCTGTATTCATAAAGCTGCTGCTGGCACTGAATTAGCAGATGGTGGTAAAGATGTCCTGCTGTTCCTGCCAGGAGAGTGCATACTGTTTTTTATTTTTCTGCTTTTGGTGTCAGGGCTGGAACATTTTCGGATTAGCAGCAGCATAGTTGCTGTCCATACCTGTGCTCACTTGCTACAGTAAAGAGATAACATCCAGAAGAGTAGCTATAATTAAAGTCCAACCTGAAGATCATCATTGTCATTTTCCTAGACCAATCTCTCTTCTCCAAAACGACACAGAGAAGTTTAATGGGGATTTTATAGGAATAATCACCTCTTCACTTTTCAAAATGTTAGCGAATGCACAAATTCTTCCTGCTCTCCTGGGAATGTGCCGTTGTCCTCTGACTCTTAGAAGGGAGCAAGAACGTAAAGGGCTTCTGCTTGGCCTTTCTCGTCATAGTTATCTTTATTTATAGGTCAGGGGTGAGGGCGCTTCGCCAGGGGAAGCTCTGTCATTAAGTGTGTCTCTCGCTAATTCTGAAAGCTCGCCCGCTACTTCCTTAGCAAGGCGCCACTTCACAGCTCATTGAAAACATCTTCCAAAGGAAGCTGGGAAGTCTAATGCTTAAAATTTCTGGTCTCTAAGGTAGAGAGCACAGGAGAGAGCGTTGGGAAGTGATCTAGGGGTTTCCCGCAGCTCTCTGTAAGCCAGGGCCTTATCACTGCCCTGGCGCGCATTCTGACCCTCTCTGTCAGTTGCCCCAGGGAACTGTAATTTTCTGGCTTCCATAAGCATTCTAGCTCTGTGAAAGCGGCCCTGCCATCAGAAGGCTTAGAATATCAGAGAGAACAAACATGGCAGGGAAATGTTTTGCTATGAAATCATGGTTTGCTTTTTTATTTATTTTTTACTTTACCATCCTCTAACCATAAAAACACAGCTGTGGCTATTATATACTGTCTCTAAGGGAGGAGGTATCCAGCCGAGTAGAAAGCACTCATTATTCAGCTTTGACTTTCAAAATATGGTTTCAAAATATGGCTAACACATGGGTCTGAAAGCCAAAGATGGAAGCATGGTCGAAGAGAAAATGCATATCTTAGAAAAGCAGAGATTCAGTTTAAAAGTTGGGAACATAGATTTTTATTAAAGATCAACTAAAAATGAGGGTTGGAAATAATAATTCTTCCTAAGACAAATGGGATAGATTTGGAGAGATTAAAATAAGTTAAGGACCCAGGATATAGGTCAGTGGCCCTGTGCCTACCTGGCAGGTGCAAGGTCCTGAGTTAGATCCTTAGTACCACCAGCACTACCACCAACAAAATAAGTTGAGGACATTACATGACCAGAGCAACTGCACCCCCTTCCAGTTTAACTTGGCCTCTCCCGGGAATAGTGAGCCCGAGGAAGGAGCAGTGTCCACACAGAAAGCATCCAGAGGACCTAGAGACGTCTGTTGCAGATGACCTGCCCATCCTCTGCAGCCCAGGAGGTTTACTCACCTGTAACATGGAGCAGGCGGCAGAGCATTGAGTTAACAAGGGCTCAAGGTGTCCAGGTGCTGGCCTGAGAGCAGCCTCAGAGTGTCCTGTGCCCCACACAATGATGTGAAGAAGGCAGGCCAGAGTCCCTGTCTGGGTAGAAAGAGGAAGAGCAACTGCTGAGAAGGAGGGTATGGAGGTGTCGAGCAAGAGGCCCCGGATGAAGGTGAGGAGCTAGTGGACCCAGGGGCTTTGCCAGCAGTCGTGCCATGGACCACTGACGTCAGCAGCTGATGTTAGCCTCTGTCCCCAAGGCCAGAGGCCAGTGAGGACCGGGAGAATTGCATGCTCCAGACATCCATCCTGCAGTGTCAGACGCTACCGAGGTCGCCGAGAAACCTGGATCAGACACAGGGAAGACTAGCAGCAGGAAGCTGGTTAGGATCTTAAAATTGCCCACATATTTATTCAAAACAAACTACATTTTACTCCATAAGTGACTCCAAAGTAACCACAATAGGAGTTTCCCGATATGTAGCGATCTGTGACTCAACCGTTAGTTGAGTTTTATCACAGAAGATGAGGAGAGTTTGGGCCATAGTTCAGTGGAAAGGCTCTAACCCCCAGGGCTGTAATAAATAACAATCACACAAACAAATAAATATTGCCCAGAAAATATAGTGTTACCTTTCCTTCACGCCAGAATTGTGCCTGTGAACTTCATACCATCCTCTCAAGCATGCGAATTGCTAACGATGTGCAGTGTGACATGGCCAGCACAGGAGTGTTTAGAAAGCAGTAGGAACCAGGGAAGGAAGCATCTATCTCTTCCTTGAGGAAAACAACCAAAAAAAGGAAATAATTCAAAGAGAAAATTATATTTGACCTGAGGTGTTTTTGTTTTGTTTTGTTTTAGCTGATTTGCAGTCTTTTACTAGTTTTCTTCAGATTTGGAGTTTTAATTATTATTTGGAGATTTAATTATGTGAAGATGCAAAGCCAGTTTTGCAACCTGAAATATTTACTTAATAAAACTGTGTTCAGACTTAAAAAAAAAAGTTTATAACTCTAAGTTTTTGATAAATTTCATTCCATTTAATTAATTTTTAACTTAACAAACTGATAATTAGGCTAGAAACTTTGAAGTTGTTTGCAAAGCATTTATTCTGAAAGCATACTTTTTCAACAGTAAATTTTATGAACTTCATATATGTATAGTGATAAAATCTATTATCAAACTTTGAAATATTCTAAATGTATAGTACAAAATTTTACATTTTACAAGAATACAAAATATCTCATTAAAGTTTCTCTATTCTATGAATTCTAAAATTAAAATGTTATTGATATACTATGTTAAATTCGATATATTTTAAATATTTTTATAAGTATACATTTCTCACACATGTTGGTCACAGTCATCATAGGAAATTTGTTCCTGTACATAATATATCTTAATTCTTCTTTTTTCCCATTTCACTCCCCTCTCCAACTCTTCTTCCTCTCCCATTTACAAAAGCTTTGTTTTCCTTTTTTTCCTTTCATTCCCTTTTTAAAAGAACTTCACCTATTTCATTTTAATTTGCTAATATGAATACTAAAAAACTATATGTGTTGTAAATTTTTATTTATATTTAGTTTAATTGTCCCAGATATGTTTGTAGTCAAGGTGTTTGGGTATTCAATTCCCACTGCACAGCCTAATAAAATATTACTGACTGATGTGATGCTTCTCACAAAATAGATCCATTAAATATAAATACTAAAGAGAAGCTTTTTTTTTTTTTTACAAATTATAGGTATTGCAAAATAAATTTACATAAGAATAAGTTTTAAGAGTATAACAATTAACAAACCATTTCATAAATATCACTAATGCAAATAATTATGACATTCAAACTCTTTTCTTTACAGATCTCTATAAAAGCAAATGAACTTCAACTTGTAAAAGCTACCCACTGAGATAGGTTTACTTTCCAACTAAAAGCAGTCTTCTACATATAAGAACAAAACAGAAAATCTTTATTTGCCTTCAGTGGTGCTTACAATCAAGCTGAAAAGCTCACAACCTGAACAAAATGTCATCATACTATTTAATTTTCCTCCACATTAGTTAGTTAAGTAAACCAAGAGAAATTACAGATTTTCCAAATTACAGCACATCAGCCTTCAACCTACCACTGATGTGACAGAAAAATCTCTGTATCCAACTTAATACTGATAGTACAAATACATAAAATAACATCTACTTAAATATTTGCACACATTTAGACTTGTCTTTTTACACAGTGAATTACATATAGGAAAATAATGCAACAAATAATAATAATGAGGACATAAGATACTGTATTTTGCTTGCATTTTCTGCATTTCTTTCAACTACCAACGTTCAGCAATAAAGAAGTAAAGTTGAGAAATAATTAGTTGTGAAAAATAGAATTGGATTTGCCCAGAATTCAAAATACTCAATTTGGGGGGGGGGTACCGGTGATCAAACTTAGGACTTTGTGCTTGCGAGGCAGGCGTGGTGCCACTGAGCTAAATACCCAGCCCTAAGTATTTTTTTCTTCCCAGGGAAAGTCTAGGCTTTGATTTCAAGATGTAAAATCTAAGAATGTCCTGCTATAAGAGGCAAGATAAGGGTATTATTTTTTTAATAATTATATTACTACAGGATGGCTAACTTGAAATAAAATTAACCTTCAAAATGGTAACATAGGGACCTATGTTAATCTATTTTCTAGTGGTTTTCATTTTTTGAATGCATTTTTCAGTCCTTTCCAGTTTTTCTTATTAAAACACGTTTTCAAAGTATAATGTAAGGGGAATACAAAATTGTTTTATGATTAATGTTAAGCAAATTAATGTAATTAAGTTAAAACTTGTGCATTTCTGATTGAGTTAAAATTATAAAGTATCATTTTATAGTCTTTTCCACTATGGTAATATAACATCTATGTCAAATTTGTATTGCAAATTCATGACTAATTTAATCTCAAAACCTACAATGAATCTTATGAAGTCATATAAATAGATTTATTAATGAACATTACCAATAAATATTAATATTTTTCATTGTGACTCTGGAAAGGAAGATGAAAGTCAATGGCATTCAATTACCATGATTAAGTTTGTATTAATACATTACCTTTCATTTATTCTCTACTAGTGTGAATATATTTTGAATTAAAAACATAACCTAACACTTAAAAGAAATTTGTTCTTGTCAGCAGAAACTTTCAAAATATAACAAAAAAAGGCACCCTGATTAAATCTCCTTGTTTTAATAATATAAATACTATTTTAAACCTTGCATTTTCAAAATTAGATATAGTGGCTTGGAAATAGATAAAGTCAGATAGCAAAAGAAAAGAAATTCTTGTCCCCCAGATCTTGTATAGTATCTCTTCAAGGGTTAAATTATTCTTTAAGCAAGTGGGGAGAACACTGGTAGCCAGAAAGACACTGCACATTCGTGGGGGTGGGATCCTGAACAAAACACAAAGCATCACCAAAATGAGGCACACAGAAAATTATTGACACCACTCTTAAAATTAACATATTGAACAAATGTATACTAGGAACTATGGTTGGTAAAATGAATGAGAGCCTGTGGAAAAATTCTAGAATGCATATTTCATGAAGAAGGAATTGACCTGTTAAATAAAGCACCTTAAAATATATAATAATGTAGTAATACCTGTTGGTATTATTACATATTATTGTAAATGTATTGTATAATATTATCATTCATTAAAGCAATGACATCATTTTAAATATGGTCAGCTTTATACAGTACTGCTGTAGGTAGCTTTACATTTAAATGAACTTTCTACTTTTCATCTATTTTATAAAAATAGCATTTATTAATATATCTTATACTATATAAATTGATAGATCTAATCTCTTTTATTTATTTCACCTTTGAATTTTGAAAGCAAAGCATGGTATCTCCTTAAGATAACTAAAAAATCCAAATAAAAACAGATTTTCTGCCACACTTGCAGTATTTCCTTCCCTAGCTAATATTCAACAATAGTTAAATCAGTCAAAATACAAAATAGATAGTTGCAAAACACAATGATATTTGCAAAATCTAAACCCTCAAATTGTTCCTATCTGTAAAACATGGTAAGAAAATATCAGCTATGTTCATGAATGAAAACAATTGAAAATTTGTGGTTTTTGCAAGTTCTTACTATATGTATGTGTAGATTCCAGCATTATACTGAGGTAAAGAAATGATGAAATCATTTAAATATGACACATATCACTTAATAGTTTATTATTTCTGATAAAGTTTTATACTTAGTTACTTTGTTTATTTTATATATTAATGTATTAGTACATGCAACTGTGAAATTTCCATGTGTTTTAATATCAAACTCAGCAATATAGATTTCAAGATTCATCATTTTATATTCATCTTTGAGGGAAGTTACATTTGTATATTGAAGAATTTTTCTGCCTCTTTTATATATTTTATAAATTTCTTGACTTTTCTAAAGCTCAAACTATTTTGATGAAATTAAAAATTATTATACAAAAATAAAATCATTTATTTTGATTGAAATTGCTACTAATTATTATACAGACACAGTTGAATTGATGATAGTGTTTCCTAGCCAACGACATTATATTTTCCTATATTTCCATAACTTGTATATTCCTCAGGGAAAAGTTTAGTTACTTATATTTTATTCTTACACCTGTGGTGATTTTGTCAATAATTTGATAGCATTTTCCCCCTCTTTAATTTTGATGTGAATTGGTTTAAAAAGTCATTGAATTTTATATATTCATCTCAAAAAAGAAATTGCATATTTATAAATTTATCTCAAATGTTAGGCCATACTTTTTATGTAGTTCTTAGATATTAAAATTTTGTAGCAGAAATAATGCCCTCTCCTAGACAAATGAAATCTACTGCCACCAATGTGCATCATTCAATTTTTAAAAAGTGTTATTTTAAGTCAATTAAAATAATATTTTTAATAACAAAATGTCTCTGTTACTTATTTAAATGTATGGTTTGTATTCAAATTGAAATGGTTTTGAATTTTGTAAAAATTGGGTTTTAAAACAAATATCTTCTGTTTTCTCTTTTATCATTTCAAATAGGAAATCTTGTTAAAGATGATCAGATAGCTCATTAGCAATAATGGATATAATTATTTATCTTATTTCATTTAATTACTCATGAGATGAACTGTTTTAATAAATTTTCTACTGGCAGATTACTACTCTTAAATTCCTGGTGTGAATCTAAAGTTATCAAAGTTAATGCTATTGTTCATGTTGCTTTTATTTTTTTACATTCCTAAAAATAGTGTGTGTATCTTTATATTTGGGCTTATATATTTCTTCATCTTATCAGTATTGAATTTGATATTACAGTTATGAAATTTTCATAAAATGATTTGGTAAGATTTCATCTTTTGCTTTTGAAAGATTTTTAAAACATTGATGTTAACATTTTAAAAAGTTGTTTGGGAACTCAACTGTGAAAATGTTAATTTAATGTCACATATTTAATCATATTTCTAATATCATCTGGAACTGTTGCTCTATTCAGGAGAATTACTTTAGGTAACTTATATAATTGCATAGAATCTCAACTTCTTTTAGATGTTAGCCATGCACAAACTTTGTAAATCTGAAAAAAACAGAAATCTCCTCTTAAGAATCTTGAAGAATTATAAAATGTACTGTTTCTTGTAAAAAACCTGGTTCTATTATAAATGGAGATTAAAATCATTCAATTATCTGTCTGTGCATTAGAACAACCTGTGAATTATTTAAATATTTAGACATCTGAATTAATCTTTAATTTATTTGGTCAGTATCTACAGAGTGAACTTCACGAGGAATACTGATTTGCATTAGCCTATGGAAAACTGTTATCCTAGAGAATACTTCGTAAAATTTTATTTATTGCCAGTTATTTAAAAAGAAGTCACAACAAAATTAATTTTTATTATACCCAAATAAAATCACATTTTGTGTAATAAGATGGAAGACAGACACATACGAGTTAAAATTTTGATATGCATTAATTTTCTTTAAACATAAGTAAAAACAAATAGATGGTTTAGTTCTGTCATATTCATTCACAATAAACAATAACATAAATATTCAAAATTAAATTTTTTTTCAACCTTGTACTTGTTAAATTCAAGAATATGTTTCAACTTTCCTGCTGCTTGGAGAAATGTATGACTTAATTATGATACTACCTTTTTGTTTCTTGTTTTTAATTTTTAAACCTTTATTACAAGGTTTAAAGAGCACTAATGATTGTCAGAGCATTAATGATTGTTTGCATACAGGAGATAGTTTATAATATAGTCAAGCACTGTTAACATTAATTCTTGGGAGTGTTCTTATCCAAGGTTAACATAGGTTTTGTTCCTCTACCTCCCTTGAGTTTCAGAGCCAAGGTAATGGGGTGCAATCAAATTGGCATAATATAAAGCAGTCAATCTTGAAAAGGAAGCCAAGTATGGCATAGCCAATAACTGAATGTTTCTCTAAGGAAAAAAAAGCTGTAGCAGGATATTTAGTAATAGAACTCTCATCTCTTTCAAATCAGTATCAACTAATATCCTCCCGTTTTCTTCAGATACCTCAGGAATTGCTATGCCTGCTACACTTAGAATGAATTTCAAGGAAAGGTACTTTTATTTATGCATCAAAAATGTGTCCAAAATATATTTCAGAGTGGAATTGCTAACAAATTTCTTGTTGTCAGTAAAGTGATAAATTTTCATTTCTTTTTGGAAATCATTATATCAATCAGCATTAATTTATCAAAAATTAATGTAATTGGGGCTGGGGATTTAGCTCAGTGGTTCTGCTGCCTACCTCGCAAGCACAAGGTCCTGAGTTCAATCCCTTGTACCAAAAAAAAAAGAAAAAGAAAAAAATTAGTGTAAAACTCATATAGGAGTTGTATAATGCACAAAGATTTTTAAAATCATGTGTAAATCAAGTAGCTTTAGATGCATTTCAAAACACAATTATTGCAATAAACTTAGTATTGTTAAGTTACTTCATTATTTTAGTATCTGATGGTTTATAAACAAAACCCATCTACCTTTTTCTCGTTTAAAGCAGTCAGAGTGATGAGGATCAAAATATATAATAGATAATCTGAAATAGAAAGAAAAGGTCCAAAGGGGAAGGGGAAGTGGGAGAGGTAGGGGGAAGGAAGGAAGGGAAAGGAAAAAAATGTGAGAAAAGAAAAAAAAACAACAAAAACGTCTTTGTAAATTAGGAGGGGTGGAAAGGTTGAAGGGAGGGCAAGGGAATGGGAAAAAAATAAGAACCAAGATACATCACGTAAAGGTACAAGATGCCAATGATGAATGTCATCATATTGTATACCTGAAATGTACCAACAAATTTAATGAATAAAAAAAATTAATAAAATTTTAAAAATAAACGATAAAGCTATAAACTAGCATTTCTAATTTTTTTGAATATGTTACTTACAAAATAACTCGTATTAGGGGAAACTACTTATATTCCCATCCTAGTCAGTTTTATACTTTAATTAAAAATGTGCTAGAATAGATTACTCCAGTTTTTCTATGAGAAGTTAAAAACAGTAAGAAGGTATGTTTTCTTAGTAAAAAGCACTGCTATTGTATTAGTAGCTATCTTTGTGTAGTAAGGATCATGAAGTACTTTAGCTGCTGCAGTGTACAAGTGATTCCATTGTTAGCGATGCAGAAGGGTGAGACTTAATATGCATCTACTCCTTTCAAAATTTTTTAATACTGGTTACTGTATCAGTGGATGAGTTGAAAACATATTTATCAAAATTTCTATATTCGGTCTCTCTAGAGAAACAGAAAAGTAAGATGAGTGGATAGGTAGATGGACAAGAGTGGGTAGATAGAGTAGATAGCCACATATATATGATAACGCTTCTTAGAAGGATTAGGTCACACCATCATCGAAGGCCTGTTTTAAATCTGAGAAGCTAGAGGCCAGAGATCCTGAAGTTCTGTTGTCAAAGATGAAGAAAATATGAATGTCTCAACATCAGAAGAAACAGAGATTGATAATTTGCATTTCCTCTGCTTCTTTATTCTATCCAGAACCTGAGCTGATTTGACAGTGACCTCCCACACTGAGAGCAGATTTGCCTTACTCAGTATGGTGATTCAAATGTCAGTCCCTTCCAGAAGAGAAATATTCAGAAATAATGATTATCTAATTATCTGAGTATCCTTTAATCTATTCAGGTCAATATCTAAAATTAAACATCATTTGCCTTTCTCTTTGCACTACTATTCTTATTCTTGTTCATAACTGGAGGAGCATTGAATATTTTTCAAGTCACACTATTCTTTATCTCTGACCTAAATGCAGTCATCTAACAAATGTGAGCCTCAGTGTCTCTGTTTCCATTCACCATTATCACCCAATTCTCATTAGTAGCACTAGCTACAACTGATGTTTAGAATCAAGCTTCCACCCATACTGAATAATCTATTCTCTTTCTCAAAACTTCTGTTACTATATCAGGGAAGAAACACAGAAATATGAAGAACATTTTGCTGTATTTACATTTTGAGCTGATGAAGATAGTTCTGAAGGATAAAATACTATTTTGATAACAAATGTGGTAAAATAAGATTTTGAAAAATTCATATCAAAAAGCAAATATTTTATATTCTGTAAGTTTCAATCATTTCAATCTATAAATTTCAATCAAGACTTTTCAATCATTGCTCTATTTTTATCAGTATAGCTTTTCAGATAAACAGTATTTGAACACATTCAAATGTGTTGGTGTTTTAACTCATATCAACCTCTACACCTGTCCATTTTTCCTAGGATGAACATCTCTGTGCTATAATCATTTCCACAGATCCAGGTTTCAGAAATGAATGGTTAAAAACCCAATTGTTACTTAGGAATTTCTATCTGGTATATATAGCTGAGAAGATATTAATATAGTTAGGAAAAATCTCAGTGGGGTGATTTATAATGACACTAGGAACTAGAACACTTTAAACCAAAGCAGTATAACTCGATTTTAAAAATCATGATTGATAAGAAGAAAACAGAATTTTTTATACAGTCCTAATGTTAGTTGAAAGTGAAATTATTTTCAAAGGTCAATTTAACAAATCACTGAAAATCATTGGTCAATGTTATTTACTGACAGCAATTTATCCTGATGATATATATACGAATATCAGTGCAAAGATATATTCTGAAAATAGTTCAATGAAATATACTTTGTACAGCTGAAAGAAAATGGGAAGCAAAATGACTTAGTAGCAACAGATGACAAAAAATTAAATACTAAGTTTATGGAAATGAGCTACTAACAAAGACAATAATATATTCAAAATGTATATCTTATTATGTGTAAGTGGTATACTAGTGAAAAAGTAAAATGACAAAGAATATATTTGATAATTTGTGCATTTCAGAAATAGATAAAACTGTATCAAATTTGATTTGACTTAGAATCACAACAGTAGCCGTTTCAATTATTTGTTTTCCAACTTTTGATACTGATTTGTTATACATATGTATATGTTGCATTTATAATTTAACTGAGAGAAATCAAAATACCATAAGATGTTATCACTTTGAATGAATTTCTGTAGAAATCACTGTGTGGGATTAGTACCAGACCAAGGTATGACCTTTAGGTTATTGTCTCCATCTGTCATGAAAGAACCAGTAAAACTCCAATGGTCATGTAACTTTATTTCAAATAAAAGCAGCAGTATATGAATTGTAAATATATTTCACATTAGGAATAAGTTTAATTTAAATAAGTTCTTTCAAGAAATTTTTATTTAAGTAAACTTGATAAAACAATGCAAAGATTTAAATCTATATTAATATATGTCATCTAAAGCTGTAGATTTGAACTGAGATTTAAGATTATTATGACTAACATGAAACAGCATGCAGCATCATGACTATTTCAGGTGTTTAATTCTGAACACAAAATTGTAATATGTAATCTATTTTTAAGTTTCCATCATTTTTATCATCATTGATATTTTATTGTAATGAGAAGAGTTTCCTATTTTCCTCTGGTACATTTGTACTGTTCTCCACCTGGGTTATTAAAATGTCATGGAAAGTTCATATAGTTAGATTATGCAGCCTCATTAAACAAATATAAACATTCTTGGAACAAATTTAATAAATTTGCATTTTCTGCTTGTGTGTATCCAAAAATGCTCACCTTGGCTGAATCAATATAATACTGAAGCCAAATGCACAGCCATTTGTTACCCCATTCTTTTATTTTGGTACCGTTACCCCATTCTTTAGATCACCAAAAATGTGATAATAAAACATTCATCATTTTAAAAAATGATAGCAAAAATGTGAATCACATTAGTTCATGTTATGTTTTCTTACAGTAGACACACACATGGGTTAATGAATTTTTTGCTGAGAAGTTACATACTAAGCTTCAGATCTTACTCAAATGACTTGGATGATTATGAAATTGCGACCCTCAGGAATCCGGGAAGAATTTCACAATCAAAAGTTTATGTGACAGCTGTTGTTTCATGCTACATGAATTGGCTTATAAAGTATGGCTTATCTGCTTATTAGTCAACTTCAATATTTAAGAAGAACATAAAAATAGATATTTTAACTTTAGGAAATGAGCTATAAAACTAAATATATCAAATGGAAATACAAGCAATAAAAATGTGTCATTTAATTGATATGTCTGTTTTATAAAATTAATTTTATTGGTACATTTTAGGTAGCTATGTCTGTTTTATAAAAAAATGCCAAAAATTTTATTTGTATATAAAATATACAATCCTCATCCAATATTTCTTACTGATCACCTTATGATCTGCATATATGACTACTTATATGTGTGATGTGTTTCAGAAGCATTGATGGCCATAATTTTGTAGTGTACACACAGAATCACTTAATACATATTATTTCATAATTATCTGACACCTTTAATATGTTTTTAATACTTTATTGACTTACAATTTTTTGAAACATTTAAAACATTCAGTATCTGATTTTTTCAAAGAGAGACTCTAGATTGCTTTTATTTATTGTCTTAGCTTGTTTGCTTCTTGAAAAAAAAATGTAAACCTTGAGACTCATGGACCTCGAAGTTCAGAGTCACTAAGAGTGACTTACGAGATTGTATATTTTTGTATGTTTGCTTATTAAGTCAGTTCATAATCCTGGCATAGTGCAAATATTGAGAGATTACTTGGAGTCAAAGTCCAGTTTAAACTCCAAGAAGGCCCATAAGGGCCTCTTTAACTGAGACTTCTCAGTGTGAGAGTCTTAGGAAAAAATGGCCTGAACTGAAGCTTCTGTGGGTTGTTTTTATTGATAAAACCATGAAGGACAGGGGAAGGTGAGGGTGGTCTGTTACATGATTGACCTTAGGGCCAATCTAAGTGATAAATTGGAGTATGGAGAGGAGAGGACTAGACCATTCGTTCCTTTAGGCGATGTGTTTGGATCCTACTTGGATTTGTGGCCCTGAAAGCTCTCTTTTCTCTTTAACCATGCATTATGGGAAGTTTTGGGCATGTGGCCCCTAAAGTCCCTTATCTTTGCATACCCATCTCATACATACATCTGGCCAGTGCTGCCATAGTTTATATTTTTATTAGTATATGTGTGTAGCAATGTACAATTTCCTTGTAGGGAATTCACCCACATAACACATCTTAATTCAATTTTTCCATTTCCCTTTCTTTTGCTCCCTCCCTCCCCCCATCTCTGATGCCCTTCTTGTTTCTTTGTATATACAGTATTTTCAGTAAATAATGTTTACATTCCTTGTGTATAGTTGGTACAGGTATATGATACAATGTAATTTTTATTCATCCTCTGTCCTTACCATCATTCCATTTATGTTTTGATTCGTGAAACTTTTCATGCCTAACCGGAAATATGATCATGGCAGAATAGTATATTTTAATCAAGCATTAATCAGTAAAAAAATTCATCTCTTTTTACGTAAAATTTTAGTTTTAGAATATTTTTCTATTGTTAAGGAGAAAATAGTTGTATGAAACTGCTCTCTCTAGACCCATGCACATCAACACATGCAGCAAATCTTGTTTTTAGTTTCCCCGAAGCCAATATTCTCCATTTAAAAATACATTTTGAAATCTTAAACTAATGTATAAATTTACTATGTGAACATATCAAATAAAATATGATATGTTAATATGTTAGATAAATAAGTTTAAATTAAGATTGAGTTTAGAACATATATTACAGAAGAAAATCCTTGCAGAATATTTTCATATAAATACTTTATAGTTCACAATATTTAAACTCAAATTAAGGGCTAAATTTAAAGAGATCATATTTAAAAAGCAAAGACCAGTTTTTAAAGGTTCTATTATAACATGTATTTTTATTTAAGGAAAAGTATTACAGACATACATAGCAATGATTACTAAAGGCACTGTATTTATTTTTGCAATAAAAGTATTTAGCTCAACAGAACATTATTTTTTAAATTATGGTCCTTGTGGACACAGACATGAATTTTAGAAAACTATTTGAAAAGTCTCAAAGATATTTATTAACTGGTAGACATTATATTAGTAGAAATTTTACTAGGTTTCACATTTAGTGACCTGATCACTACCATCAGGTTTTATTTTTCCTAAATAAATGTTAAAACAGCTAGAGTTGGATCTTAGGAAAACTTTAAGATAGTATAAGTTGATTCTATATTTGAAAAATAAACTTAATTTGATCAAGAAACTACTGATATTTATGTTAAATGGACCATAATCGAAAGGCAGATGTAATTAAAAAAGCTCTCTAGTTTGAGAAAAAGTCAAGGAATACTACTCCAACACAACCATTGTGAACACATTTGTAATTTGTTTATTGTGAATTATTTATAATTTTATTCCCCAATTCTGTTATCAATTTGCAGGTTAAAAATTGTAATCAAAGTTGTCAAATTCACTAAGAGATCCACAAATTAAAGTTGTCCTTCCAATTTAAATCTTTTTAAGTTAATGGAGATTATAATTAATGGGAAGAGAAAACATTATTTAAATACACAAAAAGAATAAAAATATTTACCTGCAAACCTCAGATGGATTCAATGAACCAAAATGATAACCATAACTTTTTTAGATTTTGTAATTTTCAAATCTACTGAGGAAATAAAAAGAAATAATTATCTTTTTGAATTTTCTATTTCAGTTAAGGAGAATTGCATTATTTTTAAACATCCAATTTGATTCCACCTGGCAAATGACAAGCAGTCTTAAACTAATAACCAGGTGAAAATTCAAATATTGTCAAGAGACATAAGACCTATTCTCCATTGACAAGTGTACAGAATAAACGATGAGAAAACTATATTAATTAAAAGCTAAAGAATCATTGTTTTGACAATGAGGTTTTTGTGTTTATTCCTATGCAGTAGAATAAATAATACAATATTCCATCTGGACAACTAGTGTTTCATGATGCTAGTAAGCAATTATGGTGGGTAATTAGGAGGGTAAAATGCTAATAATAATAATGGAAGAAAAAATGAATTAAAAGAAGCTAAAGCTTCTATATTGCCTATACATGTCAGTGTTTAAAGTGCTCAGATGCTCTGTGGCTCCTTTCTCTTCTCATCAGTGCTAGCCAAGTATTTCTAGGTCCCTGCCAATGATGATAATTTTTAAAATTTGGTACCATACCTGAATGCAATGCACCTAAATCATAAAACTTAATATATTTTAACATGATTTTACAAGTATTATAATTGATCTCATTTACTAGGCTGACTTACTTTCGTGTTGATAGGTGTTCTTCTACCTCTGTGTGGATTCATAATAGATTCCATAAAAATTGAACACAAGTATGCATATTAATACATTTATAGAAATTATATTTTGAGTATATTTTATGCACATGTCAGATTCAGACCAGCAGACACTTAAAATGGACAAATTTTGTCAGTTGGAAAGGCTAATTTCACATAATGAATTATGTTATCTTGTTAGCTAGATTTAATTAGATGTAATTCAATATAATTTTATTTGTGGTTCCTCTTTTTTTAAGTGGACATGCAGTATTATTTCAGCATATCAACGTGAATAACATTAATTGTTATGAAGCCTTTAATTTTCACCATACTTTCAAAGGAGGTCTTTTATTTTCATTTTATAAATAGGATAAGTCCATCAAAAATGGTTAAGTGTTTAAATTATATGAGCTTCAGAGAAAATTTTAGATTCATGGGGCCAAAGTACTTGCTACTTCTGTTCTTCCCTACTACACAATTCAGAAGCCATTTTTAAAGGCATACATTACATTACACTCAGTGCAGGTATTATTTATTTTTAGCTGTCTCTGAAGTATTTTTTTTTCAGAATGATTACTTTAGGGAACAGGTTTTCAGCACATGTCAACATAAAAGATGATGGTGACATAAATAATTATGATAGATTGTCTACATATTTTATCTGGATTTAAGTTTCAAACAAACTCATCTTCTTGCTATTATATTTGGGGAATTGTTTAAATTGCTTGCAATATGAGCTAGCTATTTGTAACCAGCTGTCTTACAAGGTGTTGATAAAGATTAATCACTCTACCACTTTATATGCTTTTATTTCTACTCACACTGTACTCCTCATCTGCAATTAAACAAATCGCAACCCTGTCATTATTACTGACAATTAGCCTAGGTGTGTTATGTTCCCCTATGCTATCTTTCATTAAGACTTTAAGTGAAGTATAAGTTCTTTTCTAGGCATTTTCAAACCTTCATTCATCTTTTCTGTTTCCCAAAGTTTGCTCGTAAAACTGACCCTATACCATTTTTTCCTTTTACATCTTCCTTTTTATCCTATGTGACACCTCTTTCTCAGACATATTGACCAACTATCAATAAAGTAACTCTTTTACATATCTTCTTTCTATGTTTTCATAATAGAACAGTATCTCAAAATTTTATTAGCAAGTATAATGCAATAGTAAATACTTTAGCTCTTCTACTACATCTTATTTGTTCACAGTTCATCAACATACCATATTCACACTTTTTAATTTTCATTATTACCTCCATCAATATGGACTGGATGTTAAGTCCATTTCTGACAAAATATCTGAGGAGATTCATACCTTCTTAACCTGATATTTTCCTTCTTTTCCCTCGGTTCTAAGTGTCATGGTTAATTATTGTTTTTAACAACTCGCTTTTCTCAAACATATTTAAAATTTATAATATGCACATTTTATCTCATTTTATCTTGTAAGAAATATTCTCAGCCTTATATCATCATGTGTATTATCGTTATCTCAAAATGTCACTAAAGATCTCACAATTATATAAGAACATGTGACACAACCGTATTTGATCAGAGCCTTAAATGAATTAAATATTGTTTATTAGAAGGTCAAATTAAGAAGTAATATTATTACTATTATTATTATTACTAGTATTAATAGTAGTAAATATTATTTTAAATATTAAAATGTATGATAAACTTATATAAAATATTTTGAATTATTTCACTAATCTTTACTACAACACTGTAAACAAGGTGTAATAGAATTCTAAAGCTGAAAGTGCTGAAGCATATGGGACAGTATTTTTATCAAAATTATATGGAGGATTAAGTGCCAGATTTAGGGCTCCAAATCAGTTTTCTGCAACCAATAAATCTAGGAATTTTAAAACAAATTGTAGTAATTATGATACTGAATGATGAAAACAAGGTTTAAATGATAACATTTTTAAAAAATGTAAATTAAATTATAAAATGTTATTATTAAGTATTTTAAGTGATACATGAAAAAATAAACTATATTAATATTAATGGGCTAATTTGGTATTTGGATGGATTGTACAATGCTTAAAATAGGTCAAATATGTCTGTCTCCTCAAACAGTTATTATTTATTGAGAAAACATTCAAAATCCTTTCTTCTAGCTTTTTAGATATACAGTACACATTCACCATCTATTGATACCCTACTGTGAAAGAGAACACCAGAAATTGTTTCCTATATAACTGTAACTAAGTACCTGTTGACTGTACTTTCACGATCCCTCTGTCTCCCCTATGACCCAGCCTCTCATAATCACCATTCTACTCTCAATATGCATTCAATCAACATTTTAGATTCCACATATGAATTGGACCAAATGGTATTTTTTTCCAACTTCACTTAACGTAATGATCTTTATTCAATTCTATCCATGTTTTCGCAAATGACAGAATTTAATTCTTTTTACATCTGACTAGTATTCAACTGTCTATATGTACCATATTTTTATTATCCCTTCATCAGCTGATGAACAGTAAAATTTTTTTCATTTCTTGGCTATTATGAATATTACTGTGATGAATATGGGAGTACAGATGTCTTTCTGACCCATTTATTTCACTTTCTTGGATAACTATCTAGCATTGCTGAATCATGTGGTTATATTGCTGAATCATGTACGTTTGTGACAGGGTTAATAAGAACATACAGTCTAGGTGCTCGGAAAGCTGGACCTCCACATGCTGAAAAATGAAACTAGACCCCAGTCATGTGTGGTTCTCAGCTATGTAGTCATTTCTGACTCCATGCTAAACATGGTGTATATGCTGTATTATGTCATGTTCCTTAAAAGAGCATTAGATGTTCTAAGTTACTGATGAACTCTTTGAATTCTCTTAGATTTTTATCAAGTCTATGCTTATTTTGAATTTAGTATAATGCCATTCCCAGGTAGTCCTTAGCCCTTTGGCTTGGCTTCATTAGGATTTCACTTCTTTTGTAGGATTTTAAGAAAGTCTTTTATACTCAGAAATAGTGGGAACTTTAGAATTGTCCAGCATCACATGACTTCTGCTAATAATGGTCAGATTTTACCACCGCTAGGAGGAGTCTCTTCAAGATGTTGTAAAGTCCTAGTACAGATGAATATACCCAGCATGTTCCTGAGGTCCTGTGACAAGTTTTCAAACAGCTCTTCAGGGAAACTTTTAGTAGGGCTTCCTTTTCTCTGATGCTGTTATTGGGTAGCTCCTTCTAAAAGTGGCTCTCCATTTAAATGTTACCAGATTTTGAATCACTCACTTTCCCACTGGAGTCAGATACCAGGTTCTTCTTGACTCAAACAAGAATTGAATAAAATTAGCAAAAAGCAGTGGTCAAGTTTATTTGAGAAAGTAAAAGTGAAGAGTAAGGGAGAAACTGGCTCTGCAGAGTGAGCTTAGGTCAAGTAAAAGAGAAAAAGCAAGATGACAGAACAACCTGGAGAAAGGAGAGTGGGCTACCATCAGGAAAGTCACTATAGTGTGCTCCATGTAGTGTCTGCATCTTTATATGTTGTCCAAATCTTAGGAAATCCTAGAGAACTTCTATACACCAGTCCTGAAAGGTGGTACTGGGATCCCACTCCAAGTCAGTTCTAGGCCATTCGATTGAACACCTGCTGGAGTTCTCACAAGAAGTCCACATGTGGGGCTTTGAGAAGTGTTCTGTTCATGTGTGTATCTGTAATTATCAGGGCATGCCTACTTTACCAGCCAGCTCTGCCACACCCTAATCTCCTATATCAATGTTGTCCTGCAAATTAATGGCCATTTAAATTGATAGCATTTCTAATAGCTTCCAAAAGTTCAATCTCTACCACATGATATCTCTGAGTCTGCCATTACTCAGGGTCTGAAGCTCCTGACATCGATATAAAAACATATAAGATTAATGAAATTTATTTTATATATTTCTTCAAAATTTAATGACCCCCACTAATTAATTTTTTAAAGCATTTGCTTTACATATTTAGGCCAGTTATATAGTTATTTTGGGTGGGAGAACTAGATTTTGCATTAATCTGTGAAGTCCAGAAATGGAATTGTATAAGTAAGATTTACTTACCCAATTAGAAATAAATACTTAAGGCATTATAAATAAACCTAAAATTCAGCAAAATTAATAGTTATTCTTAGGCTCAATTACCTTCATGTTGTGCATTAATTGGCTAGAGGTGTTTTAACAAAGTACAACAGGTTGAGTGGTTTAAACACAAAAAGATTTTTATTACAATTCTGAAAGCCCTGAAACTGACATTAAGATGCCAAGAGTATTCATTTCTTCTGAAGCCTCTGGCTTGCATATGGCTATTTTGTCCCCATGTCTTCACATGGCTTTCTCACTTTCTGCATCTTTGCCTTAACTCTTCTTTGTAAAACATCAATCATAGGCTTAAGACCCACCCTAATTGTCTCATTTTAATTTTATTAATGGTAAGACCTTATCTTTACCATCAGACTTGTTTGCATGTACTGGGTGTTAGTCCTTCAAGATATGAAACTGATAGGAGAAAGCAAGTCATACCATAATATACATATTAAACATAACTTGATATTTTAAATTAAAGAAGGGAAAATTAAGTTATGGTATTTTGTATTATAAATAGGATTTTAAAGCCAATACTTGTCTTTTAATCAAGCGATTGAATATTAATTATCAAACACTTGAATAGTATAGAAACTTTTTTTCTAATTCACAGAAACTACTGTGATAAATCCTGTAGCATAACAAATAGAGAATAGATGTTTGTCAGCAGGTAGCAGATATCCTGAACCCATATTATTTTTATTTCTGTAGTTTAACTAGAAACAATAAGTTGAAAAGAATTTAACTGCAAAGACATGAAAAATTAAAGAAAGAATTTTTTTTTACTTTATTTTTTTAAAGGCCATGGGGGTATTAGAAGTTTTTCTTTTT
>NW_004624731.1:25365108-25428507 GCF_000247695.1 Heterocephalus glaber | reverse complement strand
TAATTATTTCTGATTTCATTTTTCCCAGATCCTCTTTTGTTGCCAGTTCAGAGAGTCCAGGTGGTTGAGTATCAGAGTGTTCCATCTCGTTTCCCTTCGGGTTTGCTGTAGGTGATCTGGAAGTCTATTTTTGAGGCTTGTTTATGTGTCTTCTCATTTCCAAGGGGGGTGGGTGCTTCTGGTGCTGGTGCGGCTCATCTTCTCTGCCCTAGGAGCATGGAATTGTGGCAAGGGAGCCTCCTTCTGGGTGCTGGGACTGGCTCACCTTCTCTGCCCTAGGAGTGTGGAATGGTGTCGGGATAAAGAAATAAGTTTTAACTGTTTTTTATTTTAGTTTTAATCTGTTTAGTTTAGTTTGATACAGCTCAAAATTTTTCAAATATTCCGTATACTGAATTTAGGCTAAATAATTTTTTTCTTATTGATTTACAACTTTCTTACCAGATATATTCTTCTTTATTGTAAAATTATAACACACAACTTTGAGTATGTTTTATGATTTAAAATGTGTAAAGAAAATGAAGTGATTAAAGGATAGTCAGAATGAAAAGCAACATTTAATGTTATCGATATTTTTACTTGATCACAACAGAATATTCATTGGCCAATGTATCATCCCTGAGAAAATTTAAGACACTTAACATCATGTGCCTAAAATACTTTTTTGAAATCCCAATACTTTTGGCAAATCAGGGGAACATTGTAGGTAGACAAGGACTGGACTCTTCAGACAAATATTGTCTAACTTACACTGGGGTCTGAGTAGACTAATGTTATCTGAAGAAGTCCCCTTAAGCAATAGAATATTACAAGTGTTAGGCTTAATTATCTTCATCATAGGTTGATGTATCATTGCGGCTTCCAATATATAAATGCCCAGTTACAAGAAATGGAAAGTCTTCCTGATGCTAACAGTAGTCCACTGCTGACAGCAAAGATCAGTAATGACTAACTTGTGTTAATTTCCTAAGGCAGGAAAGCAATGCACATTGTCTCCCATTGTCTAGATGTTCACTGACTACATCCATAATGCCATGTTTCCGTTATGGATTTAACAGAGTAGGGAACGAACTACAGTATAGTTAAAACTGCCCATAAAAGGACTGCTCTTCTTTCTTAATCAGTGTTCTGATACAGAAATATGTGCACTCCATCAGTCAACTGACACTGACTGGCAGAACATTGTTCAACATTTCCTAAATACCTTTACAGGCTCGCCCTCATAGCCCAACATTGAAAGTGACACTTCTAACATTATGAGTACATTTAACAATTGCTCCATTAAGGACACCATGGGAAATAATAAATGCTCATAGAATGGACTTATACAGTGGGAGGTAATAGCAAGCAAGTAATAGTATGGTTCCTGACATCAAGAGGATGGCTGACAACTCTGCAATTCTGAAGCTGTTCTACATTTTTTAGCTTATTTATTTGTAATACTATAGCAAATATAATGTGTTGTGGATCAATTTTAATGTCAGAATGGAATAGTTGGATTTTTTTCATTTTCTATTTTCAATATTTCTATCCAGCTTTCATAACTTCTGATGAAAAGACAGTTGAATATTTCTATTAAATACATATGCACTTAATTGAACACATAAAAATTAGTGAATATTCTAGAATTGACATAGATGTATCATTAATTTTTAAGAATTACTTTTATGACATACAATATCATAGAAAATTTATTGGGAAGTAGTTCAAGTTTCTTCAGTAACTTTTTTGCTTTTTTGATTAATGAAACTGTTTCTTATAATTGGAGACTACTCCAAATGATGATCCCAAACTGCCATCTACTTGCTTTTGGGTATTTGAAATTTTAAAGTAAAGAAACTGACATATTTTTCTTGGAAATGTATCATATAACTTTAGATATATAAATGATATATGCTTACCTCATAATTATTTAAGGTCCATAATTAAGATTATGAAATGCTATTCTCAGTTGAAAATATTTGGATATTATGGTTTATGTATACGTTACCTACATATATATATATTTCATGTATATATATTATCAAAATGATTGCCTTTTCTACTTTCTCTTTGAAATTTTTTTATTTTATTGAATAAAAATCACATGATTTGGTGGAGAAAAATACATCTAAAATTACTATAGCAACAAGGAAGGCAATTTAGTTGACATGACAGGAGGTCACTTATAAGAACTAGTGAGAGAATTTTCAAAAGAGATTTTAGGGGTGACTCAGTAATGGAGAGTTAAAAGAAGATAAGCAATCTGAAACATCTTTTAGTACTATTTTTCTAGACTCTTGATTATACATATAAACAGAGCTATATACTAGACACAGAAAACAGAGGAAATGTTTATGAAATTATTTTAATAATGCATCAATATATAAGAAAACTTGATTACTAAAGTTATTAAAAACATGAAGTCATCATAATTCCATATACAATTCTTTGTTTTCCTTCGTGAGTTATTAAAATTATTTTGAAAAAAATTATAAATGAGCAAAAAACTGAAAAAAATATTCTAAATTGTATGCTTGTAACATAAGTTCATCATTTATTATCATTTTGTCATATTTTCTCTTCATTTGATATATAAATTAGTGTACATACTATAAACAACATATATGCTATGAATGACATACATAATAAGCTGTGTATTAAAATATATACTGCATTATATAATTGCATCATAGTGTATTATATAAATTTCTAATCTATCTCAGCAGACTTTTCCTAATAAGATGAATACTTACTCATATAATCACAATAAATTTAAAAATAAAATGTATTTAATATTGATGCAATACATTACACAATACCTTTCAAACTGACTATTTACCATAATGTCCTTTCCAACATTATTTCAAACATAATTAAATATTATTTTTGCTGTAATAATCAGAACTTTTTTATCTTCCCAACAAAATATATACATACATTTAATTTTCTTGTAATTATCTGCAGCTTGAGCAAATTTTTACACACTTTTTCATCCAATGGTATTACAGATAATATTTTAAATGTACGCCAATGTGTAATTGTAAACATTCTCTTTTGTTTTTCACTTTTTGTATAAATGTCATATTTATTGTGCTGTTATGGCTAAAAAATATGTTTTAATGTCAAATAGAACTAGACCAATAACTCAACATATTATTTATTTTACAGATTAATATTGAAGAGCAACAGTAAAAGTTGTGGAAGGGTAAATCACATGATTTAAAACACAATATTTATTTACTCTAAAGAATTTTAAAATATATGACCAGTGTCAAAATTTCCATAGCTCTGTGTATTTGTACATATTTCATATTTTATTGTTTTGTTTCAGAAATGTAGTAAAGTCCTTTATTTTCTCTTACATTATGACAAGAAAAATGTTATAGTTCTCTCCTGAAATTTCAATCCATTTCTTTTGTTTGGTACTTTGTTTTTCTAATGCTGCAGAAATTCTATTTTTAAATTTTAATATCAAAGGTTCTTACTTCTTTATGGATTTTTTTTTTACCCAATTTACCATATGTTTGTACTAGTGTATTTTCCTGTTAATCATTTGAGATCTTTATGCAGATATAGATGTAGATTTTAGGTGGAGGCAGTGTACCTTGAGTTTTTCTACTTGCTTGTTTGTGTTGTATTCAGCCAGGACATCAGAAAAACCTCAGCAATTGAGACTTACTCCACTGGATACACCAAAGAAGAAGGGTTTTTGTTAATTAACATTGAGACTGTGAAATTGACACATCTGCTCATAAAAAAAAGAGCTTTAAATCAATGTTGTTTTTAACAAAATTTTAGTGCTTTTTAAGATTATTGCATTTGCTGCTTCCTTTGAAGTGTGCTTTAATATATGACAAAATATGAGATTTTCCTGAATAAAGAAAATCAATAACAATAGTGTTCTACTTAGTACGATTTTCTACTATTTTGTGGGAGGTATTTTCTTATGACTTCTCATAATCCATGTTTGTATATGTGTTTTTGATAAGTGGTATTCTAACAAATTCTAATGATCTTTTTTTTTTACTTCATTGAGTAAATGTGATTATGTTACAATTCTGTAAACATGTTATGTAGTAGTTCCACCTCTGGAAACCAGGTTAGACATTCCTTTTCCTTAGGCTATTCTTGACTTTTTCCCTCAGTTCTATTCATGTTTTCTGAGTAGTTATCAGTGTTTATGTCATTGACATGGTTATGCTACTCTCTTAATGGCACCATTCCTTTCAGCCCTGATTTGTAAAGTTGTAAAGGAGGCCACCATGGCTAAATCAAGTAAAGACTGTAGAAATTGTATGCATATTTCATTTTAGTATTCTGACTCAGATTCTTTCCAAATGACACGAAGGCTGCTGTAGATAAACATCACCAACCTCATCTGTAGTATCTTGTGCTTTAAAAAGAGAATGAATTGAGAATTTCTCTATCTAAATCTTTATAGGCAAGTTACCTGATTGGCCCTACTTGAGAAATAATCCCAATCCTGATTCAAACTCTAGTAGTTTAGCAAGTTAATAAGATTGCTCCATATTGGATATATGTGCATTGTCATTATTTTGAAGTATGGTGAACAAAGAATAAAATTGAACCACATGGAGAAATTATATTCTAAATTATATTCTACAGAGAAAATTTTAAATCATTCAAATATACACATTTTTTAAAGGAAATAACTAAAGGTATCTTGAATTCTATTAGTGGCTCAGAAATTACATAGTTTCTAGATAGCTCCAGATTGTCTTATGTAGCAAAAGGAGTAAAAGATTTAGTGAATGATTCATCATTCTTAACCACAAAGAAATAACTCTGTGTTTATAAACCTATCTTGATATTTTTAAGGAAAATTGCAATTTTCTAGTAGGAATTAAAAATTCATCTGTTATTTTCTTAATAACTAGAACATTATTAATAGCTTAATGAATAGTGTAATTTACTAGGATTTAATAATGGGAATATAGCTTACATTGTATTTTGAAGCTATCATATGAATATTTATATAAGATCTTTCCTCACCTTACGTTTTATATTATCATATGAGACATGAAAGTAAAATTGATTATTTTTTAAAATACTGCATTCCATTCTATTGCTAATTATAGTCCAAATGTAGGGTAAAATAACCTGGATATAAAAGTAATGACAATCTTATTAAATCCCATTCGATACTGTGTTTTGTCTCTAAGCTTGCTTTCAAAGTCAGATTTTATATTTTCAAGAGCAAACCATGTGATAAACTGGTATCTGGGTCCACTTTGTGTTTAACTGTTTATTAGTTTGTTTATATTACATATTCTTCTACACTTTCTTTCTCTGAATTTTGTAATAATGAAGAAATAGGATAAAATCTAATTTTTACTATAATTAATCTTTAAATAAATGCTGACATCCTTTAAATATTTGTCAAAATATCATTGAGTACAGTAAATTCAAATTGCTTGTAACTACATTTTATTATGAATTTTATTTTTCTGAGTAGTGAACATGACAGCTAAATTGCGACTCTTCACTTCCTGTTTTATATTATACCTTTAAATTCTGTTTCATCACAAACTTGTCATATTTCTAAATTATGTATATTTGATAAAGAATTTTGCAGTTTTAGCCTAGAATGAGAATTAAGAGAACTTTTTTATCTAAGTCTTTATATCCAAATTGCCTATTTGGCCCTATTTAACAGATATGAAACTTGAAACTATCAAATTTGTATAGTTTGAAATGAATTCATCATGAAAACATAAAAGACATTATGAAAAACTGTGGAGCAATATTTTAGATATAATAACATCATATAGAAAATTTAAAATATGCCTTGCATAATATGACAAGCAGTCAAAATCATTTTCATTAAAATTTTGAAATTTAGATGTACTTAAACCTTTCAGCTTTAGTTTCCTCCTTAAAATTACATAGAAATAACATAAAGGTCTTATCAGAGAACATTCAGAAATTCATAGCTTTAAGAAATATTAACATATTTGCTTTGCAACATGTTCAGTTTTTGTATTTTTACCTGCTAATTGAATGAGTACATAAAAATTAAATTTTTTTTGAGGTTTTACTTTATGGACAATGAGCATTGACATATTGTTTGGTGTCATTCTATTCTTCAGAATCTTTATCACACTAATTACGGATGGGCAAGTGCTCACATAAAAAGCTAAGTTTTTAAATTGAATGTAATTCTGATAAATATACATTAACTTAAAATAAGGGTTTATCTTAATTGATATTACAGTAATTCTATATTAATGATATTGTTTATGTAGGAGAGATTTGAAATTGTGATAGAGGGATAAATGCTATATTCTTTAATTAAGTTACACTGCCAATTAAAAGTGATAGAATTATTCACATATTTCCCCATGATATTATTTTTTAAAACATTACACACAAAAATATTTAAAAATATTCAACAAATTTCCCTAAATTTTAATATTAATATAAGTTATTTGATCATTGGGCAGTTGCACACTGATTTCTTTGAATTTCTTGTGTATGAAATACAAAACCCATGTTTGATTTATTTTTATTAATTGGAGTTGTTTGAACAGAAATACACTATATTTTTTATGATATGCAAATATTTCAATACATTCAATATTTGCTTATCTAAATAACAGCTTTTAGTGTTTTTACATTATTGTATATGATTGTTGGCATTTATGACACGTCATTGTAGTAAATTTTGTTTATTGTTTTCGTAATTGTTTTTATTTAATATTGATTTTATTTATTTATTTATTTATTTTTAATATTGATTTTAAACATTTTTATTCTTCTCAGAACTTGTTAGAATTATGCTGACAGACTAAATAAAATATGGTTAAAACAAAAGAAATGTATATATAACAATTATAAACTTGTCTACATAAAATAGCAAATGAAAACATATGAACAAGTTTCAAACAATTGAAGAGACAAGGAAGCGTTTTTTCAGTGATTGTTAAAGACTCACTACTTCATTTTCCATAAGGGATAAAGGAACCAAATAAGAAGCTAGAAGATTTGAACCAACTTGTCCTGGTAGATATACACAAAGCACTTCATCCAACAACAATAAAATACATATTCTTGTCTAGTGCACATTGGAATTCTCCAGGAGACATTATGTAATAGACCTCACCACAAGTGTTAATAGATTAAAAAAAAGATATTTCATTCAAATTTTTTCCTATATCATGATGAAATCAATTATAATCAATACCAGAAGAAATACAGAAAAATCCACAAATATGTGGATATTAAACAATGTGCACTTGGACAAAGAATGAATATATATATATATGTCTCTAGTCAAATGTTAACTTATTTAATACAGTAGAACTTGAAAAGAATATTCATCAAGTTGAATTGTTCAAAAAAGTGCTTCTATGATTCATATTCAATTATGTCAGTGCAATACATAACATAATGTAACAAAAGAAACACACATAATTATCTCAAGTGAAGGAGCAAATACATTTGACAAAATATAACATTATTTTATAATAAAAACTCTCATAAAACAATCAATAAGGGAGAAATTCCTCAATGACATAAAAGTAAATTATGGAAGACCCTCAGTTAGCAGGAAAATCAAAGGTGGAAGACTGAAAGCTCCCCCCCAAACATCAGGAACAAGACAAGAATATCTGCTGTCACCTATTTGCCATTATGCTTGAGGTTCTGGCCAGAGGTGTTAGACATGAAAAATGAATAAATACACCAAGACAGGAATAAAGATTTAAAGTGATCTCTCCTGCCAGAAGACATAATCATATATACAGAAAATCCTACACAAGAATATTATCAGAACAAATGAAGAAATGAAACAAAAATTTACAGTAAGATCAATAAAATACATTTTGATTCTATACATTAGTAATGAACAATGCAAAATGAGTATAAAATACAATATTAGTTACAATAACATCTAAACATTATATACTCAGTAATAAATCTAATAAAAAAATTGAACTAGCTTACATCTGGACTGTGGGGATTCAAAACCAATAATTACTTTTCTCACTGTTCTGAGGTCTGGAAATCCAAATCATGGCACCATGGTATCTCTTTATCTTCTTATGAGGACAACAATAATATTGAATTAAAGACAATCTTTACGACTTCATTCAATCATAATAACCTCCTTAATGTCCCACATCCAAAGGTGGGCATATTCTGAATTACTGGGAGTTAGAGCATCAACCCATAAAACTGGATGAGTCTGAATAGGTCATAGTGACATGACCTCGGAGTGTGCATTTACTGTCACTGTTCAGAGTTAACTGTATGTTACATAAAGTGAGCCAGAGGGTGTCCAGATTAAAGCACATTTCTGGGTACGTCTGAGAGTGTTTTTTGGATGATTTGTTCTAAAATTAGAATCTGTGCACTCAGTAAAGTAAGTTGTCCTTCCCAATTTGGATGAACATAAACCAGTTCCTTAACAACCTAAAAAGAAGAGACATTGGAAGAATATGCCACTTCTTTTTGCTTCAAGAATTGAGTGAGACATCTTTGATTTTCTGCTCTCAGTCCAGGATTTATACCACCATATCTTCTAATTCTCAGGACTGAAGACTTGGGGTAGAATATACAATGACCTTTCCTTTGTTCCAGCCTACAGATATCAGATTATGAGGCTCCTCAGCCTCTATAATCTTGTAAAACAGTTCTCCATAATTCCCCTCTCTCTCTCCCTCCCCGCTTTCTTCCTTTCTGTACTGCTTAATGACTTTTCCCTTTAGCTAATCCTAATATACCACAGAATTTATATTTGAAAATAGGTATGCAATAAATATTCTGTCACAAATATTTGCAGCTATAAGCTCTCTAATATTTCTGTAAATGAAACTGTTGCTATGATCCCTGGGCTGCAGAAGAGTCCTACCCTATCTTTTAAATGGTGTAGATGGTACTTTCAAATACAAGCTCATGTTTTGGTAAACAAAATATTCTCTCCAACTTCCCATACCTTAGGGTTATCTGTAGGGCACTCACCCTTACAGAATATATTTACAATCAGTCTCTTGATTTTGATGCCTTTTACTGTCAATCATACTTAATATTTTCCATCACTTTCACTGTTTCTACAAGGAATTATAATAGGATGTATCATCCTCAAGGACCTTGTCCATTTATTAAATTCAAATCTGATGAGTGTGGTCCCATATCCATAAATTCTCCATTGCCCAAATTTATACTCCATTTGCCTTGATGCAGTATAAATTATTGAGTCCCATGTATAGTGTCCTAACTGACATGGAGCTTGTAACTCCTACAGGGTATGTGGTTTCCTATCTTGAAATGGCCAGCACTTCATTAACAGGAGCTATGTTGTGACTTATGCCTATTCATTTGTGTATATTTTGGGTAAAGAGAAGGGGAGACATTAACAATGTGTTTGTTGTAGTAGGAGAGGTGCTCCTGCATTACCTTAAATCAAGGTTTTTCCTCATCACTTCTTCAGGCACAAGCGATTCAGAGTATTATGAACATTTAGTATTTGATTGCATCATCCTATTTATTTTTATTCCACGTATTATGGCTTCATTTTTTTCCAAGGCATGCCCTTTATGTGTCATAGGTAGCCTATATCAGTTTAAATTTTAGATGTCTGTAGCTATTCCTATGATTTAGTCCTAGCATGATTCCTCAGTTTTCTCTGCAGAGAATGATACACTCTTCACACACTGCCATGGGGACCCTCTGGTTTTCACATTTAGTTTTACTTGATAATTAGTCAACCTCAGACTTTTACATTTTTTTTCTCTGGAATATTAGTTGCTTCCAGCAACTGCCATACTAGTCTCTTTGCTTGTAATTACAATTGCCTTCATATTTCTAAACTCCATCATAAATGCACTTACTACTTCATATTACAACTCATTTTACTACCTTGAGAATTCTAACAATCGCACTCGTATTTCACTCAAGAGGCCACACATGATTCACTTATCACCAGCGACACAGTCCTTATCCCAATTCAGACCCTAAATCCCACCCTAATGTCTCCTTTCTCAGACCACTTGGGTACTAATATTCAGCCTTTGGTTTTCTCAGGAAGAAAACTGAGATAATAGAAGCGAAACTTCTTTCCCAGTTATCTTGGAAAAGAAATTTTGTTCTAGCAGGAAAGAAAGCAAAATTGAGCAGGAGGAGACAACAGAGTACAATGTAGTAATAACAGCAAAGTGGGTATTGAAGCAAGGGTAACGCCATCTACTGCCCAGTTGAGGCCTCAGACTTGCGTCTGACATTCCACAGGCCTTGCACTCAGGCTGCCCTTGGGGATGGGGATTGAAGTTCCTGTGAGGCGGCTCTCTTCAGAGGACAGTAACAGTGAAGAGGGTAAACAGTTCAGGGTTAGGAGAGTGGCAGTGTAAGTTGTTCTGTCCTCAAGGACACTGGATGCCATAGCACACCGTCCTCTACGCTGAGTGTCCCCTATAGGAATTAAAACTTTTCATACAGTTTAAACACTTTTGTAAAGAAAAATCTAGATTCAGGTTATTCTCTTCCATTATTCTAAAAACGTAAGGAATAAATACCAACCCATTTTACAAGGTTTGGATAACACTGATAACAAAACTGCAAGGGGCCGGGTATTTAGCTCAGTGGTTCCACAGCCTGCCTCGCAAGGGCAAGGTCCCGAATTCTTTCCCAGGTACCAACCCCCCCCCCCAAACAACAAAAAACCTGCAGGGGTACTCCAGAACAAAGACATTTTCTCTCAAAGACAAATCTCTCTTAATGATTTTAGAGAAAAAGTCTAAAAAAGAGATAGTAATATGAATTCCACATTAAATAAGCCATATATATATATGTGCTAACCTTATATATATTTACCACATTGTGTATATATATTATTTATTAATATACATATATACATTATCTATTAACATACATGTATTAATATACTTATATACATTAATATCACATATTAATTTACTCACATACATTGATATCACATTAATATTTAAATATTAAAATTTGTTTTTCTCCTTTACCATACTAAACTCCTTAAAACAAACTTCACCTTTCTTCTCACATTCAAAGAGTGGGGCAATTATATTCCTTAATGCTGAAATTATCTTTAAAAAGTATTTGGACTCCTTATACACAAGAGATAGTCTTTATTTTTTAATTATTTGTTTATATCAAGATAGGTTCATAATTTCTGAGGACTCTGCCTGGTTTTTGACTCTGGGTCCTGATAGCTTTAAAGTCACATGATTCCTCTTCTCCTGCTCTGGCATTTGCAGATGCTGCCAATAAAGTACAGTGCGCCCTCCGTTAGTTCAGGAGGGAGATTCCAACCTGGCAGGCAGGCCGTGGCCTACCTGAGGGAGCTTAGGTCCAGCTCCCTAACCCTAAAACCCAGAGTCAGTCAGTTTCTGGAGACATTTTTGAAAGGCCTGCCTAGCTGTCCCAGACTTCGTCCATTATGTAAATGGTGAGTCTTTCCTTCTCTAGGCCTCTGTGGGGTTAATTGCCTAATTGTCATATTGAGTGGGAATGCCTCGCTGATTGAGCTGGGATGGTGCTGGGCGTGGAAGATCCACTTAAGAAGGCTTGTCAGAATGATATAAAAGCAGAATGCGAGCGAAGGATTTCAGCAGAGTTTCCTTGGAACAGCTTGGGTTTGACTGTTCTCTTCAGCTGAGCTCAGGTCTTCGCCTTCCAAAGATGGCTGCTGATCTCTTTGGAGGAGCTCTGGTGTTGGGCTATGTGTTGGGCGTCCTCTCTTGGCTTTCAGCACAGATTCTTCATCTTCCAGCACCAGCCCTTCTGCCTGCCTGCACAGGCTCTCTGGCCTCCAGCCCCAGTCTTTGGGCTTTCCACTGCTGATCCTTCAGTCTTCTATTGCAGATTCATACCTAGCATTTACATTGGATCAAGTGTCATAAATAAACAAATATATTTAAAGTGTATGGAAGGATGTATGCAAATTATCTACAAATACTGAGCTATTTTTTTAAGTCATAGACATGGAGTGAACATAGACATTTGTGGAAACACCATCAAGGACAGAAACATATCTCTTGTTCTTTATTTTACAGAAATACAGTAAAAAATATGAATAATCTGAGGGGGAAATGTATCCACATTATACTAACATGTTACAAAATGTAAGAAGACTTTAAGAAAACAATGAATAAAACAATAGTGTCTTTTAAAAATAGCATTTCCCCCCTTGGAAGCCACATTTAAGCTGAAGTTGAACTAAAATATTTATTTTTATTAACTCACTATTCAGAGTTTTCAGAGATAAGGCTATATACTTGTGCTATAATTTTTACATCTGGCGGAGCATTGCACATTTAAATTACTATTATTACTCTAACTCTACAATTATCTAATGAGCTTTTGAAAGTATGTTTTTTAAAAATTTGAATGTTCCCACTTAAGGAACTTCTGTAAAATTTTTATTTATTTTTATTTTTAAAATAAATTTTATTTTATCCCATGTTTCCCACTCAAACCCATCGTCTCCCTATGTTTTTGTAAAAAATTTAAAAAGCAGAAAACATGAAAATATGCTCTGATCTGATAAATACTATTTAATCTATAAGACAATGTTTAACTTTTAAGGATATTTCATTCCTCAAGTGTATATTTTGTCAAACATTCACAAAATTGGAGCTATTAAAACATAAAAGATAGAAAATTCTACTTTAAATAGTGGGTGTCAGTGTGTTCAAAGAGGAAAGTGGCTAAGATACACTGTGACATGAAAAAATAGAAATAATTTCTTTTAAATATTTAAAAAATTTTAACACAAAATATGAAAAAAACACTATGATTTTGTTTTGCTTTAATTGCACCACTGTTTTTACTCAGAAAACATTGTTTTAACTTAAGCAGTTTTCAATAACTCCACAAAATTTGATTGAAATTTTGCAAAGTCAAGAAAATTTAGAACATTTTCTCTTGGCAAATTTTTCAGCATTTGTCAAAATTTTTGTGTACAACAACATTCTTTTCCAAAATATTAGTTTATATCTTTACAAGTGATTAAATTGTAAAAGTAAAACTGCTATACTTTAATATAAAACTTAGTATGTTAAACTGTATATTATGCATTATAATATTTTAGAATTTTTGTTTTATGTATTTAGCATCTTAATAATTATATAGTTTCTTTTCAACTGTACTCAAGGAAATATGGAAATACTGAGTTAAAACTAGATTTTTAAAAATACACATATTCTTTTGATAATTTTAACATATGCATAAATGCTTTAGAGTCCAATCTATTATTTTCTATTTACATTATTATTTTATTAGTTTATCTCATGAACAAATTTCTGTTTTAACTCATGGTATAGACAAAGTGGGGCATGTGTGTATACAGAAATATGTATTTATTTTTTCCCATTGATTTAGGTGTTCTTTCATGTTCAATAAATTCACCTGGTACCATTATTATGATCAGAACAAATAAAGGTCAAATAGAGCTCTGACAATTAAATTTTAAGTGCAGAGAGTAAAGATAGGATAAAATCATATATATTGAAGTTGTATGTATTAAATGCAGGGAATAAAAATAGGATGAAGTTTTTTTTGCTTTATTAATGCTGTATCTCTTTATAACAATTAAACACATGTATGTACTTAGTACATAACATAACTTAAAAGGAAGTATTAAAATTATTAAGTAACATGTAGGTTATACATACCTCAGTATATGACAATTTATTTGAAACATTCTTATGATTCTTGTGACCTCTTCAGTATTATTATGCATGCACATTTATTGCATGCCTATAATGTGTAAGGGTGGGTTGTGATTTTCTTTTTCAGAAACCTTTTATTAAACAACCAAAATCAGTAAGAAAAAAAAGAGAATAATGATACTGTAAGACAGACATTTATGTGAATTCAGTAATGCATATCAAACAATTTTACATAAATCAGCGTATGAAATTCTAAATCAGTATGCCAAATTTGGCTTGGCATATTAATCCAGATGAGGCACCATGATCACATTATCGAATAAAATTGTCAAAATAAAATATGCATGCACTCCTTGCCTCCTAGTAAAATGATAATATCAAACTCAATTTCCTGATGCAACTAACATCCACAGTTGGTTACTGGCCCTAAGATTTATTCTGGGTCAAAAAGTAATGTGAACTCACCACTCCCAAAGAATTCCCATGACCATCCTGTTTCTCAGTTTATTGTATTATGAGTACACTGAAATATACTGTAGTTTCTGCTTCTCACAAAGCTGCTCCAGTGCATTTTAGTAAGTCTGATTACAGCTAGCATCTTTTTCCCCAAAGTCAGGCTCTATGGATACATATATTACTGGAAACAAAATTATTCTATTATTCATTCATGTCTTTCACAAGCATCTGCATCAAGAAAATTTGATTGCAAAAGGCCTAGCTTTAAGGTAATGTGGGGAGAACAGTCATTTTTTTTTTTTTTTTGGTACCAGGGATTGAACTCGGGACCTTGCTCTTGCGAGGCAGGTGGCAGAACCACTGAGCTAAATCCCTGGCCTAGGAGTACAGTATTTAGGTTGCTCAACTCTACAGTGTCACAGGCAAGCCAGAGAAATGTTGAAGTTTAATTCTCTACATCTCACACTATGTACATATATCACTGAGTGTTTAAAACTACACCACCTTTTCATTGCTCTTACAATGGAATCTACATCTTTACTGTGATGTACAAAGTTCTGCCTGGTTTGTTTTCATTTCCTTCTGTGGTCTCTACCCTCAATTTGCTCCAGTATCGTGTGTGTCCCACCTGAATTTGACTTCTCTCATTCCCTCAATTATTCTCTTTCCTCCCTTTAAGAGGTCCTTTGTGTATTTAGTTCCCTCTGATTAAAAAACATCCCAAACTACCCATCCTTTCAACTTAAGGCAGTTTCTATCAATGCTCAGAAGAAGTATGACTCCAAAGAGAGATGGTAGAGTATAAAAGTCAAAAGCAATTGTCCCATAATTGACTGCTAAGCTGGAATTCAAGCCTAACCATGTAACCTGGTGGAGCCTTTGGTAAATTACTCAAACATTCATTGTTTTAGTTTTTATTTTGTGTAACATATAGAATTTGTTCTGCTTTTCTTATAAAATTGTGAATATTGAATATCTCAATACATAATAACATCTTGGAATATAAAAGATGAAATAGAAGAAAATCATTGTGTCCATTCTAATTACTATGCTTCGGACAAACCTATCCATAATTCCAAGCAGGAAAATTTTCTTTTTTTAAAATGTATTGCAACCTATTAAATACAAAATACATAAATATGTGCTTATATGTGTCTATTGTCACTCTAGAAATCAAAAATTAAAAAGGGAAGCAAGCATGTCACTATTTGTGTTCTCTCAGTGATTACAAAGATAAGAAAAACAGCTTTTATTATTTCAATCTGTCACTCCTAAAACAGTGGATCAAATAAAGTCAATGTTCATCATCATCTATTAACTACATTTCTAGCTAATTTTAAAACAAAAGTGAAACTTCTGCTACCTTATGTAACATAATAGAAATAGTTGTGGGATTTTCTGTTGTATATATATTTTGAAGTCAGTTCTGTTGTAATATAATTTACACGTAGAAGTCACTTGTTCATGTAAAATTCCATGGACTTTTGATAAAATTATACAGAAGTGTAAAACAAAAATGCATCTGTTATAAATAATTCTCTTGAGATTTCCTTTTTTTCAGTGCTAGTGAGTTAACACAGAGTCTTACACATGCCAGGCCAGTGCTCTGCCGCTGGAGCTACATCACCATCCTTTGGATTGAGTTTTATTTTGAAATAGGGTCTTGCTCAATTTCCTAAATTGGCCTCAAAACTACATCTTTTCTTCACCCTCCCAAATAGCTGGGATTACAGTTGTGTGCTATCATATCATCTTCTCTTAGGACTTACTGCAATCAATCCTTTCTTTTCTCTCTCAACCACTTGCAATTACAGTTCTAATCCCTGTCATTGTATGTAACCTAGACAGGTTTTTGAGGGCTACAAAATGCTATTAATAATAGATAGGAGGCCGTGGTTTTAGCTCAGTGGTGCTGTGCCTGCCTTGCAAGCACAAGGTCCTGAGTTCAATCCCTGGTACCAAAAAACAAAACAAAACAAAATAATAGCTAGGAAAACATTTACAAACTGGAAGTCTGTTGGTCAAACTTATATGCCATTTTAAGGGTTCATATTTGATTAGAAGATAATACGAACTCCACAATCTATATAGCATTGGTTGATATAAATACAGCTATTATGTAATATGATTAAATAGTTGCTGAAGAGATTAAAAGATAGCCACAGAGGATCAGATATTAAAAGATAGCGAAGTAGCTATTGCTATGCTTTTGTTGATAAGAACCCGAAGAAATGTGTATGCAGGATATTTGAGATGTAGAATCAAGATAAAGGTGAACTACTTGTTATAGAAACACAAGCACATGAGTTTTTGAAATAACTAAGAAGCTTATAATCTGAAAAAATAAATTAATGAAATTTACCTGAGTTAACAAAAATTAGTTAAGATGGAGATATGAGATGACAGAATATGCTTGGAAGACTAAATTGAGTCAAATTGGTCTGTTTGGTTTTTTGTTGTTGTTGCATGCTTATTTGTTTAGTTACGTGGGCTACTTGGTAGATATTCTTTAAAATATAAAGACATACTCAAATGAAAAGAGAACAATATGTAATCAATGCACTTCTAAGTCAGAATATACCACTCAAATCAATGTCTAGGTTGTTATCCCCTGTTCTCTGTATTTTCCTGTTTGTTTGGGGCCATTTTTTCTATGGGTTCAAGTCTTTATATAAATATAGCTAGCATATTGGTCTGTTTTTTGTATCTTGGAAAAATACCTGATATACACAGCAAAGGAAAATGTGGTTCATGAGGATCATTATTTCAGGGATTTTAGCTGATGGTCAGCTGCCTCCATGAGAGAAATGTCAATGTAGAGAAAATCTCCTTATCTCATCAGAGCTGAGGATTGGAAAAGGAGCAAGAAATCCAGAGAGAGGAAAGGGTCAGGGACAGTATATACCCTTCAGTATCTACACTGCAAATGATCTCTTTTCTCCACCAGAGCCCCACTTCCTGATAGCCCACTCAATATGAAACCATCAACAGATTAGTGCCCCATGATCTGGTCACCTCTCTAGGCCTCATTTCTGAAAATTGCTGCATTGGGAAAAAAAACCCCTCAGTATATGAGTCTTTGGGGAAACATATTTAAATCATAACCAGGCACATTTATGAAAGATGAGACTCTGAGACCCTATATTTCTTTATGTAACAGCAATTGCATCTCACATTATTGTTAAATTTGGCTTTAGTGGCTTTTTCATTAGATTATAGATGAGTGAAGGTACAAGTAATTGGAGAAACAACCTTTTATGTTCCTACTTATTAGTATGTTTCCTTAACTCTGGCTTCAAGACAGTTGGCGAGCTGGGATGATTGTTCAGTGTAGTAGACTGTATCTATAGCAGGGAGATAGTGCTTTTGGTGAAAACTAATGTATTAGATGAGATTAGTTAATGAATTAGTTAATACATTGAATATTATTTGTGAAGATATCTTTAAAGTTTTTCCCTTTTTCCACTATTAATGAAGGACATTTGCCATTGGTTGGTTGGAATTTTAGGAAGAATAATAACACACTAAGAAAAAATGAGCAAAATAATTTTGAGAAGAATAGAAGATATACATTATTTAAATAAAAACAATAGAGAATCGAGCATCTTTAATTAAACTTCCTTGCAGATAGACGTTAATGAGGTAATAGAGAATAATTCCATATGCAAATGCAAACAAAATAGCTTGTCTTCTCTAATAGAGTAAATACCCAAGATGGCATCATTTTTAAGCTTAATTTTTTAAAACAGGGAAAGGAATTTCTACTCTCTATAGCAAGTAGAAAAGAAGGCATGTGTGCATTTACAGGAAAAATTTTTTAAATGGAAGGAAAAACACTGTTGACAGTTTGGTGTTAGAAGGCTGAAATTCTCTTGAAGTCAAAGTGGGGAATCAAATACTGAACATCCAGAATCTAGGAAGACATTGGTTTGGGGTGAAAGAAAATTTACAAGAGCTGTTGTGTAAAATCAAGACAGGATAAATTAATTTTTGAAATAATCACTGACAAAATATCAGTAAATACTCTGAGAACCAATACAACCTTTTTTCACAGGTAGAAAAAAAGTGATGAAATATGCCTTGAGTTTATAAAGCCTTTAATATATTTTCAATGCATTTTTTCAGTTTTAAAGAAAATTTCTAATTATGTCTAATTTATTAATTGTGGTACAAGAGGTCCTGTGTTGATGTTAGAGCGTAGTAGGTACTACAAGTTTAGGTAAGTACTTAATAAATATTTAAGTAAGTACTTAATAAATATTTACATATATATATATACATATATAGTTTTATTTAAAAATACAGGCAATTCTACTATACCACCATAGACATTTCCCTAAAAATGTCACATCTTGTATACTTACAACCTAAAATTATCAACTTTTTGGTAGAAATGGACTTAAGGTCTGTTGTACAGAACTAGTGAGATTTTTATCCAAATGATTATAAAATAAATTCTAACATAATCATGAGTGTAGCTATACCTTTGTAGCATCAGTATGTAATCAGTGGCTCCTCTGAATCCTTGTACCTTGTAGCTACTGTTTCTTCTTTTATGATGTAGGTTCTTGATGACCTTCTGTTCTGAGAAAAACCAGTCTTTAGGTACATTAATTAATGATAATTATTTAAATAATTTATTATTTAAAATGACTAATGATAGTGGTAGACATAATTTACCTTGAGATGTAGTAATAACTATTCATTTACCATTTCCTTAATTTTTTTCATCTCATTGCATCAACTTATATCAATTTTACTTAATATAATTTTACCTTGGTTTTCAAAAATATTTTTTTTCCTCAAATTCTTTTATTGGTATATTTTATGTACACAATACATTTACATTTATCATTGGGTGCTTGTACCTGTACATGATATATCTTGGTTCTTATTTTTTCACCGTTACCTGTGCACCCTTCACCCCCTCCACTCCTTCCTGAAAGTATTTTTTAAGCAGAGCATGATTTTGCCATTCTGTTTATGATCTAGCCTCTTCTTTTTTGAGAATTTTTTTGTCTCCTACTTGGTCCTTATTGTTGCTTCTTAAGTTTTTTTTTTCTCATTTTCTTCCTTGGTTTTTATTGAAAATATCATCAATGACTTTGTTTTCAATCACCTATAGGTGACTGTCTCTTAGTTTTTTTAGCCCACATCCCTGTGTTGAGATTCAGACCTGCATTGTCACTTACTTGCTAAACATTCCAATTATTAGTCCACATTTTAATTCAAAAAATAAAAAAGAACTATGACATACACAGCATCATGAGGAGGAGACAGACATAATGTGTTCACACTTTTGCCAACCTAGAAACAAAAGTAAGTAGGTTGGGCTCTTCTATATCCCTTAAGGAGTGTGCATGTAAATAAGGATGATGTCTCTTTCATTTCCATACTTCACTGTCTTAAATCCAAGGACGATTAGTTTGACTTTGGAATTCATTCACATTAAATCTCAAATTAATCTTTCTTGGATGTACTCTCACCAGTATTGCAACATATAAGCTTTCTAACTGGTGTTCCAACATCCCAAATAGATGTTTTTTTTTAACCTCATTGCAAACCAATTCATTTATATGGCTCCAACTTGAGATAAAATGCCAATATAGCTCTTACTGAACTTGCAAAAATTATAATGGATCTGCTTCCTCATAAACAAACAAACTTATTTAGTGTTTAGTATGATACCTCTGGGACAAAAATGTTTCCAATTTCCAGCTTACCATCTCGCACCTTATTTCTCCTATACTACATAACTGAGTCGATCTCAACTACTTGTTCTTACTATAATTTTTAAAATTGTCTCATAGTGAGTTAACCCTCCAACACAGTTTTCTTCAAGCCCGTATTTCCTTAGCTAAGTAATATAGTTATAGTATATTTAAACTGAACTCAGATATATTTCTCTAAAGAACAGTTTATTGAAAATTTCTGGACTGAGTTATATGTGTGAGTTTTATACTTCTATTGCACATAGATAATATTTCTTTTATAAATACTCAACTAGTTTTCTGACCTCAATGAGCCCATAAATTACATCTGCTATCTCTGTTTCTAATATTATCTCTGAAATCTTGGGGGAGTTCAATGAATATTTATTAGAAAAAGAATTCATGTACCAAGACAAAAGCAAGATAGGGAGCGAAATACTTTTCTTTAGAAAATATCAAGAAAAATGTGAAATCAATAATTCCATACCTAATCTCTTTATTTTTTCAGTTTAATAAATATAAATATTATCTTGAATGATAAAACATCTATGTGTCTTTTGTTAATGACCTACTTTTTACATAGCTTTTAATAAAATCGAGTTTAATTTCTATCATTACAGTATTGAAAAATATTAAAATATAACCCATTTGTTGTCACCCTTAAAATTCTTTTTGGTTAATAAAAAGTACCTTAATTTTCTTCTTTTGACTCTATCAAAAGTTTTCATTAAATATATTATTTAATGTTTTCCTAGAAATAAAATTGGCTTGAACTTTTCAGTGACAGACATAGAGCAAATTTTGAACAAATTCTATTTTTTCAAGGTCGTTTTACTTTATTGAGGTTGAAAACAAACTGTTGAAAATTTTCTTAATTCATAATATATGGATAACATGTAAGTATGCTGATTACTTTCTCAATGAGAAAATAACAGAAGACAACCAAAATTGTGATGTATAATAGTCATGTTCTTATGCCAACAATCATCCACACTATTATTTCTTGTTCTCAGGTCCTGAGTGATCAGGTATATTGTAATACAAATTATATCATATGACAATGATCATAATAGAAATTATATCATATAACAATCATCATAATACAAATTATGTGATATAACAATAATCATATTTTTCTTAACCAATGTTAAGTACTTAAGAAAGTAATACTGGTAACTAGATATGTGGTAACATTCCTTTTGTGCTTTTCTTGGAAATAATTTTAATGAATATGGATCTAAGCTAGAGAAATTGAGATAACTTTACTATCTTTCCCATAACATAGTGCTCACCATGCAAAACTCTGTGGTGATATATATAAAGAGAAAAACAGATTTGCCTGTAATAATGACTTATTTGTATTAGTTTCCTTAGTAAGTGACAGGGAACACAAATAGATAATAAGGAAGAAGACTCAACTTTCAGTTTTAAGTTTCCCACTTCTAGCCAGAGAGAAAAGGCTGAACTTCATTTGATTTATCAGTAGATACTTTTTGAATTCTGATGTATGTTGAAAACACCCTCTAATCCTTTAGTGGTTCTAGATAGAGGAAAATATGCAGCAAAATTTCCTGTAAAACTCATAGTTTCCTTGACAACAGTGAGTACAAGGGATTCATTTATCACCAACATTTGCACAAAGTTCTGTTTTGTTTTGTATTTCTACTGTTTACATTATCTGAGGTTAAATTAGCCTTACAGATTTTTAAAATTCGCACTCTCTTTCTAGTGTTTCAAAGCATACTTGTTAAAATTCATTCTCTAATTTTGTATGACATTTTTATATATAAATATTGTATTTATTTCAACAGTTAAGTGTAATACTTGAGGAAAATATGACTTCTTATTCTCTTTGTAAACCAAACAAAAAAAATAAAAAATCATTGATTTTTACCAGAAAATTTTCTTAGTTATATATATCTGAAATCTTCCCAAGTAACACGTGATCACAGATAGAAAAATGTCTTTCATGGAATAAATGTTTTGTGTAATTTTTCTTTTTATAGCAACGCAAAGATGAAGACATTTTATTCTGAATCTTAATTGCTGATTATAGTTATTATATGTGAAAAAAGTCAGATTTTCCTATTCATGTATAATGAAATAAAGATATATATATACATATATATGAAACTTTAAAGCTTGCTTAAATTGTATTTCTATTTAAATAATTGAAAATTAAAATGTTTTAAAATGTTTTGATAAAATCAATCTATTCAAGTACACATTAATTTTACAATTATTTAAATGATGATTTATGCTTTTATACAATTTATTACTATAGCACATTAGTTTGAGTCCTTATGTTACTTTAGCAACTGCAAATAATTTTTACCTGAGGAAATGTATTTCACTATTTAAATTATTCCCCTGTTCTAAAGGAGACATATTTTGATCTTTGCATTGTCCTTAAAAATTCTGGGACACATATTGATTTTATTCTGTCCAATAGATCATGAAGAAAAACTTTTGATAGTAGAATGTGTACAACACTACTAGAGAAAATGAGGTAAACTAGCCACCTGCTGACACTAGGCATATATTATTGGGTAAAGAGATGATGTATACTAATGGTACAGACATAAATATCTATTCATACAGTACTATTAAGAAAGTATAAAATATGAATAGAATAGAGGATCTCATTTAGTGGGAAGCTAGGAAAGGTATTTGCCACTTGAGAGCTGCATGGTGATTAAGAGGCAGAAAGTGACCATCAGATGAAAGAGCAGCAGGAGCACAAATGCATAGTCTTTGAGATAAAAATGAGCTCTGTATGTTTTAGGGAGAGTTTGGCCAGAAGCTAAGAACAGTAGAGTTGAAAGATATTAGTGCCCATGAATGTAAAGTTCAATTGAGTAAATAATTAACAAACTTGTTTGATTGTGATTATCCAGCTAAATCTTTAGAAAATGTCGCTTTAATGAAATTAATGCTCTAGCAATTTTAAAATAAAAAGAATTCATTGATATTATCAAGTCACTGCATAAGCATCTCTTCTTTATAAGAATCCTTCCTTTGTTTTCCAGTTGCTGATGTACTTCATGAATTCCCACTGACACTTTAAGCCTCATTTCAAAACCCCTCTTTAAGTTAACCCCCAAACCTTAGCCACAAAACTCAAATAATTAAATTAAAAAATTCCTCAAATGATCTAAATAGACACTTTTCAAATGAATAAATATAAATGGCCAAAAATATACTAAAATGCTCAACATGATGAGCTGTGAGGAAATGCAAACCCAAACTATAATAAGATATCATCTTACCCCAATTAGAATTTCTATTATCAAGTGAACAAAATAAATGCTGGAAAGGATGAGGAGAGAAAGAAACTTTCTATATGCTGCTGGGGATCATGTATAACTATTATGAAGAGCAGTATAGATGTTCTTCAGAAAACTAAAAATTTATCTACCATATGACCAGCTATCTCACTTTTGGTCTGTATCCAAAGCAAATGAAAACAGCATACCAAAGACATATTTGATGCCAGTGTTTACTGAGACACTATATGAGAGCTAAAAAATGGACTCAGCCTTGGTAGTTTTCTGGATAAAGTAACTTAGGTATTTATACATGCTTGAATACTATTTAGAATGGATGAAATCTTTTCATTCATAGCAAGATGGGTGCAACTACTGGAAATTATGTTAAGTAAAATAAGCCAGACACAGTAATGAGTATTGAATAGTGATCTCTAGAGTTAAGTAAGGGTGTCAGGAAGAGTCAATAAAGGAAGGTCATATTTGATTGATACACACTGTATGACTCTCTTGAAATATCACACCGACTCATGCTAATATTTACAATTAAGAATGTTAAATCTAAAAAAATATTAAGGCATATTTAGAGCTAAAAGGATGCACATTGAGGCCATCTGCTTAAATGAAATAAAGAAGATACACATGTGTAAATACAAAATAGTTTCTCTGGTGTGAGAAACTAAAAGTGTAAATAAGGATCAAAATGTATAATTGATACTGCAAAATAGGAAGAAAAGGTCAAAAGGAGTAGGGGAAGTGGGAGAGGTAGAGGGAAAGCAAAGAAGGGAAAAGAAAAAATATGAGGAAAGGAAAAAAATGGAAACAAAGTCTTTGTGAATAGGGAAGGGTGGAGGGGGTGAAGGGAGGGCTAGGAATGGGGAAAAAATAAGAACCAAGATGCATCATGTAAAGGTACAAGTTCCCAATGATGAATATAACTTTATTGTATACTTAAATGTACCAGTAAACTTAATGGAAAAAATTCCTAATCTATCCCCTTTGTAAAGTCTAAAGTGCACGTTTTATTTTTCACTATTGCAGTTTTCATATATATTTTAATTATAGTATTCTCTTTTGGAACTGGGGATCAAACTCAGGACCTTGTGCTTGCAAAGCAGGTAGCAGAACCACTGAGCTATGTCCCAGGCCCAATTATAGCATACTTTTATAGCAATAAGATGGATTGGAGCTAGATTTGATTCTCCCAGTAAGATTATGTCTTTATGGGTATGTCTTGTATGCCCTGTATCCCATGCCTGATGTGTATGGTAGATATTCAATATACATCAGCCTAATCACACAATTTGATTGGACATCTGTGTTTGAACATATTAGTATCCCTCTATCTGTAGTTTTTACAGTGTCAGTTGTCTGTGGACTACTCTAGTGTAAAAATGATAAATGGAAAATCCCAGAAATATAAAAATCTTAATTATTATTACAGAATATGTTCTTGTTTTTATTACTAATTATTGTGGACCTTGTACTGTACCTAATTTATATATTATGCATCATAGGTATATTGAATAGAAAAAATAATACAGAGAGAATTTAGAGATGTCTGCAGTTTTCAGGCTTGGCTGGGGTCCTTGGACAATAGCCTGTGGGTAAGGAAAGATTACTAGAAAAAACTCTGCACAGTGATTATATGTCATGATAATGAGAATGGAAAATAAAGTATGAGTCTATGATTGAAAGTTTTGAGAAACAGGGCCATGACCTTGAAACTTAGGAAAGTGGGTTGCAACTGTGTTGTTTGAAATGGTAGGATGCAAATTTAAACTAACATTTAAATTCTACCTTTATTTTGTTACTCTTTAGGTATCATCAATCATATGACTTCGCTTATGGAAATAATAAGCACTATTATATTTCTAGTGAGAAGGAACATTTAAAATTTGAAATAGTGAAATTAAATTACAAAGAAATTACGTTGATGAAAGAAGCTATTAATGATTGATTTCTATATTTAATTACAGATAGAGATATTAAATATAAATGTAGTATGCAGACAGGTCATAATATCTTCTCTAGTACTTTCTACATACTATTTTAATAGAATACATGCTCTTTCATTTGTGTAAATTATGATATATTACCAAAATTAATTGTAAAACAAGGATATACATTTTTATAATTTAACATACATAAAACAAATGGGGGAGCAACTTTTGAAATGTTAAGATTTCCATTCATGATCCCCATTTTTTTTAAATCCATAAGTTAAGACTGTGCACTCATTATGTAATAATTTTCTTGAATCAGTGCTTTGGAGATATGCTCTTTTGCTGGTTTGTAATCATTTTCACCTGTTTCACTGAGGCAAACTAAACGGGGACCAAACAAGTTTCTGTGCAATGCACTCATCTTTTGCGCCAGTATCCAATATTATGACAAAAAAACAAAGCAATGTGTGAGTGGGTGCCATTGCGAATGTCTATGAAGTCACGAAGGCTGTTAATGTGTTGCCATTTTTTTTGCAAAACTGTTCTGTGGCCATTCTTTCCACTATTTGGTGTGAAAGACTTTGTTTTTTTTACAAAATATAAACATACATACAAATTTTGTAGTCAATTTGTTCTATCAAAAGTTGTCTCATTATTAAAGATTATCTTCAGAAGTCTGCATTCTTTGAGGAATAAGAGTTTCCCTTAAAGTGTATGGAAAGATGTTTTTTTCTTTGAAAACATTACAAACCTTGCAAAGATTTATGAAATAAGACAGCAAAGAGGACATCTAAAGTAAAGAGTTGTTAAAGTAGAGTACTTGGAGTAGAAACTCACTTGAGGAGTTATAGGACAACTAAGTGTGAAGTGATGTTTTCCAAGACATACACTAAGACAGTAAGTAGGTATAGATACATTACAGTTGTCAGATTTTAAAATAAAAAAAACAAAGAATCCAAATGAAAAGCTGCCAAAATGAAATTTAAATCTTCATATATAATTGTTTGTCCTCATAATCCTATTTTTAATATTTAATACCACTTCCCTTACTCTGACACTGTCAAAGGACCAAAAGATCTCAAAAAAATTTCAAAATGAAGAGAAACTTCTATATTATTTTCATCCATTAGCTTTTATCATAACAGATTCCTTACAAGCATGAAGATTAATTGTTCTTATTTAGTTATTTAAATTGCATGGGATATTTTCTCTGAAAATGTGCTTTCAAGAGTGAGTCAATCATTTTACTATTTTTTCACTTTTACTTTTATTAGTACATGTTCACAATACATAACGATTACATTCCTCGTGGGAAATTCGTTCATGCACGTAACGCATCTCAATTATTTCTTCATCCCTTCCCCTCCCCTTTCCTCTCCATTTCTTGATCCCTTTCCCATTTGACAGAGATCTACTTCCCTGTCTCCTATTATCTATCTTTGTTTTTGTTTTTAATTTTTATTGTCAGTTTCTCATATAAGAGAAACCATGTGATATTTAAGCTTGTTTGCACAATTTATTTCACTTTGCTAAGGTCGCAAGGTGCAACCACTTTCCCTACAAATGACTCAAGTTTATCCAGCTTTTTGGCAGCATGGTTCTCTGCTGTGAATAAATACAATATTTTCTTTATACATTCATCTGTTGATGGACATATAGGCTGCTCCCAATATTTAGTTATTTTGAATTGGACTGCTATAAATCTTGGTATCCATGCATCCTGACAATACGATGTATTTAACACTTTCAGGAAGATATCTAGCAGGGAAATAGCTGGGTCAAATTGAATTTCTAGTTTTATTTTTTATAGGATTCTCCACACTGATTTCCATAGTGGTTGAACCAGTTTATATCCCCACCAAAAATGTAGCAGGGTTCCTTTTCCCGTGTAGCCTTGCCAGAATTTGTTGTTAAACAATTAATATTAATGACTTTAAAATGTTCAATGTTTCACATATTTTTTATGATACACAGTTGGAGATGATAACAAAACAACATCTAAGAGTAACATAAATACAAACTAAGTAATTTTTTTCTTGCCAGTCAGGGCTTGGTAATGCTTAGCTTTGTTATTATTTTCTTCTATGTTTTTTTCCTACCAAAAATTAAATTCAAGGCCTCATACATCCATTGAGCTACAGTCTCAATATAAGAAGTTGTCGCCTGTACCTTTTTACACACTGAGTTTGAACATATTTTTTAAAATAATTTTTGTATGAAAGCATTGAAAAATATGTACATTATTTTCTCTTTCAACATAAACTTAAAAGAGGGTCCGGTGATTTCCTTTCATATCGATTGTGCATATCTCTTAAGTATGTCAACTACCAGGAGCACTTTTAGACAGCTTTTTGGAGGGGGAGTGACATATGAAAGTGATGGAAATAAGTAAATAGGAAATTAATAGGAAAGTAAAATTCCTCTTATGCAAGGAAATAAAAGTATACCAGTTAATATTAGTGAAGCTCAAAGATTTATTAGTGCATAGAAATTTTGTAGAACATAAAGCAATTTTTGTATGATCATAGTAAAGACCTCAGTGTCTGGGCACATGAGGGAGTGAGGTAAATATTATAAGAACAGCTATGCAAAGGAAGTAAAAATGATCAAGAGACAGTATATTTATTTATCAACCACCCAAGCTGAATGCAATCACTATGTTTTGGAAACATTTACTAATAAAATTTTAAAGGAATTTAAGTAGAGGTCGGGAGTGAGAAAGGTATGAATTCTTGGGAATTTGAATGTGTACTATAATTAATAAGGATTCATGTATCATTTTAATATAGGGCAAATATTCTAATATCGGTATCTAGAAATTTTATTTTGTAAGCCATGTATAGGAAGGACTGAATAGTGAGGAGGCTCCTAGAAAGAAAATATTAATTTCAATAATCTGGTTAATATCCACAGAGGACAAAATAAGGTTAAAAGGAAAGGATAATGGTGAAATAAATTTGATAAAGAATGGCATCCCATTAATGGAAGTACTCAAAAACAATTAAACATGACTATAGTTCAGAATAATTAGCAAAGGAGATAATCATTTCACATGTTTTATTTATAATGGTTTTGCCATCATATCTTATGGTTTCTAAATGTATAGAAAAAAAAGGGAAGAAAGAAACTGTAATAATCTACAAGGAATTTTAATAGTTAAAGCCTAGAAAAGATCCACATCACTTTCAACACAGTCTGTTTGCTGGAAAATAGTAAATTGATTGACCAATTTGTAAGTTCTCTTCATGCCTCAGAAGAAAAGGTGAACGCAGTAAGGATGATCATTAGTAAAGATGGCAACATAACACTGAAGTTTTATAAACAAAGACAAAAGACAAACTGAAACAGGTAAGATGTCATGCTATTTTGGTTTAAATTATTTGGAAAAAATGTCAAGTACTTTAGATGCCAGCTACATTATGGGTTAGAAACCTTTCCTAAAAGACATATTCATATATTTATTTCCTATACATTTAAAATCACATACATTAATGATTCAAATACAAAGAGATTCATGACATAGACATATATGGAAACACTTCTAAAAATAAATAAAAATGTTTCTAGTCATGAGAGATACAAAAATATTTCGATGATTGGATCTCAGTACCAGGTGTTAACAGTGTGCTTCTCCCACAAATTTATTTTTTGGGAACTCTATATCTTTTTAAAAGATAGGTTCCTGATTTGCATATATAACCTTTTTGTCTGAACATATTTTACATATTCATTATAGATTATTTTGGGTAATACTTCTGGTAGGTGGTGAAGTCATATCCTATATTTACTTTACCAGTTGTCTGGATTCAAGAGCAAAGGAAAAAATATAGAAATCTCTCTTGCTATCTGTCTCTATCATTTACCTTTATCTATATGTCCATCAGTTATTCATGAATCATACAATAGAGAGTCAAATGAACTTCATTTGCTATTTTAAAAGGAAGTTCATCTGCTTTGCTTATGCTATTATATTTGGAACACTTTCAAATACTATTGAATGTAAAGTACTTTTGTTTTAATTATATATCAATAATTTCCAAAGAGCTTAATTACTTTACTCATTATCTTGATTTAGAAAATACAGATTTTATGCATATATTTCAATTATTATAAAATAAAAATTTGACTGTACATATACACACATATACTAATTTTGGTGCAGAATTTTGGAATCATGTTTCTAATTAACCTGCACTTCAAATTGCTTCTGATTTTTTGGGACTAATAAAATACTGTTATATTCTCTTATGTTTCAGTTATTCTTGTTACCCAATGAGCTGGAAAAATAACTTCAATATTTTTAACTAATCACAAACAAAACCAATATCTTAATTTACCTAACACATGGAATATATTAAATGATTTGATACTTATAATTTAATTACCACAGCATCTGAAGGAAGGAAAGAAATGTGTATACTGTATGGATATATTTGCTACCAGCATAACCATTTATATTTTCTCCAGTGCTTTGATGTTTAGAAATTTTTCTGGGTTCATATAACAACAAAATTGTAACAAGACAATTTCAACATACATAAGTAGCTTTAGAATTCGCACAAATTCTATAACTCTCTAGAAGTATGCTTTTCTAAATACAACAATAAAATCAGATTGTTATAATTTCAACCATGATAATATAAATAGCAGTGTGAATTTTCTATAATCAACCTGTCTAATGTTTACAAAATAAAGTAATAACTAACCTAATTTGTTTTCTGGCTGTACTGTGACCTATCTAGAAATAACTCAAATTACTTTCATTTATTATTTAAAATATAATTTGACATTCAACTGGTTATATACAGTGATGTTATTTATTTATTTATTTTGCAGGACTAGAGATCAAACTCAGGACCTTGCACTTGCAAAGCAGGCGCGGCACCACTAAGCTAAGTCCCCAGCATATAGTGATGTTATTTTATGAATAGTTCTTTTTAAAAATAGATTACTACAAGGATGGAAAGAAAAGGTCACAATAAACACATGCTTTAGAGTAAGTACCAAATGCAAACTGAAGAAATAAAACAAAAGAACTGAGATGAAATTTGATAATTTCAAAATTAGGTGAGAAGAATTAGAGAATTATAAGTATCAATATTATATGTGTAATTAGTCAAAGGAAAACATGTGGGAGAGTATATGGAGGGAAGAAATTACTTTGGTTCTTTGTGTTTATATTAAAAAGGAATTAAAATATTGTTTATGTATATTATAAAATTATATTTCTTTTTGCAGAAGCAAAACTTTACTTTTTTCCTTTCCTCCCTCCTATATTTTCTATAATTTATGATTAATGCTAACAGATTACTGCATTTCTCTTTGAATCTATACCTATCTCAATATAATAACAATTTTAGCTGAGAATGTGGCTGTCAGAAGCTTTTGCACATCTGACAAGGCAAATAAGAGGATGAATGAGAAATTGTGCATATTGGTTTGAACAGATGTTTTAAAAAACTAGTTGACGCTCATACCTTTCTCTATATTGCTTTCCTCTTTCCTAGGGCCTTCTACTGATCGCTTTTCATTAGTGTAACAAACACCTGAGATAATTAATGTTTAAAGAAAAAAAGTTACTTGTACTCACAATTTTAGAACTTTCAGTCTGTAATCAGACAGTCCCATGATTTTGGATCATGTGCTTACTTGGGACCAGGGTCCTCGTTATTGAGGTGATGTAGCTGTCTCATCCTTTCCGCTTTCCTGAAGGCACGTTACTTTTAGGACACAAGGAATCCAGACCACCCAGTCATAAATCAAGGAGAGGCATAAGTTGCTTTAGACATTTTGAGCTGAGAAATAAACTACTGATTTAAGCTGTCGTGGTAGGAGAAAGGGATGAAAATTACTCTTTTGCCAGCTGATTGAAATGTATTTACATCATTATGTGATTTTATTTATTTATTATGTTACGTAATTCTTTAAGAAGTTGTTAACAGCTAGAAGAAATTGAGATAACAAATGTTTTCAACAAACTGCTCTTGATCAATAGACAGAGCCAACATGTGTTGAAGCTGCAGGGAAAAAAAGAAAATAGTGCTTAACATAAGGCATTTTCTTGAGACAGATCATTACAGGATATACTCCAGCCCATAATGACAAAGAGAAAAAAAGAGAAAAATAGAATGGAAAAAAACAGAATGACAGAATTTTTTGCTTCCTGAGTGGTAAATGGCAATATTTTTAGTTTTTCTGTTTTAGAATATAGCAAATTATATCTTAAATCTTACAAATACTGAAACATTTTCTAATGAGTCAGATACTCTCCTGCAGAGTAAAATATAAGGGAATGCTGAAATCCTTTATTTTCCAGCTAGTTGTTTTATCATTTTGGTTATTTGGCTTCCTGATATTACCATGATGAAAAAGTCATAAATGGACATTTTCTCTCCTAATTTAGGGACACAAAAATCATAATTATTGAAGTGCAGAAATGTTGTATACTGACTTGTAGAGTGATCAGTATTCTGCAAGAATATTGAAGTATAATTAATATAATGTTTAAATATTAAGACCATAGCTTCATTATTCTGAGTGAAAGTACCAAGGACATTGAATATGCTTATGTGCAGGAATTAAGGCAAGGAACCTGAGATGGAGCATAGCTGAAGCCCCCTGTCTTCATTGCTGAGGCTCATGGAAGGTGGTTGGATCAGGGGGATACCACTCATCCCATGCTGAAGTCATAGCTGAATGTATTGATGAGAGGTGGGGCATGGTCAGAAGAGATGGGTCACTGGAAACTTGAACAAGAAAGGTGAATTCTTGTCCCTTGCATCTCGCTTCTCCGTCTGCTTCCTGTCTGCATAGGCTGATATCTTTCCTTCACCATGAGATTCCACTTATTGTGTCTTTCACTCTTTATTTTTTAATTAGTTTATCATTATATTTTAGATGTACATAATGATCACATTCATTATGGGGAATTTGTACCTATACATGATATGTCTTGATTTGTTTCCCATTCCTCTCCTTGCCCTTCAACCCTTCTTCCTCTCCTTATTTACAAAAGCTTTGTTTTCCTTTTTTCCTTCTTTTCTCATTTCCTTTGAGACTTAAGGATTGTCTTTGTTTGTCTTTTCTCCGAGTGAGTTTTCTGGAAGGGAAAAAGTTTTGATTAACTTGTGTGTCCAAAGCTGCACTTTTTTGAAAAAGTAAAATTATTTGATTATGCATTTATCTCTTTTAGCTATATATTTTTTTTTATCTTACCACAGAATCATGGGTAGGCTGTACTTATCATTAGTAAGTTCACAGCTGAATGTCTTCTTAGGAGGTGGGGTGGGTCAGAGGTAGATAGAAGGGTGCATTTCCTTCACCAGGCTTTTCCACCCCGCGATTTCTGCCTCAAAGCCAGTCAATCTGACACTGACTGAACCTTCTGAAACTGTGAGCCACAGTAAACCTCTCCTCCTTTAAGCTGTGGGCATCAGTGATGGGAAAGTGACTGATCTAGAGCTTCTGTGAAAATGTAAGGATTCTAACATATGAATTTCCAGCTTTAATTAAAAATCAGTAGTATTTTGAAATAAAAGCCAGAAGGAATGAAAGAAAATGAGTAGGTACTAAGAAATTTAAAAATCTATTTTAGGTAGACTTTCCAAGGTCTAAGAAGAACACAAAGTGATTCGGTGTATGGTTTACTTCTGTTGGGATATAATTCATTCATTCAAATCATCATTAGCTAGCTCACAAATTGTTACTGTGGATGCCACAGAGTTGATGAATGTGATTCAAAGAGCCATTTTGACTTGATTTTTTTAGTCCTATGACAATTGGTAAATGAAAATATGTTTTAAGAAAGGATGAAAAATAATAAGAGAGAAATATTGGTATTTGTCTATTCTGATAAAACTGTGAAATAAATACAGTAATCATTCTCATATTTTACTGGATTTAATTAGATTTTAGAAAAGTACTATATCATATTACAAAATTCATTACAGAGACTTCCATTTAATAAGTCAAATAGCTGTATCAAAATTACTAAAAATTGCCATTTATTTTCCATTAATTCTGTTGCTACAAAATATTTTCTAAGAAAAACAATTGGGGGATACTTAAAATTACAGGTTGTGCTTTAATGGGAAATTATTTTTTCGGTTCTATAGATTCTAAATTTTATAGAATTTCTTCAAATTCAAGTTAATTTTATATAAATGTTTTAATTAATTCACTTACTTAGAGCAATTTGAGAATATCTGAAACAAATTTGCAAGTGATAATCTCTGTGATCAGTGCTCTAATATATAGAGGCCTGATGTTTTACTAAATATTTCACTATGTCCAGGAGAACCTCACCCCGAAGTAATTTTCTGATTCCAAGATCAGCCATGACTAGATTGTAATAATGTGATACATATATATATATATATAATAAATTTTAATGAAGAAGTTCACTGAGAAATTACCCTGTCATATGCGTTATATTTATTGGCTTTGTACACAAATTTGTATTTATAGAGCTGTGATCTCTTGGAATCTATTCATATTCCTTGGGATCACATAAAGTAATGTTTACTTCTAAACCATGGCAGTATTTTTGAAAACTAAACCAATTTAAAAAATATCAATCTTTAAATTGTCCCAAAGCAGAATTTTTAACAAGGCATAGTTTGTAGGTGTTCAGAATAAGCTAATTTCTCATTTTATTTCCTTTCCTTTTTATTGTTTATCTATGAAAGCAAAAGAAATACAATACTTCTTCATGGTTTCACTGTATTGTGATTACAAAAGTAAATTCATCATGGTTTTTCATAGTATTGAAATAGAGGATGAGTAGAAATATATAAAATGTGTTTCAATATTTATTATATGTAAGTATTGACTAGTACATACATTGTTTCACCATAATGGGTTTTATATAGTGGATATAGTTTAAAGGAAAGCACACTTAAATTCTATATTCTAAATGTCCTTTAGACCACAATGATAATACAAGGGCAAATTTCTTTTCTAAAAGCGCAGACATTATTATCCTGAATATTTAGCTTATTTTAAAAAGTTGAGTGTGTTCCTAGTGGAATGGAAGATTTTGTTCAGTCACTCGTATCAAATAAAACATACTAAGTATTTTTTCATTTGCCAAACATTGACTCAGGCTCTATTGACACAAAGGCTGATAAACTGAACACTGCACCAGTCCTTATATGCAATGTAAGCTGAAAGACATATCATAGGCAAAATAATAATAATAATAATAATAAAAATTTTACAATCAATCTTGTATTTTAAAATAGGATAAAAAATAAGCATGGTGCTATAATTATCATAGCAAAATTGACACAGGGTAAATTTGAGTAGAAGTGTAAGATCCTTTGCAGATTTGATATTTCTCCCAAGCCCTACAACCTGAAAGAGAGCCAGTAAAATGAACGAAGGAAGGAGGAATGAGCCTATGAAAATATTCTGACAAATGAAAAAGTTCAATGTGTGAGATCAAAGGCCTCCAAGGTAGGATGCTTGGGATAATCCATTGGTGATTAGAAATAAAATATTATACAAATTTTTGTACTTATTTTCTCTTCTGGAAACTAAGAATGTCAACCATTTGATAAATGATATTAACATATTAAGTGATACTATCCAGTGCTTCCCTGGTAGGTCTGATATTTGAAAAGACATGAAAGTAGAGGGAAAAAGATACCAGATGGAAAAAGATAGTGAAAATTTAACATATTTCTTTGTTTTCCATGACACTATTTAAACTGACAAGAGGTCCTACAAATTATCTAGAATACTTACATTTGGCCTTATATAGTTGCTAAATAGCTTTAAATGATCTCATTTTAAAAATTGAAACCTAAGTGGTATGAGGAAAATGTTGCAGAAAATAGAGTTAAGATGTTTTAAGTACATATACCAAATACAAACAAGGAATGTAAACAGTATGTACTGCAAACTTATTCTAATAAAAAGAAAAAGAAATAATTGTAATTAATACTGTTTTTCTTCTGTGTCATATTATGAGACGAAAAAATAGAAACTAGATTCACAAAGAGGGTTGATATTAAGAATTTACCATTTTCAGGTGTTGAAAAAACTGGATTTCAACCGCCAAAGATTAAAACTAGACCCATATCTATCACCATGCACTAAACTAAGATTGAAGTGGATTGAAGATCTAAATATTAAAGCAGAAACACTAAAATTGCTGGAAGATAAGCTAGGTAGAACTCTTGATGACATTAGCATTGGAAAAGACTTTATGATCAAAACTTCAGTAGCAAGGGAACTAAAACAAAGAATCAACAACTGGGATCTCATCTTATTAAAAAGCTTCTACATGGCAAGAAAAACCACCAACAAAGCTAAAAGACAACCTACAATGTGGGAAAAACTTTTTAGCAGCTGTACCTCAAGGGACTACTATCTAGAATATATAAAGAACTTAAAAAATCAGACTCCCCAAATTTAAACACCCAATTCAAAAATGGGCACCTGAAAGGAACAGACATATCTCAGACAAAAAAGTAAAAGTAGCAAATAAACACATGAAAAAATGTTCAACATCACTGGTCATTCTAGAGATGCAGATGAAAACAACACTGAGATTCCACCTCACCTCAGAAAGAGTGGCTGCTGTCAAGAAATCAACCAATAACCAATGCGGCCAGGGGTGTGGTGAGAAAGGAACCCTTCTCCATTGTTGGTGGGAGTGCAGACTGGTGCAACCACTGTGGAAATCAGCATGGAGATACCTCAAAGAACTAGGGCTAGAGGTCCCATTTGACCCAGCTATTCCCCTGCTGGGTATCTTCCCAAAAGAATTAAAAGAATCATACCACAGTGATATATGTGCACCCATGTTTATAGTGACACAGTTGTAATAGCTAAAGCTTGGAAACAGCACAAGTGCCCATCAACTGGAAACTGGATGAAGAAGATGTGTTTTTTTTCTTATAAAATGGAATACTATTCAGCCATAAAGAACAAGAAACTAGAGACATTTATAGCTAAATGGGTGCATATTGAGGCCGTGAAATAAATAGGACACAAGTATAAATACTGAATAGCTTCTCTGGTGTGAGAAACTGAAAGTGTAAATAAGGATTAAAATGATTAAAATGAATATTTGATAATTTGAAATAGAAGAAAAGGTCCAAAGGGATAGGGTAAGTGGGAGGGGAAGGGGAAAGAAAAGGAGGGAAAGGAAAAATTATGAGAAAAAGAAAAAATGGAAACAAAGTCTTTGTAAATAGGGAAGGGTGGAGGTGGTGAACAGAGGACAGGGAATAGGGAATAAATAAGAACCAAGATAGATTATGTACAGGTACAAATACCCAATGACAAATGTTAATGTATCGTATACTTAAAATGTGCCAATAAAAGAATTTAAGCAAAAAATTTACCATTTTAAAAATGATTATTTCAAATATTTTGGGTAAATTTTGCATTTTCTTTATATGTATTAATAATTATACCCAAAATATGTATTGTACTCTGATATTTAGGTAGGGAGAATATAAACCTAAATTGTATAATATTTAACAGATAGCTCATTCGATCATTTGACATATTCGTGTAACATACAGAAAGAAAATAGGCAGTGAGCTTTCTCTTCTGTCTGTTTGCCAAACATACCTTCTAATCACAGACAGTATCAGATAAAACTAATAGCATTTATGCTTAGAAAGTTATATCTAAAAGTTGTTAAGTTTATTTACTTGATTGCTCAAATCTATTCTAACAATATAAGCAGCAAAGTGACTTGAACTCCATGGAACTATGGGTAAATACAGTCATAACTTGGTAACTGACTGCTTTAAAGCTCCTTGAACTTGGCATTCCGTGCATTTTCAGGAGAAAGAAAAAGGAAAATGTTGAACTGGTAATTGTCATTGGTACTCAGCAGGCAAGCTAGCACTTGTCGGTATCAATTGCCTCCTGACTCAATACTGTACCCTTTCCAGCCAAAATAACTTGTCTGGTACAGTACATGTCGCTTCTCCTGGGACCAATTAATGACCAGTACAGAAGCACAGCTACATTAGCTTCTTAATTTTTTGTCAGTTCTCATTCTAAACTATGCCACTTTCTAAGTGTGCCATCAGTACTGATTATTTGTCTGTCCCCTGATTTTCTTTGTCAGATATTTATTTTTGCAAGATTATGGCAGCTTAATAAATCTGCTGGGTTTAATTTTAAAGTAGTATTTTTATTTACAATTTTAAATAAATAAAAAAACATAAAACTACTTGCTATTCCTTATACTATTTATCTCCACTTCTCCTAATGATATTTAAAGTGAATTTAGTAAATGACCCTGCTTTTCTCCACCTGTTTTCTGGAAAACTATCTTTCTTTAGGAATGTCTGTTGTTTTGATTAGAAAAATCTAGTTTCCTGAAACTGGTAGACACATGACAGTGTTTTTTAAAGGATATAAAACACATTGTTCACCGTTATTACTTAAAATGTTTGCATTTTAAAATTTAATTATATTTGACTATAAAAAGCACACATCTCTGTATATAAATAGGAGACATGTAGTCATTGTGTATTACTCTGGAAAGCAAAAGAAGCGAGGAAATAGATGCAGGGGTTGTCAATCTTATCACAAGCAGCAGAGAAACACAAGGGTGAGCACTAGGTGGGAAATGAGATAAGGAGAATAAAACTAATTTAAAATCCCAGTTACTCTTATCTCCCTAAATTAATATACCTTGTGGTCTCTTACTAAAGTTTAGCAAATAAGTCAATTCTTTGAGATTTTTGGATATCACAAATATTAAGGCAACTATATTTGCATTAACCATAGTTACAATTACATAAAACAAGTGAGGCTTTATAAAATGCTTCAAAAGCTTTTACTGGACAAGAACGAATTTGGCACTTTATATTTGAAATTAGGAGGGTTTTTTTTAACTTTAAATGTTGTATAAGGGATGGAGAAATTGAAAAAAATGAAACTATACTACAATTTGTAATATAATTTTGTGAATTATAATCTACTTTTAAGAACAAATGACCATAAGAGATAATTTTGCTAAAATAGTCTTTTTAATTTGTTCTCTTTAGCTTTTTCTTTTTATTCTATAAGGCACTTTATTCAATTCAGTAAATATTCCGAACTTCTTACATTTTAGCATTCTCTAGTTTTAATAAATTCCAAAGACACGATTACTTCTGTTTTGAAAAATACTTGAGTGACACAGTTACTTCCCCAGGGGCTATCAATGAGCAAAGACTGATGCAAATGTATTTTACTCTTCATAGAATAATAACATTTAATTAAAAAAATTATATAGCTCTACGTTAGCATTAATCTTTAAATGTCTATTTTATCTTTTAGAATATTTAAAGAAAATAATTCATTACATCATTTAGTAACTGATAGTGATCAATGAAATTCAATTTTTGTCAATCTGTATATTTTATAAAGAAAACCACACTTATTTCTAAATTATATGTTCATTAACTAAAATTTCATGGAAAAAATCTAGGAACCCTCAAGACCATCTATTATCCTATGTATAGCTATTGAATGAGTAGTACCCTGACTCATTTAACACATGTATTTTTCAAGAATATATATGTATATTCATATATTATTTTACTCATAAAGTAATATTTGAGTTAGTAACAAAATAGTGTGATTCTGAAGATTACAAGGTAAGAGTGCAACATTGTCATTTCACCATTAATAATATTTCAAACATTGTTATGTAAATATACAGTTTACATATGACCATAATGTGCTGGATCATTGTGCAATACGGTCTACGTCACTATACACTTCATTCATTCCACTTAAATAATTTGTCTTAGAAAAAATATATTCACTTTAATATTTCCTAATGCTGTAGACATTAAGAAAATTGAATGTGCAACTTATTCCCCATTTTAATTACTTATACTTCATTTTAATTATTTTATCATTATTTGATATCATTTTTTATATGATAGAGTGTATTGTATTTAAACTAAAAATCATGATAAATTGAAACTGTCAAGATACTGGTCTCTCTTGCAATTTATGTGACATCATTTATTAGTGAAGAAGAAGAAGTTAGATAATGAACAAAGAAAAAATGTTGAATCCCCAAAGAATACTACTGTTTTCTTTAATTAATTTTTGTGTTTCAAAGGAGCATATTTTTTCTTCTTCCATTTTTACACAGCAGAAACTTTTTTTCCGATTACTTATTTGTTGGGAAGTCACATATTTCCTAAAATATCAAAACCCTCCATTTTAATTCCCAAGTTGCCCTCATATCTCACTCCCTTCTCCATGCCTATTGCCATAGATTATCAAAGAGATTAACAACAAATGAGCAGCAAATTCCTTCTACGTGATGACAAGGAGTGCAAAACATCCATAAATTCCAGACCATATGCTCTTCTAACGTGGAGGAGGAAAGGGACTGTAATAGAAAAGGCAGAATTGTGAAAGACAGAATCCTCCTCTGAGAAAGGAGAACTTTAGAAAACAGTGGGTGAGATCTTAATGTCTTGTGCTGTATATGTCCTCAGGGCCAGAGTGTCAGCTGGAATATTGACTCACTGTGATGAAATATACAGATACAATACTCCCCTATCCCCAGAGTGGACAGTGTTGTTTATGATTTTAATCTTTTGAAATATTAAAATATTTATATTTTCCATATATTGAGTAGTGGGACAGGATGATTGTCCAATTTAAGTGTTAGGTAAATGTAAATTCATTAAAACTATTTTATATATCATTAATTATCCTAAATTAAAGAACCTAGACATCTGAACTCTACATGCTGTATGATTCCATTTACATGACACTCATTAAGAGACAAATTTATAAGACATTTCAAAGGAGTTTCTGTAGTATTTGTTGTGAGTTAACAGGGTTAAAGAGAAAGTTTTGAACTGATCACAGGGTTTTACATTTTAGCTGTGGCTCAGTTTTTTTGGTTCTGCATGCTCAAAAATCTGTAAATGGTAGAGATAAAATGTACATTATTTATTCTTCCATAAACTTCATTTTAAATAGAAAGATCTCCTACAAAATAAGTGGAATCATTTTATGCCACACTGTTGTAAATGTTCCATAGAAAAATAAGGTGAGTGAAGGGATTTTGTATGTTAAATGTGCTTTTGTTTGTTGAAGGAAATATATTTGCAATTTAAAATAATGTGATCTAGAAATTCATATGTTTTTAATTTATAAATATTATTGACAGCTAAATGAATATCTGCCTGCCTCTTGCAGAGGAAACACAAATTCAAAATCTCTGTATTGAAAGGTCCAGGGAAGAGCACAGTTATTGGTGCAGAGTGAGAAATATGAGGAAATTATATTTTAGTAGATGAGAGAAAGGGAACTGGACTGCATGGGATTCCTATTTTATTATAAGTTTTACCTTTTTCTCATTGTAGTGAGAAGTTATTGGAAAAATGGAAGAAGTATCCTGGCTGCAGTTAGGGTTAAGGCTGGAGTCATAGGAAGTTCTAATTCACTAATTTTGCAACATGGATATGTGGTATAGTCTATCTGTACAAAGCCAGTATTAAAACAAATGCTTAAGATTATATGTAAAATTTGAGTAAAGTATTGGTATGAAAAAATAAAAATTAAAAGAATTCAAGATTTTCATCCTTGGGGAAATGGTTAAAGGAAAATTAACATTGGAAAATTTATCAAGAGGTAAAATAAATAAACAAGGACATTATTATGTGCACATAAGAAACAGGCTCATTTTAAAACAAAACTAAAGAGAATCAACTCAGAAATATTGTTATTTTCAAAACTATAATATGAAACAGAGTAGTTAAATTGAAATAATTTTAATGTAAAAATTTGTAAGAATAGGCCAGGGTTTAGCTTAGTGGCACTGTGCCTGCCTCACAAGTGTAAGGTCCTGAGTTCGATCCTTGGTACCAGAAAAAAATTACAACTCCCCCCCCAATTTGTTAGAATAAACTAACACTCAAAATACAATAATTGATATCAATTATTTATATGTACAATATTAAATTCTCAGAAAAAGACATGCACAAAATAAACCACATTATGTTAAATTTTAGCAGAGGAAATATAAGTTTTTAACTACACTTGCCATTATGTTGATGTTTGAATCTTCCTTAATGGAAACATAAGCCAATTTTCCCAGTATAATCTCAAGAAGGATGAAAAATATCAAAGTAATGACCTTACACACCAGAACATTTTAAATTTGAGCGGTGACATGAAATAAAGACTTGTAAGAGAAATGATAGAAGAAAGGTTATGAGAAAGATTATGTGACATAGAAAAAGATCAATACCTCAGTCTAGAGTCCAAAATCAGACAAGATGAACTCAATTTTTCCATAACCTTCAGAAAATTTTTTAAATTCTTAATTAGTATTTATACTGTATTCAGATCTAAATACTTCATTTTAGTTATAAAATGATATGTACAAAATAAATAGAGAAAAATTACTGTAATTTTATAAACATTTTAGGATTTATAATATGAATTAATTTGAGAGCACATAAAATTTTCCATTTTAAAATACGTAAGAGTGGGGCAAGGAGTGTAGCTCAGTGGTGCGGTGTAAAAACTTAGCATCCTCATGGCCCTGAGGTCTATCTTTGGCCCTGCAGGGAATCCAAGAATAAATACATGAATAAAACAAATAAGGATGCTTAGAAGAAATTATTAAAGTGAAATTTGTGAGACCACCTAATCTCAACAATTAAGTACATTTGCATAATTTAAAAATAAAATTATAGGCTCTTTTTCAAATTTATCTTGCTTGGTAAATATGGCAGGAAAATTCTGATTTAACATATTCAGTTGGATTTTTATACTTGTATTAATAAATTATGACTCTGCTAGGTGGTTCTCCCATGTAAGGTCATTACATATACTAGACATGGTAAAAAGGAATTACTTGAAGACATTAGAATGTAAGTAGACTAGAAACACAGGATGGTTATCACTACACACTGGAAGAGGGAAGAGAGGGTCTTATTGTGCAACTCATTTGATTTCTTAGAGCAAGGAAGATTTTATAGTGTGTTAATGAAACAATTGGAATAAAGGTAAAAAGAGGAAGCAGCCTTTCCTGCCTGGGGAACAAAAAAAGAAAAAGAAAGTGAAAAAGCAAAGGAAAGTAGGCAACTAGGCATTCAGAGAGGGGACATACTTATACTCTGACTGACCCATAAACCATGCATTAATGAAACATAGTTTCATAATGTTCTTGAAATAATATAAAATTTTTAGCAAAAAGAATGAAGTAAGGGCCGGGGATTTAGCTCAGTGGTTCTGCCGCCTGCTTTGCAGGCGCAAGGACCTGAGTTCAATCCCCGGTACCAAAAAAAAAAAAAAAAAAGAATGAAGTAAAAAGAATGAGTCGTCTATATTAAAAAAAAAAATCAGCTTCCATAAGTCACAAAAGTAGATGTTAAAAGCACTCAACAATTTTGAAAATAGGTTACTTTAATAACTAATTTGATTAATTTATTAGAGATCTACAATGACTAAGAATATTGCAATGTTAGTCTTTTCTGAAATAGGAAGATACAAATAAAAGATGTTTAAAGTGTACAAATGAAAAATATTAATATTTGAAATTTTAAAAACAAGGAGAAAAGAAACCTGGTTAACAGATAAATGAGGAAGAAAAAGGAAAGAGCAAGTGTACATGAAGATTTTTCATTAGAAATTGTATAATGAAAAATAAAAGAAAAGATAATTAACAAGATCTTACAAAGATTTTTTTGGGTGGGCACCAAAGGCACAGGAAATGGAAGCAAAAATTGTCAAATAGAATTACATTGAAGTGTAAATTTCATAAAAATAACAAGGGATCAAAATCATAATAGACAATCTGCAGGTTGGGAAAAATATTTACAGACTACCCATGAAAAAGGTTGACTCTCCAGAATATATATAAAAACTCAATTCAGCAGGAAGTAAACAATGAAATTAATGGGCAAATGATCTGAATAAATTTTTCTCAAAAGAAAAATGACAAATAAGTATTTAGAATCATGATTTCCATACTAATCATCAGAGAAAGGTAAATCATAACCAAAATGAGATATTACCTGCCTTGGTTATTTTTTCATTGCTGTGACAAAAATACCTAACTTGCAAAGTTAAAGGAGGAAAGGTTTATTTTGGCTCACAATTTGTAGAGGTTTGTGTTTATAACCAGCTGGCTCCAAGGCAGGGCAGAGGGACATCACAGAGGAGAAATAATCCATGTTGTGGCAGGGAATGAAGAAGGCAGCAAAGCAGAGAAGTAGCAAGTGACAAGCAGAAGCTTTCTTGCTGTCCCTGATATCTAGGCTACATTCCCTTAGAGTGGGTAGCACTAACACCCAGAGTGGTCCTTCCCATTATCCACACTCAGAAATATGCCAAAGCAAACAGGCAACTAACTGAACAATCACACACCCTTAATCCCAGCGTTATGCACTCCAGAGCCAGCTACTTCTGAAAAAGCTCCACCTATGACTGCATGAGGTTTTGGGGGGACAGCTGATCCAAAGAGGACACTGAAATACACCATAATCAAACTGTGGAAAGTTAAAAATACAGAATATCTTCAACAGAGCAATGGCAAAACAATGTATTTACACTCAGGTCAATTTTGGTCTGAATAAAGACTTGATACTTTGAAGAAATTATGGAGGCCAGAGACAAATGGAGTAGATAAAATAAGTCAAACCAAATTTTATAGCAAGTGAGTAGAGCCATATATTTAAAAGTGATTAAGATGATTCAAATGGAAAAAGGTGTTCTCTTACAGTAAATAATTCTATATCTAGTGAAAATAGCTTTCAGTAATTTAATAATGGAGGCAATATAAAACATTTTATCTTAAAGATTAAGAAAATCTGTTGACAGCAGAATTGTACAACAAGAAATGCTAAAAAGCTTTTATATGCTAAAAGGAAATACTAATGAAAACTTGCATCCTTAGATAAAAATAAAATGTGTCAAATAGTGGAAATATTTTGATAAAAGAAAATTTTAAATTTATGAAATTTTAAAGTTAAGATTAAAATATTGTCTTCTTGGATATGAAATATATACATAGATGTGAATATATGCATAGTCTGAATGTGAATGGAAAATATTGTCTTGAAGTGGTTCAAAGCTAACTGTGATTGATATATATATATATATATATGATCTGTAAGATGATCACAAAAGTAATATTAGATCAAAGAAATGAAATTTTTAAATATTTGGAAGGAATTGGTAAGCATATGTTATTTGGAAGTGATTAGTATAAACTTTTGTCATTTGGCATATATATATATATATATATATATTTGACTGATTCAGATGTATCAGTAGGCTTCACATTATTAGCAGTTTATGCATGTTGTTTAATATTACCATTCTTTTGTTTTGCTATTTTTAAATCGGCGATAACAGCAGAGTTTATTCTACATAATACTAAGAATTAAGTAAGTTAACATATACAATATGGTCAGCCCTAAATAATTGCTTAATAAATATATTTATACTAAAACAAATTTGAAAATATACAAGAAATAAAACCAGAGAAGCCTCATAGAAAGCAAATAGTAGACACATATTTAATAAAACAAAATTATATAAATATTTACATATTAATTTCTCTGCAAAATGGCAGGCATTATCAAAAAAGATATCTCTAATTCCAGCATATGTCAGGCAGGAAAATTTCCAGTTGAAATACAGATTAAGTCGCATAGCAAGACCCTGTGGAAATAGTGTGGGGTAGATGAAGAATAATGATGATGATTGATTTTAGGTGTCATATGATCTAAGAATCAATGACAACAGACTAAAAGCTAAACACGAACATTTATAGGAACGATATGAAATAAATTCAAGACATTAATAAATTTTAAAAAGCAATTATTTCATATGTTCATTGCTAGAAGCTCCAAAAATTGCACGTGAAATTTTGATGTCAAAATTCATACTACATAGAGTTTGAAAATACTTCTCATTATCTTTAATTATGTTCATACTAATTTCTTAATTACAAGTTGTATTACTTCCTTGATACTTTAGAGAATTAAAATGTTGCTCTTTATTATTGCTTTTGATCATTGAAACTTCATCTTTATGTTCAAAATAAACATTTTTTAATATTTTCTTTTATAACTCAAGAAGCCAATTTTTTACTCACTTTACAGAGAAAGCATATACTTTGCTTTAAAAGCTTTTTATTATTTCCCAAGGCTGAATAATGTTACTTTTCTTTTACATCTCATAAAAGCATATTTTGTATTCAGTAAGTTAATTTTCTTAAATACATCATTAGCATTAAAAACATTCTCTTCTATATATATTCTCAACAAAAGTCAATTTTAAATGTTATTACTTCTGTGCATGAAATTCTGTTACTGTGATTTTCATTTGTGTCATATTTTTATGTGATTACTTTTTTTTTATTAGAAATACTGTCAGTTCACACTCTCCCCTAAAAAACAGTAATTATACATGTTCAACAGACATGCATTAACCTACCAAAATAGGCAGAACTAATAATATCAAAATGACCTTATTACAAAAAATGAGTTAATGCAATTTTCATCACATATGAACTGCATCCTTCACAGAACTAGAAAAAATACCCTAAAATTTATTTGGAATCAAAGATTAGGAATAGACAAAGAAATCCTGAGCAAAAAGAACAAAACCAGAGACATTCCAATCCTGGATTTGTAGTTACACTACAAAGCTAAAGTAATGATACTGGTACAGAAATAGAAATGTAGACTGAAGTAATGTAATAGAAACAAAGTCTCATACACCTTTAGCTGTCTGATCTTTGATAAAGGTCCTAAAATAAACACCAAAGAAAAAGCTTCTTTAACCAATGTGACTGGGAAAACTGGTTATCCACTTAAAGTATGATTCTAGACCCATATCTTTCTCCTTAAAATCAAATTAAAATGGATGATACAAAAACAGAAACAGTGAATCTACTGGGAGATAAAATAGGTAAAATTCTTGGAGATATAGGCATACATCAAGACCTTTTGAACAGAACCCCAAATTGTGCCAGGTGTAATCCCAAAAATCATCAAATGTGATTATATCAAATTAAAAGAAGATGCGGGTTTTTTTTGTAAAATGGAGTACTACTCAGCCATGAAGGATGAGAAACTAGAGACATTTATAGCTAAATGGGTGCACATTGAGGCCATACTCTTAAGTGAAATAAATAGGACACATGTTTGTGAATGCCAAATAATTTCTCTGGTGTGAGAAACTGAAAGTGTAAATAAGGATCAAAACATATAATAGATAATGTGAAATAGGAAGAAAAGGTCTAAATTAGGGGAAGGGAAACTGGGAAAGGTAGAGGAAAAGAAGAGGAAAAAAAGAAGAAAAAGAAGAGAGAAAAGAAGAGGAAAGAAGAGAAAGGAAAAATATGAAAAAATGGAAAGAAAGTCTTTGTAAATAGGGAGGGTGGAGGGGTTGAAGGGAGGGCAGGAGAATGGGGAAAAAATAAGAACCAAGATATACGATGTAAAGGTACAAATTCCAAATGATAAATGCATCGTATTGTATATCTAAAATGTATACTTAATGTATCTAATGTATACTAAACGTATAGTGTACCTAAAGTACACCTAAAATGTACCTTAATGAATAAAAAAAACCCCTAAAAAATAAAAAGGCTTGCACAGCATAGGAAACAACCAATGGAGTGAAAAGACGCTCTATATAATAGGAAAACTGTGGGCAGTAATTTATCTGATAAAAGACTAATATCTAGAATATAAAAAAAACTTAAATAGAAAGAGCACCAAATGGCAAGTTATTTCTGTGTTCAAGCAGTACTGACGTCAAGTAGGGGCCTATAAAAGTTGACAGTGCCGAAATGCAGACAGTGAACTGTTCATTACTGTACTATAAAGAATTAGTCTTCTGGAGCTCTGCGAAAAGCCCTGGGGGTTAGGGAAGCCTCATTATGTAAGAGAGAATAAAATGTTCCCTAAACTGACTGATTTATATATCTTATTATTAGATTTTGAAAACATAAGAAAATTCATTATCAAGAATCACAGGCTGTTCACTATGTGTTTGTGTGTGTGTGTGTGTGTGTGTGTGTAATGCTTAATTTCAAGAATTACCTATTTATTCAAAACATTTCAAATGAATTATTGATTTTTAGCAAATATATTAGGGAAAAACTAAATATTTTATCCAGGGATGGATATTTTCAGATTCAAGGAAATCCCAATGCCTCATTATCACATTATTTTTAAGTAAATAATGTTTTATCATCACAGTAATTTTATGAATGCATTAACATTTATATAGTCATCTTTTTTTTTTTTTGGTACTGGGGATCGAACTTGGGACCTTCCACTTATGAGGCAGGTGGCAGAACCAGAGAGCTAAATCCCTGGTTATATAGTCATCTTTAAACCGTGTTGTATTAAGAATTTATTTCTGAATCTCATAAAAGTTATGGGCATTCTCTCCAGAAAATGAATATGCACATATACATAATATTTTCTAATGTTTCTAATCATTAGAAAGGCTTCTGCTAATAATTCATGGAACAAAAGATTTAAAACTTACTCAAAACCAGTAAAATTCTGTAAAAATTCAGGATGAATTTCATCCTAAAAATATAACAAAGCTACATATGAAAACATTTTACACAATGATAAAATTATATTTAATTCAAGCAGCTCTTTTCAGAGAATGCATTGTAGTGGATTTTGTGAATTATTTAAAATTTTTTAAGACAATAAATGAGTATTTTAATAGATTATAAAACTATAAGCTAGGAAATTGTGATCTTGATTTTGATGTTGAGTCATGACAAGATAATATTGCTGTCTTTCAAGTAAAAGCCAGAAAATCCACAAAATCATAACATTTCAGTGTCCATCGAATAACTGAAGTCATGTATTACCAGAGCTGTGTGAATTCCAGTGTGGAAACAGGACACTATTTTGGCAGAACATGAAATAAGGTGACAGTTATCAAAGTATATAAGGACAACGTCAAACTTTTAATGAATCAATTGTTAAAGGCCAATGTGTGCCACCATAACATTTAGAACTCTGGGCACTTTAGACCCATGAAAGTCTCCCCGTTAGGTTTTTCACAGAAGATTTTCCTGACTGCTCATTAGGAAGGAAAAGGGAGAAAAAACTGGAGACAGAAGAAAACCTTTTCTCGGTGATTTGTGTTCAAGTGGTGATTATCAGCTGCTGGAGGATAATAACAAAATCTGCCTGTGTCTTAGCCTTTCCACCACACAAAGCAAACATCTTCCTCTTTCTTGCTTGTGGTGCTCAAGAGACCACATGTGAAATGTTGAGAGATTAAGCTATGCTGAAAGAAAAAGAACTGCCTGACAGAGTTCCAGCCTGTGTTTCATGTCTTCTATGGAACATAGCACCTTCAGTTAAGGAGGAGCTGTGTGGGACAGCTCCAACCAGGTTCTTGCTTCTCTGGAAGAATTCCTTTGAAGGCTTTGCTCAGTGATCCACCTGGCCCTTAGGAATATGAACCTGGACATATTTCCTTTTGGTGTCCCTCAGCTAGTCGAGTGCATGCAACCTGGACTCTACAATGTAGGCAGCTTTCTTGCATCTTACTATGCACCCTAGTGGAGTGTATGCAACCTAGACTCTATACAATGTAGGCAGCTTTCTTGCATCTTGCCAACTTACTCTGGATCCTTAATTGCTGCTCATTGACACCCTACCTATCTTTGATTATGAAATCCACCCACCTCATGTACCTTATTGTATGAGGGGCTTTGTCTCAACACATTTACACTAGTTATTAACAATTGCATGGAAAATTTTGCATTGTGATGTGTAAAAACATCTCTAAATGAGTTGAAAACTTTGTAGGAAGAGTATAATAAGAGGGGACGAAATACCAATAATCTTTCTTTTGCTTAGGAGCATAAGGCAATCCAAGAACTCTAGTAGCTGAATATCCATAATTTCCGGTTGGCAGAGAGGGATCTGCAAGAAACAAAACAGTGGAATATTGAGGTTTCTTTATGTACGGAGGAAACTTTTCTTGTTCTCATGACATTTGACAAACTTTAAATCTGAATGGAGCAGAAGACTAAAAGGCCAAATTGACACCAATGGTATCAGGGACATTAAAATTCTTACTATTGGGCCTGGGATTTAGCTCAATGGTTTCACCACCTATTGCACAAGCTCAAGGACTTGAGTTCGATCCCCTGTACCAAAAAAAAAAAAAAATTTCTTACTGTGTTGCCCACACTATATTGGTGAAAATAACAAGGGAGATCACAGGTTTTGTCAAAAGTTTGTACTATGCATGCTGAGGGAAGACGAGTCATTGACCATCTTTAATCTGTGGCATACAAGCAACAAAATAATTTGTCAGAATATATATATAGCCTAGTTACAAATTAATAGGAAAATCAAAAAACAGAAACTTTAATAAAAATATAGACCTAAAGATAAGCTTCCAAAAGGAAGATAATTGTTTAATAAACCTGAAAGAGTAAAATATATTTAACCACATTCATAAAAAAGATACATAAATTGCAATGAGTAACCTATGCATGATATTTATTTTGACAAGAATTTTTTAATTGTGTCAAAAATAGAGAAAATTTGTGACTTTTGTAAAAATCTCTAGATTTTAATTGGCTGAAGGTTTTTCTAACATATATAATACATGATGTTATATAATACATATTTATATAGAGATAAAGTCCACAGTAGAATTTATAATAAAAGTGAAACATCAGAAATTGTACAGTATTTATTAAAAAGTGATTTACTACTTTATAGTATATTCATGGAAAAATATAAAAATGATTTAACTATTTTATATCTCAATTTTATCTATTTAAATATAATGGCTGAATCTATTGAAGAAAATATTTCAGAAGGTAAAGGGAAATGAATCATTGATTAACAAGAATTATCATCTACAAAATAGACCTTTGGGAAACAACCATACAGAGGTTTGCTCTTATTATTCATGTTTAAAGGATTCATACCTGTAATCATGACCATACTTTTAATGGGAAAATCGGCATGATTTGATTATTTCACATTGTATTAAAAATCATAACATGACTAGTATACCATAATCATGTATAACTATTACTTGTTAATATGTAATAAGTACAGAAATATGTAAAAACACTAACAGTAAAAAGTAAGCATACATTTTTGAACTCTTCTCAGCACAACTATGACCATCATTAAATCATGGTGTTTTGCACACATGAATATCTTCTGTTCTGTTTTATAACAATACTCTTCTTGTCAACTCTGGAAGAGCAGTATGATATCCTAATAACAAGGGCCATCTGCTGCTACCGATCCCAGGTTATGGTCTATTGGCAATTTCAATAGCAGCAGAATAAAGCTAACTCTGCTAGGGGCAATGAAAAAATGAGTATAGTCATTCCCTCCAATATACTTCAAGTAATATAGTTTGGATCATAAAGGTTTATAATGGTTTGTAATGCATATGAGCCCATGTAGCAAAGCCACATTCATCAGATACAAGGGAATATACAATTAGCAAACTTTTACCTGCAGGGCTTGAGCTATGATTTATGCATCCACATATGCATTGCACACTCCCTAACTTCACTTCTTTGTCAGTCCCTCAAGCTATGAGTTCAGACTATCTCTTTGACACTAACTCCCATGCTCTCTTTGGGCTTTATGCCATATTTTCTATTTATTAGGTTTCTAAATGTAGTCTGCTCCCATTCCTGAGGTCTAATTCCCTCTCCACTTTGTTACTAAGTAGGACATTCTCTTTGCTTTTGGATATTGCTTTTGCTTTAAACCATCCTGTCAGCCATTATATTTTGAGGAAATTCTGAAACAATGTGTGTGACTCTTGCATATATTAAAAACTACAGAATCATACTACCTGGATTTAAATGCTAGCTCCATCACTTAGGCTCCATTCAGCAGTATAAAAGTTTATAAAATATTCATAATTTATTTATCCATAAACTGTCAATGTAATAGTACCTCCCAATACATTTACCATAAAGATTAAATTATAAAATCAATTTAAAATGCTTAACAGAGTGGTGCTACACACCCGTAACCCCAGCACTCTGGGAAGGTGAAGCAGATGAATCACAATTTCAAGACCAACGTGACTAACTTAGCAACATAACCAATATCTTGTGTCAAAACTAAAAAAATTAAAATGTACTTGAGTTGTAGCTCAGTGCAAAGGCCCTGGTTTAGATCCAAAATACTGATCCGAGTACTGACAAAAAAGTTTAATACAGCAGGAATTTTACCATAAATGTGAATATTCATTATTAACCATAAACCTTTTCCTGCCATAGCAATCAAAATATGGAGAATCATTTATTCTAAACGTAGTATAGAGATTGATTCATCTACGTAGAGTAAATTTATATTTGTGGAATCCACAAATTTACCCAGTCACTGAAACTTGTTAGTCAAAAAGCAATTCTAACATTTTCAGTTATGTGCAGGCATGTGAAGAAGCACAAAAACTTTGAATTGGTATTCATCTTCCCAAATGAGGTTGAAGAAAGCATCTGTTTCAGGCCTCATACTGAACACAAGTATCTATTTTACAGTCTATGTAGTGTGACTTTTGTGCCCTTTTTGGTGATTTTATTATTTAAAACGGACCCTAAACATAGCAATGAATTACTATTTGATGTTTATGTATAGTAAGTATGGATTTGGACAAAATGCTTGTGCTAATAACTTCACTCAGGCATTAGTTATACTGATGTTGACTGTGAGTCCAATGCGCATGAATCAACATGTATATCCAGCAAAAGGTGTAGGAAATTTGTTGATTATTACTGGAAGCATTGCCATAAAATAAGTAACATCTACTGTGCATGACAAACCTAGAAAAGGCTAGAATTTTTTTTAAAAGTTACTAAAATTCTGGATTCATGAAATTAAAAACTATAAGACTGTAATGACAGTGCTGGTATGAGCTTTGAAGCCAAAAAGTTATGTGCAGTCATGTTAAAAAGGGTCAGGAAATTGCTGAATCCTTAGTCACTGCTGATTGGTTTCCAGTCCACACAATGGGGGAAATGTTTAACCTACAGGTTTAACAATCAGGGCAAGAAATAAAGACTGGAGACTTAAGAAAGTTTTTAAATGGTTTATAAATATTATGTAGCAGAAGAAGTAGTTGGAAAGCAGATTTTCGATGCTGAATAGATTGAATTGTTTTATAAGGACATTGTTAAATTGCTAGAAATATAACCTTATTTTTTCCACTAGATGTGACAGTTCAGTATTTCAAAATTCAGTGTTTGGGACATTTAGGACTTAAATACCATGGAAGAGAAGAGCTGATTACATCTTCAGGTACTACCAGATTTGCTGAAAAATAGAAACAGTAAATCTTCCCTCATTACTGTGACATTTAAAGGATGAGGTAGGTAATAGGAAACAGGGAGATAGATCTTTTGCAAAAGGGAAAGCGATCAAGCGATGGAGGGAGGGCAGAAGGAGAGGAACAGAAGGTGATAAAAAAGAATTAAGGTGTGCTATGTACAATGTACCAAATCCCCACGATGAACATAATCATTATGTAGCACAAACAAGCACTAATGAAGATAAAATTAAAAAATAAAGTACAAGAGAGTTGTAGTTTCTCATGAACTAGTACAACAAGGAGAGTTTGCATTTTTTTATGTTTTTATTTTTTATTTTGGTACCGGAAATTGAACTCAGGATTTTGCACTTGCAAGGCAGGATCTGTGCCACTGAGCTAAATCCCTGGCTCTAGTGTCTTGTTTTTTAAACAGATATTTGCCTTGTTACTACTTTAAAAAATTTATTCCTAAATCCAAACGTTTACCTCTCATGTTGTGGGTTCTAATTCAATATGGTTAGACTAATCTTATTATATTTGTGTCCTTAGTTACATAAGTCATTGTTTGCCAAAAGTGCCAAAATAGCAGCCAGGAAAAGTTCTCAGATACCATTTCCCTATCCCGAACTGCTAAGCGGTGACATATATAGCTCTGGTACTGAAGGTAACAGCATGATTACACCCATACACTTCTCAGCATTCTACTGGGAAGAAATATCATTTGCCAGGATTATTTTCATACTAGTCATCATGCTTTCTGCCTTTATATTGAGAGATGTGTTAGTCATTAGCTTTAGAAACAGTAAATTCACATAAATTATATATAGGAAAGAAATTCCAACTCACTTTTATTCTAAAAAGTAGTATGTATTTGTTGATGTGATTGGATTTGTACCAAGCTAAGCTCCTAATGCCCCTGTATGATAACTCTATTCCAATTTGCTGCAGCACTTACTAACTTGCTATCATTTGTGTCCATGTGTGGTGAGTAGTTAAACTGAATGTGAATACAAATTAATCTATTTTCGATGTACTTTAAATGGTATAGATAGCTTTGCTTCCAGTGTGTTCTTTTCTTATCACTTATTGTATCAGTCTTTCTTTCTTTCTCTTTCTTTCTTTCTTTCTTTTCTTTCTTTCTCTCTTTTCCTTCCTTTCTTTCTTTTTTTTCTTTCTTCTTTCTTTCTTTCTCTCTCTCTTTCTTTTTCTTTCTTTCTTTCTGATTTTTTCTTCCTTTTTTTTCTTTTGCACTATCTTAATTTTTTTTTTAATTCATTAATTTTATTGCTAGACTTTAGGTATACAATATGCTGACATTCATTATTGGAAATTTGTACCTTTACATAATATATCTTGGTTCTTATTTTTTTTCTTGTTCCATTTTTTCACAAGTTCTCACTATACTGTTTAAGGTATACTTGAACTGACTATGTAGCTAAAGCAGCCTCAAAATTGTGGCACTCCTCCTGCCTCAGCATTCTTTCCCAAAGCCCTTCTTTTTAGACAATTTCCTTGTGTTTTAATCATAGAGGTTAACACTGAAGACATTATAACGGTGATCTCTTTCTTAGTTTTACATTTCTCAGATCATTGTCTTTCTTCATGTCTCCTTCAATGTTTTGGGCACCACTGTAGCCCATAATCAAATTCCCAACACATGTATAATGGAATATATATCTGTGTTACTATAGAGATATAGGTTGCTTTTCTCTTCAGTATTTGTTTTTGGATATAATAACCCAAATCTACCAGAAGTACAATATTCAAATACTTCCATTATTTTGTGATTTTGCATACAGAGAACACAGTAATATAATTTGACAATTGCAAATTCAAGACATAAGTGCCTTTGACTATAAAAAGAAGACTTCAATTAAGTGAATTGAAATAAAAAAGGTGCACAAACTTAAATATTGCATGGTTCTCTTGTATGAGAATCCCAAATTATAAATAAAGCACAAAATGAAAGAGAGAAAATATGGAGTGGGGAGATAGAACTTTCTTGAAGATAAAGGGGATCTAGAGGTGGAGGGAGGTTAGAGGTAGGGGAGGGGCAGAGGGTGAGAAAAGGAAATGAGATGTGTTATGCACATGTCCCAACTCTCCATAAGGCACACAATCATTATGTGCTGCAAACATGTACTAATAAAATACTAATTGAAAATAAGATGTGATAGCATGAAACGGAATTTTTAAAGTAAAGGAGCGGAATAAGAACAATGGAAAAATAAACAATACATTTTATTAGCAAGTAAATTTAGAAAGATCCTAAACACTAACCTGATTTATCAAAACTCTGACTGAAGAAAGTGATAAAGGGTATATTTTCCTGTGGAAAAAAAATCAGAATTCAAAAGTAATGTGGTATAAAGTCGAAATAATGCCATTTGACATCTTATCTCTTCCTTACCCCACTCTCTCAAGTTTTATCTTGCCCATCAAATTATTATAAGAATTTCTCTAAAATATCAAGTTTATTAGTTTTGTTTAACATTAGCATAATGCAAACTGTTCAAAATGCCATTATTGTGACTAAATTATGTGTAAAGAAGACAAAAATTAATTCAATAGACTGGAATAGAGATCATCAAAATATAAAAACTTGAAGTTCTTCTCACTATTTAAACTCACTTGTAGTAGTTTAATTGACAGATCTGTATATAACCACGGCTCAGAGAATATATTAAGGAAACATTCTAGACATCATGCTTATAACAAAATAATCTGAATGAAGTCTTTTGGTTTGCAATTTTGTAACAGGCTTTTTTCAGTATATCCACTTAAGAAACAACATATACTTTTCAACAGATTGGAACAGAACTATCTTAATTTTTGTTGTTTTACTTGTATATAAACCTCCATAAATCAACTGTAATTGAGGATTTTTTGTTTTATTTTATGTTAGTTTAGAGAAATAGCTGAATTGTGCAGAATTCAAACATAATAAATCAAATTCATTCATACATATTCTCTCCATGGCCTTCTTCTGACCGTGTCCTCTGTTGTCCCTGGAGTCCGCTGTGAAGTTCAGCCAGGAGAGCCATTACTGGCCTAGGAGGAGGGGATGGAAACAGTATAACTAGTTATTGTTTCAGGAAAATCAACAGGAAAGAGCTATTGTCTATAAACATAGAATTCAGAAAAAAAATCAAGTGCACAAGATAGTATTCAGGTAGATTCCAGATTTGAGGCAAGGGCAGAGAAATGCAGATTATTGGGCACACAATTTGATAAAAAAATCAGCAAGTGGTATGTTCTTTATGTAATATACAAAATAATAGTGATGACAAACTAGATGGCAATCTGCCCCCAAAATTCAATGTAATGGCAGTTAATAATTTTAAAAAACTGTTGGATGTAAGGAAAATAGGATATGTCCCTAACAGAATTAGGACAGTCTTAAAGATACCTGTGAAAATTTACAGTTTCTGGAACTTGTGACCAGGAAAAATTACTATGAAAATAGAACTCTGGTTTTTAATGTTTATATTTGAAGAATAATTTTACTACTACATGCATATGGTCCAAACTATCAAGTATATCAAACTTGTTTATCATGTATATAATATATGTTTAGAACTTGTTAAAGAAAATATTTGTAGGTATTCCTGTTCTATATTGCCTTAATGTTTGTTTAAGAAATGAAAAACAAAAGGTCATGTCCAATAGTCAATATGTCATACTTGCTGGTATCAGTAAAGCTGAATTAAAATCCTCTCTATTTTGCAAAATTAGAATTAGTAAGTTTCTTGCGCTTCTACTTAGCTCATTATATCCTGCTTGATCTCATTCAAACAGAGGAAATTACGAAGTCAGTGCAGCGTCAAAGCAGCTTAAAATATGAGTTAGTATCTGCTTAAAACTTCCTCCTGAAGTCTGTTTTCCTTTATCAGAAGTAACTGGGAAAAGCTCTTCTTGGCAAAGTGATTGTTCATTTTCTAAATATTTTCAGCATATGAGAATTAGAACTTTATGATTCTTTATGGAATTTTAAAAGGATATTTAAAACAACTTTTGATAGTGACTTTTCCTTTTCTCTATTTGCATTCAAATTTTCCATTTAATAGACATAAAGAGATATTTCTAATCATTTTAGGCATCTGGGAGACGTGTCCATGAACACGGGTAGCTTCTTAGAGCCATCTTCTTATCTCAAGGAAGAGCAGCTCTACTATCTCTAGAATTCTGCTTCTCCTCTAACATTGTCAGCACGGCGAATTTGTCAAATTGTAGAAACTAATATCATCAATGAGAGAGACAGAGAGAGAAACAGAGACAGAGGCAGAGACAGAGACAGAGAGAATTAAATCCTTAATTCACCTCTTCTAATTAAAAAAGCATTAAAGTGAAACACAGGAAAGAATAAAAACAATTCCAAATCAGGTTAAATATTTTTACAGAAAGCTCTAGAGCTTGGAAAGAATTTTCTTCCTTTCAATAATGTTAAGTTCTTTGTTATTTGGACTTTTATGTCATACATTTTCATAGTACATGGATGCTGTAAATATGGGACCCATATTTACTTTCTCTGTTACATTTTTTCTTTTCCTAAAGACAAAAAAACATATTAAGTTTCATATTATTCTTCTATTGTAAAACCCAAACCAAAAAAAAAAATCTTAGAATTTGAAGCTTTATATCAGTAATCATATTTTTGAATTTTTTTTCAGTGTTTTTTTCAGAGGGAAAGTCTTACTCCTTTGATGTAATAATCTTTTTGTTATTTTAGGCCAGTGATTGAATATTATTTATGCATAACCATTTCTTAGTTGATAATGTATATAATAATTATAACTTTATTTACTTAAATTTTATGAATAAAAGTATTTTCCACATTTACCTGTATTACTTTTCCTTTATTATTTTGAAATTATTTAAAATATTTAATAATTCAAAAATTCAAATAAAATACCATGCACAAAAATATCTAAGTATTATTTAGATAGATGTTGGAATGCATCTATTTTGTTGCTTAAAATATCTATGTGTATATTGCAATAATGCACATTGTGTTTGCTCTATGTAAGCCTTTTATGCAATGTCTGAAAAGGTCAAGCAATGATCATGAAAAATCATGGTTTGGGGGATATTTTGGTCAGCTTCCTCTACTACTGGAATCAGTAATTATTAATCACCTCATTAAATGGATAGAAAGATAACTTTGCTATTTTTATTTATTATATTAGGTTTATAATTTCCCAACCAGCAAACTGTTTTGTCCTTCTTACATCATAAGCAGTCAAGTAAGAGAAAAGAATGCATCAATTACAACCATTTATTCTTGAGCCTATTCTCTTCTTTAACATGTACCCATAACAATTGAAAAATTCCCAGAATTTTCACATACCAAATATAAAGGAAAAGTGCAATAAAACATGTATCATCTTACTGTTTCACAAAAGGTTGTAATTATTAGTAAAACTAGTTTTATATGATTATAGACATAGATGATACATATATACATAGATAGATACATAGATATATAAATATATAGAGACCCATACTTATAGAAAATGTATTTATAATCACTAACGACTGAAAGAAAACTAAAGTTTTACAACTTGTGTATGGATGAGAACTGCTTTTTGGCATACAATGGACAATAATTAGCAAGAAGTAACTATTGCTACATATGGCAACAAGGATCAAACTGAGTAAGTAAAAGTAGCATATTCAAATGACCATGTAATTGAAGAAGACATACAAATGGCTAACAGGTACATCAGAAATTGTTCAGTGCCACTAATCAGGGAAAAGTAGAATGATAAATGCCATCACAATGAGGTATGATCTATCATCTGTTTGGTTGGCTACTATGAAGAAGCAGTAGATAGTAATTGTTAGTGAAGATATGAAGAAAAGGGAAACTTTACACACAATTGGTAACAATATAAATTGTAACAGCCATTATGGAAAAAGAGTCTCAGAAACACTACAATATTACTACTGTAGAACCACCTTTCCCACTTTTTGATATGCAACCAAAGAAAATTAAATCAGCACATGAAAAAGATAATTGTCTGCTCAAATTCATTAAAACATTATTTACAAAAGCCAAGACATGGAAGAAAATTAAACGTTCATCGGTGGATGAAAAATGAAGAAACTGTGGAATATACACATAATTGTGCATTGTTCACCTTCAGAAAGAAGGAAATTCTGCCATTTGAGACAACATATTTGAATCTGCATGTCATTATTCTAATACAAATAGGTTATACAATAAAGAACAAATAATGAGTATCTGCTTATATGAGGAATGATAGTCAAAGTAATATAACCAGAGACTGAAATGATGTTTTCCAAATTCTTAGGGTAGGAAAAAATAGTGGGTTATTAATCAAAGCAGTCAAATTTTCAGTTATATTAAATGAATTAAATCATAGAGATCTAGATATATTGTATAACATAATACCAATAGTTAACAGTACTGTTTTGTATACTTAAAATTTGTTAACAGGGTAGATCAATGTTAAGGGTTCTTATCAAAAATAATATAACACATAAAGATACTGGAAGAAAATTTCAGCTAGCGATGGGTAGGTTTATGATATACATGATGGTTTCAGGAGGGCATATTTATCTCTTAACTCATCAAATTGTTTACATTCATATGTAAATCTTTTGTATTTCAGTACAACCTTTTAAAACAGCTTATACTATGTACATTTATATGACTTTACCCTCTTAGAAAAATCAAAATTATGTGGAAATAAAACACAAGCGTGACTTCCCAGACTCCAACTGCATGAGAAGGCATTAACTACAATCGGACCTAGACAATTTCTGTGAAAAATACAACCCTATTTTTCTTAATTGAAGTGATTTTTACACAAATGTGTGATTTTGTCAAAACTCAGGATCTTACACTAAATAGTGTTTTGGGCACTATCCATCTTTCAGACCATGGATGGTGGGAGTTCTTCACTCATGGGCAAATGTAAACACTTTCATAACATTTCAATATAACACTAAATAATAGTGAGTGTAGAGGGCTCAACTCTAATGCCAAACAATTTTTATGGGTTTTTTCTTTTTACATTATATCAATCAAACAAAACTGTAACCATTTAATAGATAAGGAACTCACACCATAAATAAGTGAAACCAATTTTTCATATCCAATAGGCAGAATCTGGCAAAGCAGGGACTAATTCCAACCTTTCTTGTGGTCTTGTTTTTGTCTTTCTATTGTATTTCTGGAAAATACTTTGCATGTACCTGATGACAGAATGATAGAATAAAATGACCTTTTAATTTGGAAATGTTCCGTTGAAATTATGTCCATAAATAAATTTTTAAGTCCTCAAATATATTACTGTATTGAGGAAAAGGTTAACAATATGCAGAATAGTTAAATGATCACTAGGAATGTGGACTAACGATGTACTTACATCTTTTAGAAAAAAACTAACATTTTGCAATGTGATCAACATATGGCTTTTAATGGGACTCACATAATATTTCCAAGTGTTCATTAAATGCAAAGCACTGTGCAAAGATTTTGCACTTACCAGTTAGATTAGGGTAATAATTATATGTCAAGTTGATAAGCTCTTGAAGAATGAGGGTGAAAAAGAGGCTAAATCAAATTATAGGGATGAAAGAATCACATACATTCAAATGAGATTCAGGCTGGAAGTATAATAACTGAATCAAAATTTAAAATTTTCCAATTTGAAATAGATCAAGAGTTTTCTATTTTTCCTTATAGAATAGATTTTGTTATTGGTTGTTTACAAATAGATCGTCAAAGGATAATTAGCTGCATGGAAGATTAGCCATGAGAAGTCAAATCAGCATTAGGTCATTAGTACTACATAAAGCTTACAATACAGAAAAGAAAAGTTTATGTATGTGCATTATCATTAATGGTTCATATGTAGTGTTGAACAGGTACTAAAATAATATAATATATATGCATACTTATGTATGAGGGTAAATAGAATACATTTGTTTCCATGTTAAAGGTTTGGTAATGTTTGTCTTCCTTCAATAAACCTTAGTTGAGTTTATCTATCTTGACTTTTTCAGCACTTTCCTACATGTAGTAAACAATGAGAAACATTTGTCAAATAAATACCTGATGGTATATAGTGAACAGAGCCAATATGGTTTTGTGTTACCTAGCATATTTTGCTAATAACTGTAGACAAATAATAAAAACATTATAATTAGCTATTTCCTCAGAAAAAAATATTTTACTAATTTTAGTGAGAGTTGCAAACCATTCTGCCACATCACAATTTTAAGGAATTGAACATAAAAACATTTACTAGAAATCAAGAAACACGGTATTTCATGGAACCTCTTCAATTACTGCAAGCAGCTCCGAAGTTGTCCTGCCACTTCCAGGTGCTTAGGCCGCTACTAGCATAAATGTCACTTGGATATGCACACCCAAAAGCCAAGGGCTGCATTCAGCTCCTGCTCTATCAAAAATCATGGGTAATAGGAAATCTTAGGATGAGTTTCATTTGCATTTCTCTGATGATTAATGGATTTGATCTATTTTTTCATATTCTTGTGTCTAATTTTGTGCCTTCTTTGCTAAAAATATCTATTCAGGTCATTTTTAATTATTTTATAGTTTTATTCATTTCTTTACATTTTTGCTATTGAGTTGTGTCAATTATTTATCTGTGAGGTGTATTAGCTTCTTCCTTCTTTTCTGTTAATATGCCTTTTTAGTCTGATGCAATCCCATTGTTTTTCTTCTTGTTGCTTGAGTATATGGTACAATAAAAGACAAATAATTACAGAGGCTATATTTTCTTTATCCACTCTCCAGTTGATGGCCAATTGGGCTGTTTCCAAGTTTTAGTTATTACAAACTTTACCATTATGAACATGGTGCACATATATCACTATGGTATGATTCTTTTAATTCTTCTGTGAAGATACCTAGTAGGGGAATAGCTGGATCAAATGGGACCTCTAATCTTAGTTCTTTGAGCTATGTTTCTTTTTTTTTAACAAAATGGAGTACTACTCAGCCATAAAGAACGATAAATTAGAGATATTTATAGCTAAATGGATGGACAATGAAGTCATACTTTTAAGTGAAATAAATAGGATACACATGTGTAAATACCGAATAGTTTCTCTGGAAACTATTACACTGGAAGTGTAAATAAGGATCAAAATGTATAATAGATAATGTGAAATAGGAAGAAAAGTTCCAAAGGGGAAGGGGAAGTGGGAGGGGTAGGGAGGGGAAAGGAAAGAAGGGAATGGGATTAATACGAGGAAAGGAAAAAAATGGAAACAGAGTCTTTGTAAATAGGGAGGGATGGAGCAGTTGAAGGGAGGGCAGGGAATGGGGAAAAATAAAAACCAAGATATATTATGTAAAGGTACAAATTTCCAATGATGAATGGCATTATATTGTATACCTAATATGTACCAATAAAATTAATTAATAAAAACAATAAAAATAATTACAGAGGTTAATACTAAGCAACTTTTTTACGGTTTGCTTCTAGGAGTTTTAGTTTTAAGTTTTAAGTTTACTTATTTATTCTATTTTGAGTTGTACTTCATGTATGGTGTAACATAAGAGTACAGTTTGATTTTGTTGCATGTGTATATTCAAGCAAAATTCGTTGGATAGCCTATCCTTTTATCATTGTTTCTTCTTGGTGCCCTTGTAGAAAATTATTTGATCACATATATTTTGATTTATTTCTTGGCTGGTTATACTGCTTCACTAGTCTATGTGTCTGTATTTATGCTAGCAGCATTCTGTGTTCATTACTATGGCTTTATAAAATAATTCAAAAGCATGAAGTATGATACTCACAAATTTGTTTTTACTTTGCAAAATTTTCTTAGCTTCTTGAAGTCTTTTCATACTTTTATATGAATGTTATAAATTTTTCTGCTTCTATGAAAATTACCGCTAGAATTTTTGTAGGGATTGCATTGATTCTGTGTATCAATAGGTGCTGTGGACAATTTAATAAAATTATTCCTGTCCATTAACAGGGAATATCGTTCATTCTCAGATTTCTTCCAACAATTTTGCTTTTAATTTTCAGCACATAAACATTTATTTCCTTGGAAAAATTTAATCTTCAGCATTATAGTTTTTCATAACTTTTAGGATGGCTATTATCAAAAAGCAAAAGCTAACCAGTGCTGGTGAGGATGTATTATGAAGGAAACTCCTGTACGGTGCCAATATGTATGTAAATTAGCCAAGTTATTATGGAAAAGAGTATGGAAGGTTTTCAAACAATAAAAATAGAACTAGATTATAACCCAGCAATGCCATGGCTAGCCATATATTCAAAATAAATGAAATAAGTATATGGAAGAGATATCTGTGCTGCTGTGTCCATTTGCAACTTTATTCATAAAAACAAAAACAATCAAAGAACCTAAATGTTCAACAGCAGACAATGAACAAAGAAAATGTAATATGTGGATGTAATTAGTTTTCTCTCATTAAGAAGGAATATTGCTACCTGTAACAACATGAATAAAGCCAGTGCAAACTGTGCTAAGTGTAACAACCCACAAAGAGAAAGGATGAAAAAATATAAATGATCTCATTAATATATGGAATACCCCTACAAGTAAACTAATCATAGAAAGAGAGTAGAACAGTGGTTAGCAAGGGCAGCAGAAGGAAGGGGAAAGTGGGGAAAATAGGTTGAAAGATACAAACAAGCAATTATGTAGAATGAGTGACTCTAGAGATCCAATATACAACCTGAAAATTATAGTTAGTAGTACTATATTATATACTTAAATTTTCTAAGAAAGTATATTTTTAGCGTTTTGGAAAATATAACCGTGGAACGTGATTAATACATTAATTTGATTATCTGAACTGGGCTGGGAATTTAGCTCAGTGGTTCTAGCGCCTACCTTGAAAGCACAAGGACCCGAGTTCTATCTCTGGTACTGAAACAAACAAAAAAGTATATGATCTGTACAAATCATTTTTGTATGTATATCAAAACAGCATTTTATGACAATAAAATATATACATTTTATATACAATAAAAGTGGAAAAAAGTAAAGAATGATAGAATGATATACCTAAAATCCTCAGGTTTAAAACTAGCAC
>NW_004624731.1:25347082-25363093 GCF_000247695.1 Heterocephalus glaber | reverse complement strand
GCCATTTTCACTATATTAATCCTTCCTACCCAGGAGCAGGGGATGTCTGTCCATTTTCTGATATCATCTTCAATCTCTCTTTTCAGAGTGCCTAGGCATCCTTTATAAATGTGATAAATATATGTCTTTCAGTTGTACAGTGTTAAAAATCAAGGATAGTGACATTCTCTAAAATAGCATATTGATATATATTTGTTACCGAAGTTATCAAAAAGGCCACTTTCTAATATTGAATATACTCAACTGTTCTCTACTTGCATAAATAAAACCCATTTCTCACATTCTCTGTACTAACAAGAAAAATGGTGACCAACATACACAGACTCCTTTTCCTACATTGTGTGGCATATGAGCTATGGAACGATAAAGTTATTCTTTTTAGAATGCTGACAGCATTTTGCTCATAGGTCAACCTAAGAAATAGACAATAATATCTCCCAGGCTGAAGTGTTTTCAGGAAAAATAACTAATGTTATAAAACACATTATGAAAAAAATAATGACACAATGAGAATCTTATTTTGTTCTGTTATTTTTAAGATTACAATTATTTTGGGTCAATTATCCTAACAGAAAATGGCTTTTTTTTATCCTTTTTTAATTTAAAACAATTCTCTTATTCTTTAAGAAAAATCTGCATAGATACACATTGGACAAAAATGATATTTCTAGATTACATATTACATTACTTAGAAATTTTCTTACTTCTTCAGACTTTCAGATTTTCAAAATTTTAAATCTGTGAAAGTAAATATTTTCCTATAAACTTATATTACAAATTTTCAGAAATGTCTATAATGTTTCATATAATCTATAATCTATGTTTCACATAATGAACTATTGAATATTAATTAAAAACTTGTTTAAGATAATCAGTGGAATTTTAAGCCTCTGCAACTTAGGAAAAATACTTGAAATGAAAGCAGTTGTTTTCCATCTTTCCATCTTTCCATACTAAACTGAGAAAATAGCCAGAGAAATGAATAGTTTCTTACAATATAAATCTTATGCCAGTGTGACTCCACAGAAGGACACTCACTCCAGGAGGAAAGTTAAAAGAAATGTACGTTTAATAAATAACATTTTCCTTTATAGATTTATATAATTAGATTGTCTACCATAAAGGGAAAAATAACTTTGCAAAGGTATTCAATTCTTGATAATAGGACAGCTAGAGATGTGGTAAATTGCCTTAGAAACATGTTCCCCGGTATTATTTCTTAGTAATTTCTAATTAGTTTTAAGTAATTATCTCTCTCCCTCAAGTAGAACTCTTAAATAAACACAGATTAGAAGTATTGCATGTAGCATAACATCATCAGTGGCATCTGTGTTATAAAAATCCATCCTCTTTCTAGAATTGGGTCTTACTATTTGTTAAAAATCTGAAAGACTGAGGGCTACAGTATAACTCAGTGGTAGAGCATGCGCTCAGGACTGGCAAGGCCCTGGGTTCCATTCAGGACTACACGGATATGTGTGTGAGTGATTGGTTAAGGTAACTCAGTAAATTTCCTGTGCCACAGCCATTCTAAACATGTATCAGTTATTCATAAAATATACAAAACTAGAAAAGTAAGCATCAGGCATAGGGTCCAAACCAGAAAAACCTTCCAAGAAAATACAATCAGCCCGTGCCTGCTGAGATCCCCTTCCCAAACTCGGCAGCAGTGTGCAGGAATTTAGTGAGGATGAGAATCAGGGGACACTCACCTTTTGAAATCAGACAGCTCAAGGTAGATACATGAAGTAGGAAATGTTCCCCTTGCTGCAGTAGGACAATACTCAGATATTGCGGACTACTGCTAAGGTGAGAGAGGACAGTGTCCTGCCAATTTGCATTGGGTCCTGAGGCAACAGAAGGAATATGTACTGTTGTATACACTTAGAAAAGTATTTCCCCCTACTTTCATCTAAAAAAGAAAAATGGTAGAAGTATATTCAATAAACAAACTTCTTGAAGCACCTAGTTATGCAATCCATCCTCTCCTTATTGTCAACATGCATAAATTTGAAATTACAAGATTATTGGAAAGATGGCCCTAATGCACAGTAATTTAGTATAAAAAAAGGAAAATGACAGCCTTAATTTAAAGCTATTATAATTTAGCCAACAATTTCTGCATTAGTGTAGCATTTCTACTCTCCATTAAATGTTACTTACCTTGATTACTGAGCCTTTCACAATCTTAAATTATGGATTGAAGAAGACTATGTCAGGGTCCTTTCCAAGTTCCCTTCTGGGCCCTGCAGTACAACACAGACACAATCTTAAAGCCAGTGGCTAAATACAACTCTCCTGAGGTTTTGACTCTGTATTATCATTCTTACTACCATAGGACAGCTCAGAAAAGGCCTCCTGAGTTTATAGATAACCATAGTGCAACAGGTAGCAAATCCAATTTAGTGCTGTAGTTGCACAGTTGCTGGATAACTGGAGTATTTTTAATTCTTGAATCTCTTGATCTAGTGTGTAGCTCTAATTTTCAGCATACAAAGTAGATACAAAATCATGTCAGTGTTCCAATATTTTCAAAAGCAACAAGGGACATTTCCCCTTTCTCCACACATCCTTCATGATAATTGCCTAGACTGTATTGACAATATCACAATTATATAAGAGGTAGTAGGCTGTAGCGTAAAGCCCATATTCTAATTTATCATATTCCAATTTCTCTGTCACTGCGCAAAATAGTAATTGGATCTCTGGAACAGCCACTAATATCTACTACAAACTTTGAACAAATCATTGATAAATATAATGTCGTATTAATTAAATGCAAACTATGTGTAAGGAATATTAAAATAAAAGCAGAAGCACCTAATACATGGGATAACAGATATTCAATTGGTGTTTGAATTATCTGTGAAGGTAAAAGAGCTATACAATTAATAAGAGAGTAGAGCATTTGAGCCAGAAAAGATTAATTCATACCAATATGGAAAATTACATACCCTTTAAAGGGAAAATATTTATTACTTTTAAACCATCAAGAAAATATGACAAAAATCTCCACATTTTAAAATAGAAATATCAAAAATTTTTGATTAGATGCTTAACAATATACTTAATTAAAATAAATAGTAGTTCATATTTTTAAACCAGAAATCATGTGCATAAGCAAAGATATACATGGTATTGAACTTCAGTTAAATAGGTCTAGAACATTAAAAACTAGAATTTCAGCCATTTTATACAAAGGTGCGGAAAAACTAATAATTGCTTTAGGAAAAAAGAAAACACTCTAGCTATAAATCCAGAAGTCACCATAAAAAGTCTTCCTGAAGTTGATGACCTTATCAACAGTGAATCCCTTTTGTGTAACAGGGGACAAACAGAACAGAGCGAAGTAAATTTTACAGAACAAGTTTTCTACCTAAAAAAATAGATATAAAAGAAATCACCAGCAAATCATGTATTCATAAGGAAGCGATGTTTACATCAAGATAGAAAAATTCTATTCTGCTTGAAGTGAAGAGTAAGGACCAGCAAATTTATCCTGAAAATCCTGGGGCAAAAGGAAAACTACAACTAATCTTGGACACGGTACTAATCATGTTATAATATGTACCACCTCCAAATAAATACCTGGAGTAATATACACCTCCTCCAACAAAGACTATGTAGAAAGGTGGTGTAAGATACTGTAAGGAAAAGAAAAATTTAAAAATTATACCAAAAAAGGAGAAATGTTTTGTTACACTGTGATGAAACTGGTGAATATAAACTTAAAGCAATAATCAGCTCTATGAATCACTGGAATAAAGTAGAAACATAAAAACTGAAGGAAAGAATAGTAAAATGTTATAGACAAGAAATAAGATTTAATGATCTCTGGAAAAATGAATCTCCTTCATTCAAAAAATATTTTACTTACATAATTATTGAGTAGCTAATATATAACAGGCACTATTTGAAAAAGGCAGGCTACATTAGGACATAAAAGAGACAGATACTGCTATCATAGAGTTCATATGATGGAGTGAGGATGAAAATAATAATATACTAATACACTAAATAATAATAATATACTTAATAATATACTAATAACTACATGAAGATTGTACTATGCAGGCATGCAAGAAGTAGTGGGAAACAAAATCAATAAATCAGAATAAAAATTGAGAACTGCCTGTGACTAAAGTGTTGATCAAGTTAAATTTGCACATAGATTTCCAGGGAATGAGTAAATTTGGCAAGCAGGTAATCACAAGAGAAACATTCTGACAATGAAACCAACTATAATAAAAATCCTCAGGCAAATGTGTACTTTCTCAAGCAGTGGTCCCCAAACTTGTGTCCCCAGGGACTGGTTTCACAGAAAACAGATTTTCCCAACTACTGTAGCTGGGGAGGCTGTGGGGAGTGGGGAGAGGTTGAGGGGATGGTTTTATGATGATTCAGAGGAACAGTCAACCTTGATTCCTCACATATGCAGTTCACAGTAAGGTTTGTAATCTATGAGACTCTAATGCCACTGATGATCTTTCAGGAGGAGGCGTTCAGGAGGTGATGTGCGTGATGGGACACAGCTGCAAATACAGATTATCCTGTGCTCACTGTGCAACCAGGATCCAACGAGATGATCCTATGCAACCAGGACCCAACAGATCAGACAGGTACCTTTCCATGGCCTAGACTGGGGACTCCTGCATTAGAGTCTGGCTGTCCCCATACTCTATGCGGAAATCAATTTCTCTTCTAAAATTTTCATAACAGCTTTCAAGTTACCAAAAGAGGACATAATCGATTATAAGAATCCCGAGCTTTGACTTCACTGAGATTCATCTTCTCAGCTGGAATGCAGATTAATAATTTTGGTTTTTTAAAAATTATAATCAATATTTGTAGTCAATCAGCTAACATTATGTTTCTTAGATAGCCATTAAATGGAAGAAGGCAAATTTAAGGTCCATTTCTGTTAAAGTGGATGGAAAAGAAGTTTTTTAACTCCTATTCTTAACTCCTATCTGTGATAAATAATGATTCCATTTGTATTTGTTTTGAGAAATCTTTGAGAAGTAAACAAAATCCAAAATGTTAAATGAGATACAGAGTACAGATGGAGTATTTGCTGGGACTTACCTTCTATCCTCTGGCATATATTTTTGTCATTAAAATATCAACTACTCTGTGCTCACTTCGGCAGCACATATACTAAAATATCAACTACTCTTTTTCCAGGATCTCTCAGCAAAATGCCATCATCCTTTCTTGGATCACTACCATGCTCTGTAGAATATTGAGATGTGGAACCCTTCTTTAGATGGAATTTCAATACGGATCATTAATATTCTTTCATACAATTCAGAAGAAAATCAGTGATGGTGTAATCCCAGATTTCTCATGAGGCTAGTGAAGCTTAAATTCTAGGAACCTCATTTGAAAAGTTCTGTATGTACCCTGGAGAAATCACAAATCAATATTGAGTGGCTGTGTATGGTGGGGGGGGGTGTTTGTGTGCATGTGCTTGCATCATTTTAAAGAGAAATGTTCTCTAAAGCAACAGGTCCTAACATATAAATCTATCAACCGTATTCTTATTTTATTTAGGATGATATATATGCAACCACTTCCAGAGTACTAAATGAAATACCATGAGCTATGTTGGCTTAACATAATAGAGGGATCTATAATCGAAGCTTCAGCTGACATCACTATCTGATTAAATGAATTGTAATCCACAATGATTTCCCAATTTTCATCTCTATTCTTCACAGTCTAAAGAAAAACTACATGGGACCCCTCTAGGGCCCAATTAACATACAGGTATTTAAGCTCCTTTGAAGGAATGCTAAATCAGGAAGCCCATGTGCCCAATATACCAGCTAGTATTACACTTATGAAAATTCTATATTTGGGTGTGGGGAAGTAATAAAATGGGTTTTGAGGTCATATAGACCAACTATGTAGCAAACACAAGTGAAAACTCTGTGGATAGGCCATGCTAATCCTCTTCCTTGATTCATGGAACCCAAAGCTACTGTAGGACCCAAGAATTTGCATTCAATCATTTGGACCTTTGCTCAACAATCTTTTCATCTTTATTAGCTACCATAGTACACAATTAACTAAAATATGTCTTTGCAAAATGCAAAAAATGAGTATTTATAATATGTACTCATAATATTATCATAGTATCCTTTTTTGTTGTTACCTACATTCAATTTCATAAAGTAGATCTGAGATTGTGAGCTGAAACTTCTCAGAATTAGATAAAGAGAAATGGATGTCAGTATTTTCACAATATTTTCATTCTGATAAAATTAATTCATGATTCTCTGATAAAAGCAGTACCTTATAGAAGTCATTCAAGGAGATGTTAGAATCTGAAAAAGGGTAGATTGCATATCCTAAGCATATTTCAAAATTGATGAATACTAATTTTCCTATTTATTCTGCTACATTCGACCAGAGAATTCCTGGCACCTTATTCTTATTTAGTGAGGGATAACTTTGATTTCAAATGTCAGTCAACGAAGAACTAGATACTCTATGTCCATTTTCTCTAGTTGATCTTAAGTCCAGAGTTCTTAACAAATGTGCTCTTCAAAAATCAGGTCTGCTAAAATTATATATTGCTATATTTAGTCAAATACACCCAGAACTATTTTCACAAATATTATTCATGGGTTATCTTCCATATAAGTTAAAAAATCTTTGTGACATGTTCACTTGTTTGTTCAAAGGCTAGCTTTATAATTGGACCCTTGTGTAATGCCAAGTCCCTCGGTCTCAAAACTGATCTGGCTAAAATAAAAATAGAATTAAGGAATGGGTGGAGGAGTTGATTTGACAGCTTTAGAATCTTTGATCAAGGCAGAAATGGCCTCATTAGACCCAGGGGAAGAGGAGTTGGTTCTGATGATTAGGGAAGTATGAGGTTAGTGACTTTGGAGAATATTTCAGCAATTTAGTAACCCTCATATGATACCATGTCTCTTCTCCCATTCATTTTCTTTAACACACTTTATTGTTTCCTGTGTAATACCTATAATTTAAAAAGGCTAAATGTTATTCAGTAACTATAGATGGTCCCTAAATTGCAATGATAACTTTTTAATTTTTCAATGTTACAAAAGCTATAGTCATTTAATCAAAACTGTACTTCAAGTTTTGAGTTTTGAACTTTTCTGGACAAGTAATTAGCAATGACAAGAAGACATAACTTCCAGCCAGCCAAAGATCAAAAGCTACATAAACAACCAATTCTTTAGTGTGAACTATGTTCCCAAACTACAATATTTAGCATACTAGAAGCAGTAAATGTATTTTCAATTTATAAGATTGTCATTTTATCATGGATATATTGGGACACAACCCATCACAAATCAAAGAGCGCTGTGAGACATTTTAGACTCATTTTGAGTATTCATATACATAAACTCATTTACTCCTCAAAATACCTTAGAAAGCAGATATGCAAATGACAAAACTGATGTCCAGAAATGTTGTTTCCCATATCACAAAGCTAAAGGTTAACAGAACCAGAGCCTGAAATGAGGTGCTCTAGTTGTAGAGCTCTTGTGTTTTACTGTTATATTGAGGTTCAGTTTAGAGTGGATATTGTAATTCATAAACCATTGAGACAAACTTTAAGCTTTGAAGTATATCATGCCTATAGATGTGAGTGAAGAGAAGTTCCTTACCTATCTCTTAGCAATGTTATCACTAACTTTTATCTCAAATTGAGGACTTAGAACCATGAGCTTTCCATACTCTTTAAGTTGCCCAGTATGAAGAAAAAAAGTAGGTAGTGATGTGGTGTGCACCTGTAATCTTTGTTACCTTGGAGACTGAAGAAGGAGCATCACAAATCTAAGGCTTTCCCGAGTAATTTAGCCAGAATTGCCTTAAATAGATTCCTGGGCATGTAGTTCAGAAGTAGATTGTTGGCTTAGTATGTATAAGTTCAATACCTAGTAATGCCAAAAAAAATAATTAGTAAGAAAACTGACCTTTGCCAGGGATTTAGCTCAGTGGTTCCGCTGTCTGCCTCGCAAGCGCAAGGACCAGAGTTTGGTCCTCAGTATCAAAAAAAGAAAAGAAAACCGACCTTTTATTCTCATTACCTATATATGACACCTATATATGGTATAGGTAACTGGACATTATTATAGCTACCTGTATGTTGTAATTTAAGTATTCTATCAATGTGTATCATGGTATTTCATGAATGGCAGACTTTAATTATGCTTTTAAGTGACGAAATCCCAAACCAGGCCAGATAACTGCTAAAATATATTCACTTTAGCCTAACTCCGCCTCTAAACCTTTGGTCCCTATGTAGTGAACTGCAACCTAATTTAGTTTTGTAAACTACATATTCTTATAACAAATAGTTGAGTCACAGCCAATCACAGAAATAGAGCTTCAGCAAATCACAGGCTGCCAACTGATCAGACCATTTTAAATAAAACAAACTGAACTGTAGCCTATCAAGCTTGTTTTGTATTTCTGTTCCATTTTCCTATCCATATCTATTCCTTGCCAGAGTTGGAGAGTTGAATTTGATGAGCTGCTCCTTTTTCTTGAGTGCTGCTCAGTTCATGACTCTGTTTGATTCTCAATTAAACACTATTAAATTTGTCTAGATAATTTTTTCTTTTAAAAAAATACCATGAAATTCCAACAATACCCTGAAGATCAGTTGCTTCTATTTATATTTGCCTTAAATTCAAATAAATTTCAGTGACTAATTTTAAGAAAAATACATTGATTCTGGCTAATTAAATAGAAAATTAAACTTCCAATTAAGATGCTCAAAATAATGCTAAGAATTTGGCCTGATGAGAAAATTACTAAAGTTACTGAACAAAAAATTAATCACTCCACCGACATCACTACTCCAATGTGATTTCAATGTCAGTGTTCAGTATCAGTGAGTTTCATAGAAATTATAGATACTTGGGGTTCTGATTTCTGAATAAAGCATCTCTAGCAGTAAGTGTGTTGCTGAATTATAGGTATCAGGTCCAGAACTAGACCTAAAACTCTATGGGTCCTCATTAAATACTTGACTGTTCTGGAGTTTACAATGGTAGAGTATAAACACAAAGATGGAAATTTACATAAACATGGGTATCTTGGAATACTGAACAGTTAGAATAAGGATATGACAATTGAGGTGAAAAATAATGAGATGCTGCTGTATCACTATAGATTCAGGTGAGGCATTGGACAATATGCTATCAATAAGAAAGTGTTAATGAAGATGGTTTTTAACAATGAAAATCAAGATTAGATTGAAAAATTAATAGACTAATGTTTAATAAGAAACATCAGAAGCAGTGCCATTTAATTGAAAATCTGAATGCATTTTCAGGCGTTATCATTGTTATGGTTTGTATCTGGATATCCCCCCAAAGATTCTTGCGTTCATAGGTGGAGTTTTGGGGAGGCGATTGGATCATGGGAGTGTGATACTCATTAGTGGATGAGTCCACTGAGGAGCTTATAGTTAAACATGATTTGCAAGATAAAGCCTGTTTGGAAGAGCTGGGCCACTGGAGCTCGGCCTGCTGGGTCTATCTTCATCCCTCCTCGCTTGATGTCTCTCTCTGGCCCCTTCCTCCTATGCAGAGCAAGCTTCTTAGGCCATGTCCCTCTGCCATGCTGACTTGGCTTGGAGCCAGCTGACTACGGACTCAAAGTTCTAGAAGCTATGAGCTTCTGAGTCAGGAATACAGGGTGTGGTTTAAACTGACTGCGAAGCGAGTGTGACCAGATCCCAGTACACATGTGCAAAGCAATTCTCAGGTCCCCCTTATATGAACTGCTCCTGAGAAACCTGATGGGTGAAGAGAATAAAAAGGAGACAGATGAAATGGAAAGCTTACTTTCCTGGCTTTCCACATGATAACTTGCCCTGTGCCCCAGGGTGTATTTCTAATGTTTTTTACATTTTTATCTTTTATTTTTTTCCATTAAGTTTATTGGTACGTTTTAGTGATCATAAATTATCATCACATTCGACATTGGGAATCTGTACCTGTACCTAAGATATATTGGTTTTTACTTTTTCCCCTTTCCCCTTCCCTCCCTTCCACCTCTCCACACCTCCCTATTTACAAAAACTTTGTTTCCACCTTTTCCTTCTTTTCTCATTTATTTTCCTTTCCCTTCTTTCCTTCCCCCCACTCTCACTCTCTACTTCTCCTTCTCCTTTGGTCCATTTCTTCCTATTTTACATTGTTATGCATTTTGTTCCTCATTTACACTTTCAGTTTCTCACACCAGACAGACAATTCAGTATTTACACATGTGTGTTCTATTTATTTCACTTAAGAATATGGACTCAATACACTTACATTTAGCTATAAATGTCTCTATTTTATAGTCTCTAGTTTATCATTCTTTATGGCTGAGTAGTACTTCATTTTATATTAGAAAAACACATCTTCTTTATTCAGTCACCCATTGGTTGGCATTTGGGCTATTTCCAAGTTTTAGCTATTACAAACTGTGCCTCTATAAATATGGGTGCACATATATCACTGTGGTATGATGCTTTTAATTCTTTTGGGAAGAAAGCCAGCAGGAGAATAGCTGGGTCACATGGGACCTCTAGTCCTAGTTCTTTGAGGTATCTCCACACTGATTTCCACAGTGGCTGCACCAGTCTGCACTCCACCAACTGTGGAGAAGGGTCATTTTTTCCCCACAGCCCTGCTGGCATTTTTTATTGGTTAATTTCTTGACAGCAGCAATTCTTTCTGAAGTGAGGTGAAATCTCAGCGTTGTCTCCATTTTCATCTTTCAAAATGACCAGTGCTGTTGGACATTTTTTCAGGTTTATTTGCTGTTTCTACTTCTTTGAGAAGTGTCCATTCATTTCAGATGCCCATTTTTGGATTGGGTCTTTAAATTTTATTTTGGTTTTTATTTTTTCCTCTCTTTTACTCTACCCAACCTTGCTCTCCAGAGCCAGTTTCTTCTTACCCCTCACTTTTTACTACCTCTTTAATTTTTCTTACCTCATATAAATGTGAAACTTTGCCACAATTTTTGCTTGTTTTGTGCAATTTTTTGTTTGAGATGGAAACAACCTGCAAACCACCTCCAGAAAGAGAGTCCAGCACCACCAAACCCGGTAACATTTTCTCCTTTAATTTGTGGTTGTTGGGCATTGTGTTCCAGTGAAGATAGAGCAGCTAAGACAGTCATCATCATTAATATTCAACAATGTCCTGGAAATCAGAATTAATATCATCTGATAAGACAATACGCTTAGAAACAGAAGAAAAAAAGAATAAGATTATTTACCCCCAAAAAACTAATAATTTGAAAATCAAGGAGATTAATTGAAGTAGTACAAAATGTGAAAGACCACAGGTTGGTTAAAAAGCAATATTTAGGAGTCAAAGCTTTGTCATGAACAAACTGCTTATAGCATTGAAAACTATTTATTTACAGTAGAATACCGCACTAAGCGAATTGCACAACACATATATAAACTTAAAAAAAATTTAATATTTTCAAAAATGTTAAATTTGAGTTGTACCAAGACACACATAAAGTACATTTTAAAGTAGGAATATTCAAAATCACAAAATACCATGCCAAAATCCCCATCTTAAATTATGTAATGTACTGTCAATAAAAGCTACAAAGCTTTTTGCTAGAATAGTTTATTCTAAAGTTTGAGAGGGAAATAAAATCAGTAAGTACTTTTGGGGAAATTTGTGAAGTTAATAATGGTAAAACAATATTACTTATAAGGGACAATTCAATATGTAATTGTGCATTTAAATGATATACTCCTAGTGCATGAATAGACACATAAATACCTAAAAATGAAAGTTCTTAAATATTTCCACATGCAAAATACCATGTAAAATCTGTTAAAGGTGATGCTTGTGATCAATATCAACATAGTGGAAAGTAGCTAAAAATGAGGTACACCCATTTGTTCATTAATATAAAATCAATGAATCTTCACATTAATGAAAAACAAGATAAGCTCTGATTTTCATTCAAAATAAATGTTGAAAAAAAATAAGAAGAGGAGATAATAGAGGAAAAGGATCAAGAGAGAAGAAAGTAAAAGAGAAGGGAAAGAAACAAAAAAGAAACTTGGTTTCCATTTTTACCTTTTCTCATATTTTTTCCTTTCTCTTCTTTCCTTTACCCTACCCCTCACACTTTCCCTACCACTTTAGACCTTTTCTTAAATACGGAGAGGTGCAAGGGTTGAAGGGAGGGCAGAGGAATGAGGAAAAAATAAGAACCAAGATAAATCATGTAAAGGTACAAGTTCCCAATGATGAATGTAATTGTATAGTATTTATATTGTATATTCTTTTTCAACCGATTTTATTTTATTTGGATTTAACATGATTATACACATTCATGTGTCTAACAAGATCTGCACTGTTACATTAAAAATACAGTACAATTACATTCAACATGAGATACTTCATATTTATATATTTTCATTCATAAATAATACTGTAAGCTGCTAAAATCAAGCACTCTGGTGCACAAGTGGCTACAGTGTCTTGAATTAGCTGTTTATTTCAACACCTTAAAAAAAAGACAAGAAGACAGTCCAGTGGAATAATCATGGAGAAATTAGACATTTACTCAAATACTATTTTAAGATATCCCTAAAGAATTCAATTGTATCCCAATGAATGCCTATTGTATACCTAAAATGTACCAATAAACTTAATGCATAAGGAAAGAGAAAGAATCAGCCATAAAGTAAAAAAAAAGAAAGGAACTTGGTGAAATTTTTAATATTGGAATTTAAAAGTCTTCTAAGGAAAGCAAATATAATAAAAATTATAAAAATACTAAGATTGACTACATAATTAAAAACTAAAAACAGCACAATAATTAAAATAAAAAACAGAAAGCTGTAAAATATTTGCAATATATATTTTAAAATTTTAGTAAAATATAATTATGAACCAATAAAAAGTCAGTGAGTAAATGTCCTATTGAAAATATTTTTAAACAGTGAATTTACAATGAAAAAAGACATTTATATTCTTGATCACCTTCATTTATGAACAAGAAATGCATATTAAAATTATATTTTATTTGAAATATATTTTCAACCACTAAGGGTAGACAAAGATCTAATCATTTTGTATTTAAATCATTTGGAAATTAAATTCTCTCACACATTGCTGTAATAAAGTCAAATAATGTTACTGTTTCCTAGTACAACATTCATGGAATATAATGTCTTACAATTTATAAAATGACTAATCATGTATTAATGTACCCACTGTATTTCATGACATTAATTTACACATAAATAAATTAACTATTCTGAGGAATTTAGAAAGTATTTGTGAGGACAGAGAAGAATTACTGAAAAGAGTCCATTGATAGGAAAACAAGGAAAATTAAAGCAGAAGAGATATTAATACATAATCTGTCAATTTATAGTGATTTAAATAACATTTACTATCACTCAAAAAATGGAACATACAGAAAAAGTCAACTTTGCAAAAGCCATTCTTTTATCAACTATCCAGTTTTAACAAACTTGCTGTTACATATTCATTTGTTCTTTTTCATTGCTGTGTGATATATACTGTTGCTTTACCACATCATATGTACTTATTATTTTTACTGTTAATTTCTTCTGGAAGATATAAGCACTCAATCCCCTTTGTTATATATCTGGAAATGAAATTGCTTTTGGAAACATTACCTTTAATAGCCACAAATTGGTATATATTTGTAGTATATGGCATGCTATTTTAACATGTTTACACATATGAAAGGTTGAATGAATGTAACATACGCATCATTGACTTACATACATAGATTTCACATGTGTTGTGTGATGAGAACACCTGAAATCTACTGTCCTAGCAATATTCAAGTATGCAATATATTGTTAGAACTATAGGTTCTCAAAGTAGGCATTGATGATTCTCTGAATTTCTGCCGAATCTGTTGTAATTTCACCTTTTTCATTCCCAATTGCATCGATTTGACCCTTTCCTTTTTTTTTTTTGATAAGGTTGGCTAAGGGTTTATCAATTTTATATATTCTTTCAAAGAACCAATTCTTCAATTTAGTGATTTTTGTATTGTTCTCTTAGTCTCCATTGCATTGATTTCTGCTCTGATCTTTATAATTTCCTATCTTGTATGGGCTTTGGGTTTGTCTTGCTCTTCTTTTTCTAGAAGCCCAAGGTTCAGCACTAGGTTGTTTATTTCAGCTTGCTGTTTTCCTAATATGAACATTCACTGCTATGAATTTCCCTCGTAGGACTGCTTTCATTGTTTCCCATAAATTCCAGGATGTTGTACTTGCATTGTCATTTAATTGTAGAAATTGTCTAATTTCTTCTTCAATTTCCTCTGTGACCCATTGTTTGTTCAGGAGGGTGAGATCAATTTCCATGTGTTTATGCAGCTCTTATGGTTTCCTTTGCAATTGATCTCCAATTTCACTGCACTATGATCTGATAGTATACAGGGGGTAACTTCGATTCCATTGCATTTACTTAGACATGTTCTGTAAGCTAGCATGTCATCCATTTTGGAGAATGACTCATGTACACCTGAGAAGAATGTGTATTCTGATTTTGTGGGGTGGAACACTCTCTAGGCAGACCTCCAAAATTTAAAGACCCAATCCAAAAATGGGCATCTGAAATGAACAGATATTTCTCAAAGAAGTAGAAACAACAAATAAACGTATGAAAAATTGTTCAATATCACTGGTCATCCGAGAGATGTAAATGAAAACAACAGTGCAATTCCACCTCACTCCAGAAAGAATGGCTGCTATCAAGAAATCAACCAATAACAAATGTGGGCAGGGTTATGGGGAAAAAGGAACTCTTCTGTACAGTTGCTGAAAGTGAAGATTGATGCAACCACTGGAAATCAGTATGGAGATACCTCAAAAAAATTAGGATTAGAGGTCCCATTTGACCCAGCTATTCCCCTGCTGGATACCTTCCCAAAAGAATTAAAAAGATCATACCATAGTGATATATGTGCACCCATGTAAGTTTGTAATAGCTAAAGCTTGGAAAGAGTCCAAATGCCCATCAATGGATGACTGGATAAAAAAGGTTATTTTTGTTTTGTTTTGTTTTGTTTTTTATAAAATCACGTACTACTCAGCCATAAAGAATGATAAACTAGAGACTATAAAGTAGAGACATGTATAGCTAAACGTAAGCATATTGAGGTCATAATCTTAAGTGAAATAAATAGGACACACATTTGCTAATACTGAATTGTCTGTCTGGTGTGAAAACCTGAAAGTGTAAATGAGGACCAAAATGTATAATAGATAATGTGAAATAGAAAGCAAAGTTTCAAAGGGGAAAAGGAAGTGGGGTGGGGAGGAAAGAAGGGAAAGAAAAAAATGAGAAAAGAAGGAAAAAACAGAAACAAAGTTTTTGTAAACAAGGAGGTGTGAAGGGGTGGAAGGGAGAGAAGGGGAATGGAAGAAAGCAAGAACTAAGATACATCATGTACAGGTACAAAATTCTCAATGATGAATGTGATCATAATATATGCCTAAAATGTACCAACAAATTAATTTATAAAAAGAACTAGCTTTGCCATGATGTACAATAGAAGCTTTCAACTTATTTTTTTCTGTCAAATTGAAATTTTATATGATTTGCCCTAGATCTTGCTAACTTCCTACCCATCTTTGATAATGACCCTTCTACTCTCCATTTATTTATTTTTCAAAATGCAATAGCCCATACATATCTTCATCCTTATTCACTATAAGAAGTTATTTTACTATGCCCTCTTTACTTGGTTTCCCAGGCACTCTCCAAGGAAAACTCCTTATCTCCAATATCCTATCCCTGTTGTCATTTACCACCTTAAACTGGTACTTAAGACATAGGGTCACTCTTTAGCAAATCAACTATTTGCATCCTAATATGATTCTTTCAGGCTGTGATGATTTTCTTTAATTTGTCTGTTGAGTTCTGCTTACAAATTTTGTAAACCCCAGAAATAGTATTTTAGAATGTAGCTACACAATAAAATATAAAAATTTAGGAAATA
>NW_004624731.1:25335910-25346982 GCF_000247695.1 Heterocephalus glaber | reverse complement strand
TGAAATTTGATTTAATCTTCAGCTTCTACAATGGTGGAGTACTGTGCCACTTGCTGAAGATTTGAGATAAAATATGTGCTTTCTGTTTCAGTCTTACAATTATATCAAAATCAAACAGGCATTTGGAAGGTATTCATTTCCAAGTATTCTAGAGCATTAAATCTGTTGAAATAATACATTCCTCCTCCACATTGTTAAACTTGTTTTTTTAAAATGCATACTTTATAATAGTATAATAGACATCTATTTTCTAATCCATTAACCTTTTTCAAAATAATATTTAAAAAGGGAAAAAATATTAAACCCAAGATAGAGTTTAGCTACTTTTTTCTTCTTAACCTCATTCTGATCAGTAGCAAAAAGACTGGGAGGAAGCATTGCAGTGAGGCAGCATGGGTCACAAAAGGTTCAGTGATAAGGGGACATCAGGCAAGAAATGTGGCCACAGCTACTGACAAGATTTGTGAGGTTCTGATGTGCACATTTAAATCAAAGCAAACATCTCTTGAGAGAAACTGCAGAATAATTTCAACTTCCCATGAATGTATAAGATAAATGTGTTAATTTTTGTATCCAGGTCTACCTGATGCTGAAGTGCATCCTTTTGAACTCCTGGTTGGTTTTTCTTTGTAATCTATTCATAAACCTGCACCTTAGAGAATGTTCTTGAATGTTTTTTAAATTCTCACCTCACTCACATTCTATAGCATTTTCACAGAGTGATCTTCTTACATAGATGTTTAATGTAATCTAAAATTTTTTGATTCTTTCTTATTTGTCTCACAAATGCTGATTTCCTTCTTTTAATTGCTATATTATTATTCTAAATCTAAAGTCTGTGATATGGTCAATGGCCATTTAAATCTTCACCTGAGTGCATGACAAGGAGCAACTGGACATAAATATGTCCTCATCTCTTGCCTTTATAATATTTCTGTAACCAAAATATGTCACTTGTGTTCATGGACAGTTGGAAATATTAAAAATAGGAAACTATTGATAAACTATTGCCAGTGAGTCTATTTTAATAGAAATTTAAAAGGAGTCTAGTATAATTACATCATGTCCTTTGTAAGTATTCAACAATAAATTAAGACTGAGTGATTGATTAAAGTATCACTTTATCACACTCTATAATCTCTTCTAGAACAGTGTTAGCACAGTTTTCTGAAAGTATTAGAATAAAATGAATAAAAGTCATTTTATAGGAAAAATATATTATTATTGATTTTTTATTAATACTAAATGGATATTCACATACAGTCCAATGAAATAAGACAGCAATCAACACAAAACAGATTAAAGACAAGAAACTGTGAAACTACTAGAAGAAAACCTAGGAGAATTCTTCAATACACTGGAATTATCGGACATATTTAGACAAGATTACTAAGAACACAAGAAAGAAATGCAAAAATAGTGAAATCAGATTATATCAAAGCAAAGTTCTACTCAACAATGAAAGTAGTAATGAAAGTGAAGTGGCAGCTTATATTATGGGAGAAAATATTTGCAAAACATACTTGATAAAATGTTAATATCCAGAATTTATATTTCCTCAAAACTCAATAGCACAAAAACAAGCAATGCAATTTTAAAATGGCCACTATTATTATAACATTTACATTTCCGCCAACTGTATGTAAAAGTTTCCTATTCTCCACTTCCTCATCAGTACTTTTTTTTTCTGTAGATTTTTTGTTGTTTGCATTAGTCATTCTTTCTGAGGTGAGATGATATCTCATTGTAGTTTTGGCTTGCCTTTTTCCTGATGATTATTGATGTTGACTTTTTTTTCAGATAATTATTGACCATCTGTATGTCTTCTTTTGAGAAATGTCTACTTAGGTGAATTGCTCACATTTAATAGGTAAACAAAATGTTATTCAATTCAGAATGGATAATAAAATGGAATGCCATTAACGCATAAAAATGAATAAAATCCTGTCAATTGCAACAAAGATGAAACTCCAGATTACTACATTGAGTAAAGTAAGCCAAGTGCAAACAAAGAAGTATGACATATTCATGTGTTATCTAAAAATTTGATCTCACAGAAGCAAAGAGTAGAATGGAGGTGACCCAATGCTGAAAAAGTGTAGGGAGAGAGAAGAGGGGAAATTTATAATTACAGTTACACAGGTGTAAGAAATTCTGGTGTGCTATCACACAATAGTGTCTCTATAGATTATAATAATATGACTGTATAATTCAAAGGCTAGAAGAAAAGATTTTGAAAGATTTTACCATAAAGAAATGATACATGTTTGAGAACATCAAACAGTATCCCTGACATAAATATTACAGTATATATGCATCAAAATATCACATAGTATGCCCCATTAATATGTTAATCATAATGTTATTATTTATCAATTAAAAGTATAGAACATAAAGAAAATTTTTAAAAGATGAAATGTAGTGGCCAGCCACTCTTCATTTTCCCTTTCGAACATGCATTCAGAGATCTATAATTTAGTAATGATATCAGAACATATAGACAACTGAATTTTTCAACATTTACGTTATCATTATATAATATGTTATTATTGTTAATATTGTTTATTATATGTTACCTGTTATTCTAAATAGCTAAAAGATGTATTTCTAACAAAATGGTCCAAACTCAAGCAATGCAAAATATACTCAATATGGATGTAATGGTAGTTTTTCAATGACTTCTGAACATCTTGAGGACCTACAGAAATAATTACAGACTTCCAAAAGGGATTTATAATGTTTGAATTCTGAAAGTAAACCCTAAAGATGAGTCACTGTCTGGACAATTCAATACTGTTTGTGCTATTGTGGAAAATTGGATTATTGATCTACACTCTCCATGACTCTTACCCTTTAGTTACCTAAATTTCAAGAAAATGCCTTATCAAAACAACACGATATATAGAGAGAGATATGTATAATAATATAATATATTAACGGATATATAGTATTTTTAAGTTTTTAAAGAAATTTTGATTAAAAATATTATTTTTACAGTTAGTCATATTTTAGTTAACTGAACAATAAGGAGTTAATCTAATTTCTAGTTAGGATTGACCGATTATGGGATACTTAAAATGGAAAGAAACTATTTTAAAGGATTTGTTATGTGATAAAATAACTTTTGAACAGTGAATATTTTTCTGACTTTGTGGAATATTAAATAACTTATAAAAGTGCTTTGGGTTTTCGGAACCCTTTATGTCAGCAAAGACAATTAATTGTGTTCTTTATATAAAAGTGTTATAATTTGAAATATTGTACTCTAAACATCAACAGAATTGTGCACAATTTTATTACTGAAAATCCACAAAATTAGACAATTTATTTACTAATATTGTGGGGCTTTTCATAGTTTTCATTGGTTATCTTCAATTCCTATATTTTAAAAATTGTGTTACATACAATTTTATATTGTAAAACAAAATGCTGAAAAGATGTTTCAACTTCCAGGAGTGACGGACTATCTAGTGACCAGTTATTCCAACAAACCCAGTAGAAAAAATAATATTTGAAATAAAGAACTGAGGTGGTTGGAGACAATAGAGAGCTGCAAAGAGTTAAACCCCAGAGAGAGGAAAGCTCAGGTGAGTAGCCTTTCATAGACTTTAACCCTGGAGGCATTGAAAAGTTCTGGGGCTATTTATTAGAAATAGTTATAGCCTTAAGAAACTATAAAAAGAGTTTATATTCCAGATACAGTCAAGATTCATAATCAAGCTGACCTTGAGATGGAGACATGGGTGGCCCAAGTGAGCTGAAATCAGATCATTGAATCCTGAAAAGCAGAGAACTTTCCTGTATATGGTGAAAAAGAATGCAAAAATGGAAGAAAAGATTAGAAAATAGTATATTATTCCCTCTGAAGAGGGAGTAAAGGTGTGCAGGCTAAGAAATTTAAGTGGTCTCTAGAAACCAGAAATCTGATAATCTGATTCTCCCATTCTAGCCTCTAGAAAGGAACTCAGTCCTGTGGATGCATTGATTTTTTTAGCCTGGTGAGAACAGAGTGGGATTTCTGTCCTGTAGAACTGTAAGATAATAACTGCATGCTGCTTTAAGCCACAAAATTTGTAGTGATTTGTTATGGTAGCGATAGGGAAAAAAAGCAATAGGCAAATGAAAATTCAGATTATTCCCCCAGGGGATTGTTGAGGGGTGACAAATAAATCAGCAGAATGCTTGACAAGAACTGGAGCTCTCTGTCTGAAGTGTATGTTTATTTTTTTGTCCAGAGGTTAAAGTAAGATGGGCAGCAAATATTTGATCAAACAGTTTGTGGAAAACAGAATGTATCAGCATTCCAGTGAAGGAAATAGAGGAGATTTTAGTTCATGATACAGGAGAAGAGGTGAAGCTATGATTGATTCAGTTTTACTTGGCTCAGTCTCTGTTTGTATGGCGGGAAACTGGGATCCTTCTCTGTCCTCACTTTGGGACACTTATTATGCACGTTAGAAATTTTACCCTTGTTCTGCTGGATTCTAAAGTTGTTTTCTGTATTTTGTGTAGATATTGGCTATTAAAATGTCCAGTTTTCCAATCCTGCCTTCTGCTCTTTCAGTTCTTCTAACTGCTAGGCTTAGTTACTGTTGTGTTACTATCAGATACTGTATCTTACTTTTCAAATGTTTAATCTGATTCATTTTTATGTTTCAGATCTCCATTGAGATGCTCTTTACTTTAATTTTTTTGTTCACTTTATCCTCTGTTCTCTGTACCATATCTCAAAAATACTTTAAATGCTTTTGCTTCTGTTATCTGGAAAATAATATTTCTGTTTTTGTGGACTGTGTGTGGGTCTAGATTCCTGGATATGTGATCTTGCCTTCTGGCATAATGACTGCAGATAATATTATCTCTTAAAGGAACGCAGTGCTTTGACTTTCCTTCTGCAAGCACAGGAGAGAAAAATGATGCATGAGATGTAATAAAGATCATAATAAAGTTAAATATTAGGTAAATACAATGAATATTTGGTAAACATTACGTGACATTTGGAGTAATGAAATATACAGTTTAAATATAACTACAATGCATTAATAGAATAATGTCATAAATGAGAATGGAATAAATAGGATGAAAATGTATGTTTCTAGTGTTACCAGGGAAATAATAGCAGTGATATTTTATAACAAATTAAAGTAAGTGATGATTACATGTGATCTCTAGAGTACTTACAGAAAAAGCACAAAATATGGATAACTCACTAGTTAACAGAGGAAAAATAGATTAACAAAGAAATAGTACAGTTTTGTAAAAAGTGCTAATAAATTAAGAACAAAGGAGAAAGAAAATTACAAGCAGTTTTTTTCAAAAAGCAGAGTAGCATTGTATATATAACAGCTATTTCAGTTATTTTCTTAAAGAAGAATAAGCTAAATGTCTGAAGTAAATTTTTCAGACTTCAAAATGGTAGTAATTTATCTCATGTTTTGTCATTTGTTTATTATATAATGCTAACATTTTAAATAAAACTTACAGTTGAAAATCAACTAAAGAGTAACCACAGAGTATACATAATTTACATGTGGATGCTTTCCTCTGTGAACTATAATGGTATCCAACTTAATGGCACATATACATATTGAGAAGTAAATATAATAGGCCATTTGTGAAATTATCATGTGAGAAGGCCCAAATGTCACCCTTCATCATATTTTATCAAGTAATTTATACTTTTATAGAGGTAAGAGAATTTCAGATCTGACAGAATAGTATGCGTTGCAACCTAAAAAACTTATTTCTTTTTAAATGTGAACCAATTATTTTGGCCACATTTCTCCTGTGATAATTATTACTATGATGTTCTTTTTTTTTTTTTTTTTTTTTTGGTACTGGGAATCCAATGCGGGACCTTGCACTTGCACAGCAGGCAGCGAAACCACTGAGCTAAATCCCCTGCCCTACTATGTCATTCTTTTTAAAAAATTACTATGACATTCTAACAGTGGCTTTCTATTTTACTCGGTGCATTTATATTTTAAATAGGAATTATTCTGTAAGGAAGAGTTGTTTTTTGTGCACAATGACAATGAACCATCAGAATTGAGCATATTCATTTTATTAATTAAGGTATAATCCAATTATGATTATTTATTTTGATGCATAAATTGCTCTATCTTTGGCTGTTTAACCTTTCCTTTGAATGTATTTTGATTGGCTGGTTTTTGTTTGCCAGCTTTGCTTTCTGGGAGTATAAGATGATTTAGGCTCATCTTAAATTATTGCCACCCTTGTCCTGGAAGTAATCACTTTTCCAGGAAATCTTAATGCTTCCTTTATGGAAAAATACATTTAGAAACCAAGATCTGGCTATAAGGCTCACAAATCGATAAAGTCATATTCCATCTTCTAGGCATTTAAATAGATATGCTTAGAAAATTAATATTAAATATAAGTATATATACTTAGTAATGATAATTAAAATTATTATTTATGATATCAGCTTAGTATAATTATTTATATTTAACTAGTATTTAATTATATGCATAATTATTTTATACCTCAGGCTCCAGTCCAGCTTCTTAATATGAAATAGGAAGAAAAGAGGAAAAAGGGAAGGGGAAGTGGGAGAGGTAGGGAAAAGGAAATAAGGGAATGAAACTAATATGAGAAAATGAAAAAATGGAAACAAAGTCTTTGTAAATAGGGAGGGGTGGAGGGGTTGAAAGGAGGTCAGGGGAATGGGGAAAAAATAAGAACCAAGAGAGATTATGTAAAGGTGCAAATTTCCAACGATGAATGCCATTATATTATATACCTAAAATGTACCAATAAAATTTTTTTAAAAGATTAGCTCTAGCCTCTTCCCTTTCCCTTTGTATAATATTACTTTGCTCTCTAACATGAGATACTTGCAAGAACATATGCATATATTTGTTCAATCCTACTACATACATAAATTAATTTTGAAATTGCTAAGCTTTACTCCAAAAAACAAACAACTTCAAAGTGCAGTGTTTCTGTAGTTTTTTAATTGTCTTTAGCATACAGTATTCTGTAAAGCTTTGTCTTTGCAAACTTGTTTGGTCATCTCATTTCTCCCCATAATATTTATCGAAGCTGATATGTGCATTTTTTTAGGTACACTTAAAGTCATTTATCACTTCCAGAATCCACCCGGGGCATTACACATCCTGGTTAACTTGTCTTTAATCTTTTGTAAGTTAAAATTCACTTTCTGTGATGCAAAGCCCCATGGGATTTGACAAGGGCATAGTCATGCATGCACCACTACAATTGTATAACTGCATGGCATATATATTTAGCAGCAAAACTTTGCACATACAGACTTATTGTACTCAATTTCTGCCCCTAAATTCCAAATGCTGACAATTAATGATATAGATATATAGATAAAGACATATATTATCTATTTCTCTTTCCAGAATATCATATAAATAAAATCAATATAATAATTAGTGTTTGAGATCTGAATTCTCTTAAGCAAACTACTTTCAGTTTCATCCATGCTGTATGAAACTATAGCTTGTTCTTTAGATATTGCCAATTAGTATTTTATCGTGTGAATGTACAACAGTTGTGTATCCAATAACTGCTTGAAGGACATCTGTATTGTACTCAGGTTTTCATGACTAAAGATAAAGATCTTATGAATATTTTGTATCAATTTCTTCATTTAAACAATTTTCATTTCCTATAGCTTGTGGAACTGCTAGGTCATATAGCGGCTGTAGGTTCGGCTTTCTAAAAAATTGTCAAACTGATTTCTAAAGCCCTTGATCCATTTTACATTTTCCAAAGAGTATTGGATCACGTAGGAATGTGCTAGCCATTATAATCACTTTGGATTTCATTTTCAGAGAATTGGAGAGGCATCAAAGCTGTGAGCCTGGGCATAATAGGATGTGACTTAGATTTTGAAGATTATTTAACTTTCTATATTGGAGGGTCAAAAGTGAGAACACAGTCACACATTGCTTAGTGATAAGATACACTTTGCAAAATGTTTCATTGCACAATTATGTCATTGTGTCATCATCAGAGTGTACATACCCAAATCTGAATGAATCAAAGCTTCGTGCCATATCCTTTTGCTTTAAGGTAGCAAATCTAGGTACTGAAACCAATTATCAAGCCATGGTAAGCATTTGTGTACATAAACAGATCTTAGTGAGAAAAGATTAAATCAAAATACAGAATAAAAGATTAAAAATAGAGCCCTGTGTCGAGCATTTACCATATATGGAGCTTGCAGGAATGGAATTTGCTCTGAATGAGTGAATGAGTTGTTAGTGAATGCAAAGGTCTAAGAAGTTATTTATGCTAAGGCAACTTTATGAACATTATGCAATTATGCTAGAGTAAATTTATAAATTTCCTTTCATACATAATAATCTAACTTTATAAACTTTTCTTAACTTTTGAACTCATATAACACTTAAAATATACATTTCATAGTTGTACAAAATATTCTCTTGTTTTTATTATACAAACATTTTTCTATTATTAAATATTTTATTTTGCTTTTAAACTTTTTGCCCAAAAACCAATTCACAAAAACACACATCAGCCAAGTCTACATAGGATCAGGACTCAGTCTATACAGGTTTAGAGTCACTAATATATGTACCATCTATTTTTCATTTCCATATCCTATTCCACCCTGTGGTCTTCAACAGGAAAAATCACACACAGAACTATCCTATATTAATGGTGCCTTCTTCTACAGTACCTCCTGTAGAACCAACAAGAGTCTATTTTATAATTAATACTATAATATGTAGATAGAAGTATACTTCATAACACTTAATAAAAATATAGTAAAAGAAATAATAAATCAGCAACATAGTTGTTTATGATCATACAGTACATAATTGTATGTGCTACATTTTTAGACAACTGATAGGGCATGAGGTATGCTCACACCAATCACCACAAAGACTTGAGTAGTATATTCCCCTATGAATTTATGACATCACTGGGTAATAAATATTTTGGCTCAGTTATAATTATATAGGAACATCATGGAATATGTGGTCCATTCTTTACCAAAACATTGTTATGTAGCGCATAACTGTAGTTAGTTAACTTGCATAAAAGTACACTAGAGTTGATGCCATACACAGAGAACTAGGGTAGAACTTTTAGTCCTAATATGTCAACTGGGTTTAAAAAGTTTAAGGATTAGTAAAAAACATTACTTGGTGTGTCTGAGTTGGTTATATAGGCATAATCTTGGGTACCACATATGGTCCCTGACCACTTCCTCTCAGTTACTGTTCCTCTGCTTTCTTTCCTGTCTACCATGAACTAAATCTTTGTTCTGCCATACCATTTCATGAGGTTTCTGCCTTGGAGTTAACCAACAATGGACTGAATATTCTGAAAATGTGAGTCAAACTATACCTCATCTCTTTTAAATTGTGAGTGTCAGGAATTGTGCCTTAGGAATGGTAGAGCTAATTACTGGAGAAAATCACCAGCGAGAGGAGGGTGGTTTATTTAGTATACATGATCTGTGGTTTAAAAGCATTTGGAACTAGCTTTGGGGAGGTGTTGAGAAAATGATCTGGAGAAACCCTAGAATGCTATAAATAGTGCCTGGTGGGTGGTTTTGGTCAGAATTTAGAGGAAGAGAAAGCTGTTGGGAATGTGGATAGTAGGAGCCAAACATGTGATGTTTCATTTGGAAATGAGGAATCTATTGAGAAGTAGACTAGGGATCATGTGCGTTATAGTCTGAAAAAAAATTTGTCTAAATTTTTCTTATGACTGGAACTTTGTAGGGGACTGAGATTAAGGGTAATGACTAATAAAAGATGTGAGAAAACACTCCACCATTCAGACTGTGGTATGGATCCTGATGCCTGCTTTTAGACAGATTTATAGAATCAGAAGTAAAAAGCAGAGCAGAAATATTTGAAATACAAACTTTGGCATGAAGAAAACTAAAGTTGAGGACAGAGATCGTGTGGTTTTGCAGAGATTACATATTAGATAGAAGGAGTTAAAAAGACAACAAATACTTTGAATTTAAACAAGAAAAAAGATGACTTGAGGGCATTTTAAGAATCAGCAATATCCTACCCCTGGAAAGTGCAAGGGTGAAAAGGGTAAAACCTTTCATTTCAAAGAGAACCTCTGAGGCACACTCAAAAAGAGCTACCTAGGAAACTTCTTCTGGGATTCATTTCCTCACATACTCTTTCAGGCACTCAGAGGCCACTGAAGCTGTGGCACAAAGGAGTCCAGTTACTATAGGAGCTGCTGCCAGACCTAGGTAACATCCACTACATGATGTTTCTTTGTTTGTTTGTTTTGGGGTTTGAAAACTGTAGGAGTTTTGGAATTGGGGCAGTTTTCACCCAGATGTCAAAGGAAGAACTGGGAAGGCAAGCACAGGTCCTCTGAGGCAACTGTGCCTGTACCTGTGAGAAAGAGGCCAAAGCTGTAGTGGGGACTCTAAGAAGCTAGAGATGCCAGAGAGGTGGAATTTCTGCTGAGTAAACTGAAGGTTATGAGAGAAACTACAGAGAATGGTCATGTGGGCTGCAGCAAGGAATTGGAAGGAGGTAACCCAAACCCTCTGGAGCTCACATCCCACTACTATGTGCACAGATACTAGACCGGGAGCTACAGAACTGAATGGGTTTCAGACTTGCTTTAGTTCAACTCTTTTTTAATCTGCATTCCTTTTGGAAGGGGAATGACTACCTCATTTTTTAAAAAATTATTTTATTGGTACATTTTAGGTATATAACACAATTACATTTCTCATTGGGAACTTGTACCTTTACATGATGCATCTTGGTTCTTTATTTTTTTCCTAGCCCTCCCTTCACCTCCTCCACCCTTCACTATTTCCAAAGACTTTATTTCCATTTTTTCCATTTCTCATCATTTTTCCTTTACCTCCTTTCCTTTCCCCTGCCCCTCCCACTACCCCTACCAGTTTGGATCTTTTCTTCCTATTTTACGTTATGAATTATACATTTTAATCTTTGGTACATTTTAGGTATACAATATAATGACATTCATCATTGGAAATTGCACCTTTACATAATCTTTCTTGGTTCTTATTTTTCACCCTTGCCCAGCCCTCCTTC
>NW_004624731.1:25294157-25328081 GCF_000247695.1 Heterocephalus glaber | reverse complement strand
ATGCACACACAAGAACTGATTTAAATAGAAAAAATAGAAATTGAAATTGAATAGAAATTAAAATTGAATAGAAAAAAGAACACTTCCAATCCATTTTATAAAATTGAAACTACTTTGATATAGAACTTGACAAAAACAATTTAAAAATACAGCTCATAATTCCTCCTGAACATACGTGCAAGTTACCTTCCAAAATATATGACAAAATATATAATTCATATGCATTTTCCTATTATCACCAAATGGTGTTTATTCTGGTGATGTAAGGCTATTTAAAGCTTGAAAATCAATGTTGTTAACAATATTATTAGACTAAAACTCAAAAGTCAGATTATTTCCATCCATGTGGAGAAAAGATATTGATGAAATTCAAAACCTATGTAGGATAAAGCTAAAAAAACAAAAGAATAGCAGAACATTTTCTCAATTTGGAAAATAAATTTAAATCACCTAAAGCATTTATAATATTACAGCCAATATTTTATTTAATGCCAAAACTACTGAATGACTTTGCTCTAAGCTTGGGAAAATGGCAAGGATATGTGTTCTCACAACTGTCATAAAACATAGTAATAGTTCTAACCAAAAATAAATATCAACAATAAATTGAAAGTCATATAAATTATACAAGAAAAAATAAAACTCTTCCTATTGCCAGGTCACATGTAAATCTATGTATAAAACCCTAAAATATCTAAAAACAAATCCAAAAAATAATCAATCAGTTTAGTAGAGTTATAGGATACAAGATAATACACAAATCAATTGTATGTATTTATTAGCAATGAGTACATGGATATTTATAATAAAAATATAATGCAAATACTGCCAATGAAAACTTAGGTAACACCTAATAGGTCATGTATATGCTGAATAATCAAAATATTAAAAGCTTTGAAGAAATAATAAAATTAGTGTTTATAAATAAAATAAAGTATTCCATATCACTAGAATTATTGCTGCAATATTAAGATTTCTTTTTTAAAAACAAAGTGTGTTATAAAACATTTGTGAAATTCCAACAAAAGTTATTAAGAGATATTGATAGTGTAATTCCAATATTTTATGGAAATATAAAAGAATAATGAACACAATCCTGAAGAAGAACTAAGTGGGGGAATCTCATTAGCCAATTTCAATATTTGATATAGCTGTAGAAATTATGCCTCATAAAGACACTAATAAAAAAGGACTATCCAGACCTGCTTCAATAAGCAAGCCAGAATGAGGGGATAAGATTTGAGAGGGATTAACAGCAATGTGTCTTTTATTGTAATAAGTGTTTTAATCATATTTTGTACCATTATACTTGCATGTGAATCTGTAAGTATCTCAAAATAAAAAGTTAAATTAAAATGAACACAGTTAAAATTTCCTTCATTTTTCATGAAAATCTTTTACACTATTTTCTTCACATTAGAGTTGGAATAGACTTATATGTCACAAGTGGTTAATATATCTCAAATCTCTAGACAATTCATTTTACAATTTCTTGAATTATTCATCATTTATCTTGTAATTTTAGCAACCTATATTTTAGTAATGACTGTTAATAATTTTTTTACTTTGCCATGTCTGCCTATTCCTTAAATATCATTCAGTCTAGATACTAATTGAGACTCAGTTTGTGATACGTTTATAGATGTGATTTTGTGCCCTTGTTAGGGTGAACAAATACTTAGATGTGTGCTGAAATACTAGGAATCAGTGATGGCCATTGAATAGATTGAATATTACACTGGTGGTAAAACCAAATAACAATATATTAATTATGTTATTCCTTATTTGTTTGCCAGAAACTTTATTAACTGACACTTACCTACAACCTGGTAAACTTCATATCTGACTGTAAGGATAGATGTTTGGTTCTTTTTATTACTGTCTTGTTTGAAAATATTTATTTGTTACTTTACATTGTACATTTACCAAACTGAATAATTTCATTAATTCTTCTTTTAAAAAATGTAAGCTTATGGATTGCTTACATGAAAGTGCCGCATACATTATAGTTATGATATTTACTAATAATACAAATAATTTACTTATAATACAAACAATATTTACTAATAATACTAATACAAATGCCCCATTTTTGACCACTTTAAGATGTTTCAATTTGAATAGTCCATAAAATTCTTAAATAGCACCCTTACTTTGGTGACTACAATATATGTGAAGCCTATATTGCACATTTCCATTTATAACCTTAAAAATCATTTTGTTCATAAACGATATTGTATGATTTTACGGAAAATTATATTCAGGAATATCAACATTTAAAATAGATGTGTTCTTTGTGAAAGTGTTGGTTTTGTGGTAAATAAAACAAAGAAAACATAATTTTAGAAGATCACTCTTCATAAATTAAGAATGACACCTCCATTTCAAATGTGAATATATAGGAGGCTTAAAAAACCTTATATATCATTTTCCAATGTCAAAATTACATTGGAATTGGAATTGGATATATGTGCAATAGAATGTTTTCCACCTTTGCTATTTCACAATACACTGGCAATCTCAATAAAGAAACCAAATAACATGCTGATATGAAACAATTTAACTTTGCATTTTTTATTCATGGTGTATCATATTAAGAATTGTAATCAGCTTACTATATTTTAGCATCTCTTCTTATAGTTTCTGTCATGTGACTATGCCAGTATAAAGTTGGTGTCATCAGTTTTTAAGGATTAGTGTAACAGCTTTTTCAAATATAAAATACATAGTTGCAAAGAAATCTCACCTATAAATCAGGGTATAATCAAAGATACCTGCAATATATTTTTCCCCTTTTATGTTTTCTCTTTCTACATACAGGTAATGTGGATATATACACAGGTACACACTCACAGTCACACAGACTCACACAATATACAATAGTACCTCTGTGCATGAAAGCTTTTGTTTGCGAACAAAAGAATTTGGCAAAATTTTACTTCCTTTCACAAATTCTGCATTGGATGACAAACAGGACCACAATCATCTTCCTCACAGAAACAAAAATGAGGCACTCTTCTCCCAAGTCATAAAATAAAGTTCATAAATGAAGGTATCGCTACATATGTATATATATAAACATATGTATACGTATGTGTTCTTTTCTTCATGTTTTTGTGTTAACACTTACTATAACCTGAAGGTCAGTGTAAACACTGAAATGTGTAAAGACATTTCATATATTGTCTTACTACATTATTTATTGCATTGCAAATTGCATTATTATACAACAAGTAATACTACAATGAGTAGATCTGTGTATTTGTATTGGTGCCAGTGTAACAAAAATATATTTCCAAAAGTGAGATTTCTGACTAAATCAATATCTAAATATAAATTCTAGATACTGGTTAACTACTATTTGTATTCTTACAAAATATTAAATAGCTAATATATTTCCATAATCTCATCAAATGACTACATTATCAAAATTTGAAAAGTAGGCCAGCCTGTGGGGAAAATTAAAATATCAATATGCTTATAAAGTTCAATATCATTCATATGAGTTAATTACATGTAATTGTTCTTGTTAAATTGTGGTTTATATCTCTTACTCATTTCTCTTTATCTGTATTATGAAATATGTTTTACAGTTATATGGATTTCACTTATAAATACTGATTTCATTTTAATGTACTTTTTGTCATTTATAGTTTTTCTATGTTATTAAATATATCAACTTTTACTGTATCTGAAGAGAGAATTATATGTAGGCAACTTTCTCCTGAACAAGTAATAGAAAAATTTATGTTATTGTCTCATCAAATCTCTAATTTCTCTGCAGTTTAACTGTTCACAATGGGAAAATTAACTTCTTATTTTGTTATTATTGCTACCAGTTATATCACACAAGATAATTTTAAAAGCCTGTCTTTCTCATAACTTTAAAATGTCACTTTTATTGTGTCTGCTTGTGTGTATTTCAATTGGATCTTATTATATATTTTCTATTTTGTTTTATGAGTCTGCCTGTTTATCTATTCATCATTATCACATTATTTTTATAATAAAGAAATATATTTTAATGTTACATAGGGACAGAACCATCTTTAAATACTGGTATTAGAAAGACTGGGTGTATATATATATATATATATATATATATGGAGAAAAATGAAATTAAAATATCACTATATATCCTACAGAAATGTTAACTCAAAATGTATTAGGAACTTAAATACACAACCCTCAAATTCAAAAGCCACTGGAAGAAAATATAAAACTTTTTAACATTGATCTGAGACATGGATTCCAAATATTCAGATAAAAACTTAAAAGTTATGGTTACAGCAAACAATTGTTTTCATGGAGGGAATAAAATCAGTACAGTGAAAAGGTAGCCAAGAAACTGAGAGAAATTCTTTGCAAACTATACCTATGACATAGCTTGATATCAGAATATATACAGAACTCTAAAAAATTAAAAATAAACAAATAACACAGTTAAACATGGTACAAAGAACAAATAGTCAAAATGTATGTGAAGAAACTCTCTAAATCACTAATCATAGAAGAAATACAAATCAAACCTAGAATGAGATGTTACTGCATTCCGGTAAGAATGACTATCACAAACATTTTTTAAAGTTAAGTACTGAATATGATGTGCAGAAAGAATTCTTGCACACTCTTGGTAAGAATGTAAATTAGTATAGCCATTATGTAAAAAAGGTAGAAATTTACAGAAGAAATTAAAAATAAAATTACCATAGATCCAGAAATTTATTTAGTGGATATAAATCCAAAGGAAATGAAATAAGCATGCCACAGAGCCATCTGCATTCTTTTATTCATTGCAGCATTATTTACAAGATCCAACAAAAGGAAACAAATTAGATGTCAATAAGAGAAATAAGATATGGTGCATATGCACAGTGGAATATTATTAATCCATAAAAATGAACTGTTATAATTAATACCATGGAGCTGAACATTGTTATATTAAAAATGTAAGCTAGGCAAGTAACTCATGATGTCACTCATCGTTGTAATGTAACATAGAAGCTGAGATTAGAATAGTGGTCACTAGAGGCTGGGGAATACAAGGTGAGTGATGGAAATTGCATGTTAGTACTAATTTACAGATAGGTGGGAGCAAGATGTTCCTGTGGTATAGGGAGCAGCCTTTATACCCATCTACAGATGACTGGATTAAGAAAATTGTGGTATCTATTCATAACAGAATATTACCCAGCTATAAAGAAGGACAAATTTGAGACATTTGTAGGAAAAGGGATGTGCTTGGAAAATATAATGTGATGTGAAGTAAATCAGACACACAAGCTCGAATGCTGTATGGTATCTCTTATTTGGGTAAGGCAAAGTACAAACTAAGAGAAATATAAAGGAAGGATAGAGGGCTGGGTGTTTAGCTCAGTGGTGCCTCCGCCTGCCTTGCAAGCGCAAGGTCCTGAGTTCAACGCCTGGTACCAAAAAAGAAAAAACAAACAAAGAGGATACAAAGAGACAAGGGGATGGATCTCTTGCAGATGAGAAGGTGTCCAGAGAATCAAGGGTGAGGGGAGACAAGGAGAGGATAGGGAAACAGAGTGAAGATGTGGAAAGTACAAGGTCCTAATACCCTCAGTGAATGTGGACATCCGGTGTTATAAATATGAGCTAAGATTGATTCTATCAACAAGAAAGAAAAGGGAGAAAGGAGAATTGGAGGGGGGGAGAGAATGAGATAAATAAAAAGAAACAGCCTGCTGAAAGTACACGTACAAACTCCCCAAGATGATTATTAAAATGAATGTATTGCAAACTTGTACTGATACATAAAAAAAATTTAATAATAAACCTAATTCCAATGAAGAAAGTTTCAGTACTCCTTCAAACATATTAAATAATTATTATTAGATCTCAGAGACATCTTGCAAAATATTTTAGCTTCTTGAATGCCGATACATACAGTGAGCTAAATAGTGTATCTCTGTGATGAGAGTTTTTATTTTCTTTCTAAAATCTTTATGTATAATACTTTTCTTTGATTCAGTCATTTAGGCAGTGGCTATATGGCATGAATTTAATGCATATTTTATATTCTCATTATGACAAAGGTTGATTTTGCACATTATTGAATTGGAACTCATTCATCTAAGGAGAGATCATCTGTACATTAGCCAAGATAACTTTATTTGATTGTATGTGATATACATGAGAGAGTGAAGTGATCATTAAACACATGATAGTGAATTTTCATCTATTCTCTGTAACTCAGGAGTGATCCTTCTCATTCTACTTCAAAATCAAGCTTAACTTAAAGAATAATTAAGTCAATTTCATGGCTTTCCACTTTCAATTAGAATGGGGAACTTCACTAATGAGCATAATTTCTTACACCTATAAGAACTGAAATTTATTAGAAAATATCCACCTAAAACAATCATAATGATAGTTCCTCAAAAATGAAAAAAAGTAAATTAAATATTTAATGTCATCCCTTTCAAGCATATAAACAATCTTTGACTGTTCACAAGCCTGAAAGATCAGCAAGAATGAAGGGGAAATTACTCCAACATCTAAGTCTGGATGAGGATGGGAGAGGGACCGAAAAACCATATTCACTCAGTGAGTGAAGCTCAACTGGTAGTGGGACCTGTGACTTTTTTGAGTATGCAGTAAGACTAATGTAATGGGAACCATACAGGGGAGCTAATAAATATTTCCCCTATAAAGTACACAATACCTCCACTCAACATAATCTTGTGAGTGAATGCTTTCATTGTTTTGTGAATAGAAAGGCAAATTAACTTAAATTAAAAACTGAATTAAAAGTGCTTCTAAAGAGATAGAAGTCCAGATTCAGTATTAAACCAGAATAATACTGATTAAATTTTAAATTAGTCCACTGATTGATTTGCCATAATTCTGGGAGTGGATAATGGGAAGGCCCACCCTGGGTGTGAGTGCTACCTGTCCCAAAGGTCAGTAATCTGGATAAAATATAAGGGACAGAAAAAGGGCTTCTCTGGTTGTTTGCTGCTTGTGATTTCCTGCTTGCTTCTTCATTACTTTGCTGCTGTGCTCCCTTTCTGCCCTCTGCCCACCATGAACTGTTTCTCCTCTGTAATGCCCTTCTGCCATGCCATGCTGCCTTAGAGCCAGTGAATTATGAACTGAAACCTGTACAAATTGTGAGCTAAATAAAGCTTTCTTCCTTTAACTTTGAGTGTCAAATATTTTGTTGCAGTAATGTAAAAAGTAACGAAGACACTATCCTATAAATTCCCTCTTCCTGCAGTAACTGGGTGTAGAAAAGAGCACTGTGGAGAGAGAAAGTTCTACTAGTCCAGCTGGCAATCCCTGGTCACTGTGAGTGCCTCCCAGTGGATTCATCTCCAGACCACTGACATCAGACATAATCTCAATCTCCTAGCCATCTCTGAGTATTTTCTTAAACCTATTGTCAAAAACTATGTAGAGATACAGCAGAAACAACAATGCATACCACTAAGTCAAAGAAGTTATAGTACTGTAAGATCCCAACAAGAGGACTTTCTTAAAAAGCCAAGGACATTCTCTAAGAGTTTTTAAACTGTCCAATCCATGACGACTTGATTCAGTGAACTTGCTTTCAAGAAGCAATGGATCAGTTGTAGCCTAACTCTTCTTAATGTAAGTCGACTAGGTAGGTACTACTGTAATAAAAATGTCAGTTATGGTCAGATGTCCATGGTTAACTTCATAGTCTTTACAGAATAATCAGTTTTATATATGAGAAAAAAGTATCAGTCCTTGTACTTCATATTGAAATCATTGATTCTTGAAAAAGCCAATATCAGATAATGATGCAATTTTTTTAATGGAGATCAAGATTAACCAGTGTATCTTCTGCTCAGTATAGTGAATGATATATTGTTTTTTAAATTTTTATTGCAGTTATTCAATTGTGGTCTTACTCTCTGGTGAGATTTTATTCCATTTAATATTTTAGCATAAGACTTAGTTCATATATATCAAAGAATGATGAGATTACTTTAAAATATCAGAAATAAAAAATAATCTATTGCTTGTCCAACAATACTGAATCTATTACTTGTTAAAATAAAATAAATTCACTAAACAGGTATAGTCTCTAAGTAGAATACATACAGAGATTACATAAGACCTTGTTAAAAGAGACCTCAATAATTGACATTCATTCATAATTTTGCAAGTGTTTTAATATTATATATAGAAATTTGCATACTCAAATAAAAATGTTGTTGATTATCCCTTCCAAACATGTATTACAGTTAGTTCATTTTTACTGAAAGATAAAAAAAATCCTAAAGAAAATGGTTTAGTCATTGAATATAAATAAAACAAAATAACCTAAAAGAGACTTAACAATCCAAAGTGAGACTGTCATAGAATTAAAAAAATTGTTCAATTGAAGCCTTTAAAATTGTAGTAGGCCCAGATAATTTTCAACATGAATTTTATGACATAATTAAAAATAGTTTAACTCAATGTTACAAGATTAGAAGTAATCAAATGATATGAGGATTACAAATACAAGTTCTGCTTAAAAATTTTATTAAAAAGTTAATGAGCCTTAATAACATATCTATCATCATAATATAAAACTAAAATTAATCTTATTTATAAATACTAATGAAAATCTTAATTGAAAATACAAATTAACAATATCTATGTTATTGTATTACAAAAATGTGAATGGGATTTGAGCTTAGAACAAAATGGAGTGCTGTACTGGAAACTCTGGCCGCAAAACTTATGTAAGATTAAAACAAAAATATTGTTAGTACCTATATCTAAAATGTCCTCCCAAAATCATTTTCATTCAGAAGTGTAGCTTCTGAAAAGTGACTGGAACACGGGGGTATTATACATCAGCCCGGTTTATTTACAGCTGAAATTACTTATAAGAAGATGGGCTTTGCTGGAGGTTCTCCACTGGAAGCATGACTTGGAAGGGTAAATTCTTGTCCCTGATTCCTTTTCTTTGACTGCTGGCCACCATTAGTTTAGTTTTCTGCCAGCTATTTTTTTTTTTTTTGCCTTGAACCCAACAATAATTGACCAAATCTTCTGAAATATGAGCCAAAATGAAGTTTTCCTCATTTAAATTGTGTTGGGGATTTTATCCCAGTGATGGAGAAAGCCGATTAATAGATAAAATTTGTGTCTAAAGTGGGACAGACTGCACCTGACCATGTGGTTTAAAAGCCTTTTTAAATGGTTCATAGGAGTAGTTTGGGAAGAGTTAAAGATGCTGGCAAGAGTAGCTGTAACATTCTGTAAAGAGAGATTGATGAGAGATTCTGATCAGACCACAGATTAGAATACTGATTGGAATGGGGACACTAAAGACCAGGCTCATGAATTTCCATTTAGAAATAAAGTCTGCATTGGAAACTGGATAACAGGCTGTGCATTTTGCAATATGGTTAATAATTTGTAAATAATTTTGCTTTACTCATATCCTGTGTAGGAGGCTAAATTTAAAAATGATAGACTAATGAATTGGCCAGAGAAAATTTCAAGGCAACTGAATGTTAAGGCTGGATCCATGAATACCGCTGGCTGCTTTTAGGTATGTCTATAGTGAAATTTGGAAGTAAGGAGTAGATTTGAAAAGTTTCCAGTCTTTTTAGAAAGTAAGCACCTGCAAAGTTGGTTTAAAGCAAACATAGTTACTGAAAAAAATTAGCTTTAAGAATAAGCCAAACATTTTGTATTAGGACAATAGGGAAGATGGCTTGAAGGCTTCTCGGGAATCAGTAGATGATTCCTCTCGTAATCATCTCAGCCTCATGTATCACAGTCTAAAATGTGCAAAAGTACAAACTTTTCATTTAAGAAGAGAGCTTGTGTATTTCCTGGTGTAGAAGGGCTGCCTAGGCAACTGTTTCCTTGTATTTCATCATTCGCAGACATCCAGTCACTTAGATTTCTTTGGAAATAAGGAGCTCATTTTACAGGTGTCTTAGTTACTTTTCTCCTTGGTGAGATGAAACAGCTGACACTCAAAAGAGGAAAGGTTTATTTAGCTCACAGTTTACAGAGGCTTAAGTCCATAATGGACTCGATTCAAGGCAGGCTGGCACATGACAGAGGGACAACAATTTATGGGAGTCCAAAAGTATCAAAACAACAAGGGAACTTAGCCTTTCTGCCCCTTTTATCCAGACAGAGGATGGGTAGTACTCATATCCTTAATCCTAGTGCCCTTGAGTCTAACATTGCATCATGAATCTATCACAAAATCTATACTCATCCACTTCTAAAAAAAGCCCCATCTATGACTTTGTAAGGTTTGGGAGACATCTAGACAAAAACCATAACAAAAGGAATGCAGAATGCAAGAATTACAGAGTCATGAAAGTTTCTACTGAGATTTCAGATTAAGGGTTGAGAGGCCAGAGAGTCTGCTCCTGAGAGAGCAGTGAAGAAAGATGTGACAGTAAAGACAAAAGCACATGGAGATCATAGGGAATCAGATGCCAGGAATCTAGAACCTCTCCCGAGGAAAGTCACAGGCAGACATTGAAGCCAGTCTAAGAAAGAAGCCATATGGCTGCAACTGGCAAGGTCATAAAGGCAAAGAATCAGGCAACTTCTAGAAGATGGAAAATGCAAGAAGATGGGTTCTTTCCTAGAGTCCTCAGAAATGAATGTAAAATTACCATGATCTTATTTTTTCCTAGTGACCTCTAGAATGATGAGATCATCAAATTATTTTTCTTATTTCAGCACTAAATGTGCAAAAATTCATTTTAGAAGCAATATTAAATGAAAAAATATATACATTTTGATGCAGTTAACTATAAACTTATCTACAGATAGTATATATACAATGCAGTGTTGTGAAATTACTCAGCTTCTACATACAGGCTGCCTCAAGTCTGCCATCTTCTGAATCTAAGAATGACATATTCCTAACAGAACTTAGCAGAAATAAAAATGCAAATACCTAATAAAACTCAATTCACAAAACATATTTCATTGTACTGATTTGTAAATGTTCTTTATACCAAAAACGCATAAAGCTATTTCTGCAAACCACCAAAAATTAAAATATCCACACAAAATCTTTTAAATCTAACAAGTGATTCTGGTATCCTTTTCAAATGTTAGAAATCAACTATAATTGATACAATAAAGCAAAGCAACTAAGATTTTAGCATGGAAAACTCAGGAATAGACTCAGTGTGGGAGGAAGTAATACATAAATCTTTACAATTGCAAATAACTTGAAATAATTGTCAAGGACACAAGAATCTACTTTTTACAACCATGTCAGAATCAATCTTGTTAAAGTTCCGACTCCTATAAATAATAAAAGGATAGTATTTCTTTAGCAATTTATAACTATTTTATAGAATATAGAGTCTATATGTGATTTCAGGAGTTCTAGTGACCAAGATAAATCTTACATGGAAATTATTTCAACAATACTTAATAGAGAAATGTCTTGTGGGGAAACAGGGGACTTGTAATTTTATCTTTATAGATTAGGTCTCAGTGATAGCTGGTAAAATATCCAAGTCCTGCCAATGCTAATTAACATTTTAATTGGCCAGTGACTCACTTTGAGAGGAGGAAGTTACATTTCAAAAACTAATGTAGCCAGGATTTCTCAGGCCTTTCTATATTATGCTTTATATTACATGCATAATTTGAAAGCAACTATAAAGATAAAATATGAATACTTTAATCAATTGTAAAATGCTTGTACTGGAGCTTCTTTGAAGTACTTTTAAGTTATACAAATCATTCAGATACTCTAATATTCACCTAAACTACTTTGAACACATTTCATTTTCACTAAATTGCTCATATATAATATGTCTCTTCTACTGACATCTGTGGTAATGTCATTCTGAGCAAAACTGAGAAGATACTTTCAAATAAGAACAGTTAAATTGCAGAGGGAATACACTTGATAGGAACATAATAGTTATTAGTAAATTATTCAGTAAAACTTGTTCTTCCAGTAAGAACTCTCTTTAAACTCTGCTGTGTAATTTCCATCAGAAAAACATGATGATGTTAATGAGTCAAATCTAAAAGTCTTGTATTCTCCTCAGGTGGGCAGGTTAATTTTCTAAGCAATCGGTTAATTGCAAAACAATTCTGTTATTGCTACCTACTTTTAAAAGGACCTTTACATGTTTCTTTTGTTTTTTAAACTTGTTGTTGAATGTGCCACTATATGTAGGAAGTTTTGCTTTTTCTGCATCTCTATGATTTTTAAATATTTATAAATTTCTAAATTTGTAGGAATGAAGTGAACAGGCAATAACTTTTAATCTTTGATCATTTTTGTACTTCCATATATCTTATATGTATTCCTAGGTAGTATCTAAATATGATACCACATACTTTAAAAGTGGTATAAAATAATTTGATTTTCTAAGCAATTTCCCTTGTAATATAGCATAAGTTTGAAGAAACTATCTAAAAAAGTTATCAACAAATTAGAATGCACAACATGTACACACAGTCTGTGGCTATAGAGCAATTGATTGGGAAAAGTCAGTTGTTTTTGTATGTTTTGTCTTTTCTAAATTTCCCTATCCAATATTGCTTTGAGAATTGCTTGTCCTTTCTTGAGGGTTATTACTCAGTATAACTTTGGGTGTTACTTTCCTACCAAAGCTAATTGTTTCAGATGACCTTCATGTTTTTAGTAGCAAATTATGACAAACAGGCATATTTCACAAAATGGGAAAAATCAAAGCAAAACACAATCATGTGTATCTTGGAAACAACTTACTGGAAGCAAGTTAATAAGAAAAGGTTACTGTGATACCTACATGCACACATTAAGAAAATATCCTATATTTTATGTAATGCAATATCTACACGGAGACTTTATATACACAAAATATACTGTTGAACCTCAAAACAATTCTTGTTTATTATGTGAATGTGTAAAAATAAGGCAATAAATTTTATGGAAGTGAAAACTCGCCATCAATTTCAAATGAGGATAGATAAGAAAAGAAATTCAAAAATGGAAGTCAAAATGAAGAAGAAAATAAAGGCCCATGATCCAGACTAATTAAAGAGCATTTGTTGCCCTCATATCTGTCTAGTGAGATGTCAGAACCTGCAATCCCCTTTTCTAACTCAGGCTGTTGCTTACACTTGGTGTGTACTTGTTTCAAAACTGTATAGGAGGAGTTTTTATGTCAGATATCTTGTATTTCATTGCACAGTTCTGAAGACAAGTGTGCCTGATGTAAAGACAGTGGCATCTCTTCTACTATTTAGTGCTAACTACGATGGATAAGACTAAGATTGGTTCACATGGAAAGAAAGTGTTTTCAATCTGTGTGGAAGAAAGTGAACCAAATATGTTATTATGAAAATAATTGTGAACTGGGGAGGGGTTATTGGTTTTCATCAACATTAAGTAGTACATATTTCAAAATAGAAATGCTAATTTAACAAGTTGCCTAATTTGAATTTCAGAAAAACAAAGGATAACTTTTTGTATAAGTTATGTATTCCTTTTACACTACAAATATGCTTGTATGAAACTCAAATTTAATGGGCACCTGTATTTTATCTAACAATGCTACTTCCGTGGCATATAGCACACTTTGGTACCCTCCACTAAGAAGGCTGATGGTAGTTAGAAAACTTAATTTGACCAATTTTACCAATGAACTTTGAAGAGAAGAGATACATATTACTTCCAGATAAAAATATCTAATTGTCAATATGCAACAGTTTTCTCATTTTTTCCACTATATCATCCAACTGAACTTTAACTTGGGGTGCCCTAAAAAGATTAAATCATTTCATATTGCTAGATCACTAATCTCTAAATGAATGAGAAATATTTTTTCTGTTTTATGCAAGTGATACCTAAACACGACTGTTAGATCCAGATTTGATCCTCTTTCTTTTCTTTGCTGCTTCTCTCTTCTCCACAATTTTCTGTGATTTCATATAATCTTACAAATCTCTTACCTCATTTACTGATGGATTAGGGTGTAGTCTCAAGCATAGAAACAAACAGAAGCAGTTTTAACAAATGGAAGAAAGCATGGGATTATAGAGTGATTTTGAATCGAGTTTAATTTTCATGTTCAAGATCTACTTCAGCTGAAATAATGCCACGAAACGCGCGCACACACACACACACACACACACACACACACACACAGCTGCAGATCTGGAAAAGATGTATTTCTTCCTGAGACAATGAGTGGACAGCAAGTTGAAAAATTAGACGATCATCTCAATTTCTATTTTCTCTAGATATAAAACATTTCTCTACCCTGTTAGTATAAATTGGCTAAATATCTTGGCTATGGAACCCAAGATACCTGTGCCAATATGTCATGGTGAGATAAAAACAGCATAAATTTTTTTCAGGTATGAGATTTTAATCAATGTTGAGATGAGGGAATTTCTGAAAAGGCCAACAACCCATTAGAGGAAAAATAAGTTTTGGGGAAGCAAATTAAAAATCAAGGATCTTGTTGGGAGGAGGAATCACAGGAAAGTCAAAATAATATTCACTCTGTCAAAGGCAAATTTGTTATTTTTATTGTTTTGCTCTGTTTGATACTGGGGTGCATATTGGAGACTTAAACCTCAAAATTTTAAATATAAGAAAGTTTAAGGAGGAAGCAAACCCATATCAAGTATTTGATGAAATAAAAATTATCTCAAAATTGAGAAACCAGCAAAGAAAAATAACCAAAATGTCCTCCTTAGAACAACAGGAGCAGAAAAATGATCAAACTTTTCTCTTGTTCAAGAATAGAAATAAAGCTGTGCATCAAACTTTGATTTTCATCTTTTTACCATAAAAATGAAGTATTTGCAAAGCGCGTCAATTTTGCTTTGAGATGACACTTAAACGTGGTTATTTCAATAATCAACTAGTATTGAACCACCTACTGTGATGTATACTGTCAGAAAAAATGACACAACTCGCAAAACAAAGACTTATTTTTCATATTAATATGCTTGACATTCATTTGATCAACATATGTAAATATTTCAGTAAGTCACTCATATTCAAGTAAGTCATTTCAGATCTGTCACTGTGTGAAATCAGGATGAGAGTCAAGTTTTTCATCACTCATCTCTTAAAATTACCATATTGAATTATCAACCAATGTGGCATTCCACAGAAATTATTTTAACATTGGCTGTCAAATAACTTTCACAAAAGTTATAGGACAATATACATATTTTCATATGAGAATGTGTATTCTTTTATAATTTAAGAGTATATTTTACTAATTTTAGAGACAAACATTTTATTCAATTGAGTGTGTATTTGTGTGTGTGATACTTTATGCCATCCTCCCGTCATTCAAAAAAAATATATGAAATATAGAGATAATTAATATATTTAACTCTACTTGTTTTTCTGAAATTCTTTCATTTATTTTAAATAAAAATGAATTTTAGTGTCTTTCTTTCTTTGTAGTCACCTCTTTTTCTTGGGACAAAATACTCAATACCAGGACCGGGGATTTAGCTCAGTGGTTCTGTTGCCTGCCTTGTAAGTGCAAGGTACCGAGTTCGATCTCCGATACCAAAAAAAAAAAATCAAAATACTCAATATCTGCAATTTAAAGGAGGAAAAGCTTACTATGGGTCAAAGTTTGTAGATGTTTTAGTTTGTAGTTGGCTAGTTCCAACCAGGGCAGCATGGCAGAGGAGAATCAGGCCAAGTTATGGGAGAGGAAGCAGAGGGAGAGTAAAGTCAAGGGAGGTGGAAGGGAGATGGGTCCTTCCAGGCCACACCCCCAGAGAGCGCTTCCTCCCACCAGGCTTCACTCCCAACGTCACAGTTAGGTATAAACTCATCTGTGGGCTCATTCACTGCTAAGTGTTACACTCCCATGATCCCACCACCTACCCAAAGCTTCACCTATGAGTGCATGAGGCTTTGAGAGGACATATAGATACGAACTATAGCAGAGTACTGGATTCTAAGTTTAAACTTTGAGAATATTATGTATTATGTATTATATAAAATAAGAAAATTCATCCATATAATATCTAATAAGTATAAGCATTTAAGCAAAACAAATCATATTTTTAGTTAATGATAAATCTTATGAAGGAAGCAACAGTGTATAATTGCAGAAATTAGCTTTTTTGAGGATTTACTAGTGCCCTGGATCTCTGAATGGCTATTGTAACCTTATCCTTCTAATATTTGGAAAAATAGGTCTTTAATTAGTAGATACTACTGCAAGAGCCATAAAACCTCCTTTCTTTAGGAGAAGAGAGCCATTCAAAGAGAAGAATGAAGAAAAAGTATTCAGTATCATGGATATTTAGTGACCATTTTTAAAAATGTGACTTACTATGTTAACGCAAATGCAAGAAGTCAGGAATAATTAACAGGTCTATTATTAATACTTTTATTTATACAGACTCTTATTTCCATTTATAAAAATATGACAAAATTTCTTATACCTAATTAAAAACTGAAGTGTGCCAAATATTCTACTGACGACCAATTTTAACAACAAATATATTTTACTTTTACAGAATTATTGAAAACTTTCATCTGAATGTAAAGTTAAAATTTTTAGAAAAAAATTTACATATACACCCATATTGTCCCACATTTCGTTAGGCCATAATAATTATCTTTCTGAAGAAAGCTTGTAAAATAATCTTCATAAATGAATATTTTTCATTGTAGCTTTACATTTGACAATTGCAAGGCAGTGCACATTTTATCTTCTGAAGTGGGGAAATTAATGATCTGTAGAAAGATTTTAAATGTCAAGCATTAAACAAACCTCAGATATCTGGGTGCAATTATTGTATATAATATCAGAGATGAGATTTCCATGGCTTAACCAAATTTTCATGTATATCTCTTTTTATCAGATTTTGGATCAGTGGTCTGGAAAATCAGATTTTAACAAATGTAGATCTTGCAATCAAATTTTCACATGCAATCCTTGCAAAGATGGTGAAGGAACAAAATAGAAGCAATTATGTGGACTGAGTGAACATTTCCCCAAGTTAGTACAGTGTGTACTTCTAAAGATTTTTTTGAAAAATCTCTATACTTTACTGCATTGTTAAATAATAATTAACATAATTTCATGAAAAAATCTGTAATTTTAAGCAAGTTCAAATAATATGTATAACAATTATAAGAATTCTTTACAGTAATCAGAGCCATTTTCTGCTGAAAATGTATTCTCATTCACTCTTATCATATGTTGACTTTTTCTTTTAAACCCTCATTCTGCAAGGTATGTTATAATCCAGTAAAATTAAATTAAAATATTTTCATAAGATGAATAAGATTTGTGGTTTTCATTTTCTTTTCTTTTGTATCTGTAAAAATGCAAAGTACAAACCTTTACATCTGGAAGATACATTTTTATAAAAAAATCACTTAAAATGTTGATTGTTTTTATACTATTCAGCAACAGAAAAGTCCAGGGATATAGTAGTAATTAATCATGATCAATTGTAAAGTGACATTATTGAACAAAATATTTTATTGTTAGTGGATATTGTAAAACAAAGTATTGGTCTCTAGATTAGAATTTTCAACATTGATTTATCAATTGTGGTATTTAGAAAAAATTTAGGACAGGGAGTACCTAACACAAATACATTCTTTAAATTTTTATTCATTTTGATAACAACCTTCAAAATTTTAGTGAAGCAATTTTAGAAGAAACAGTAGCAAATTATACTTTTAAAATTATGAGACATTAAGTTTATGTGCAAATATTTCTATTATTTATACAGAAAATCAAATATTATTTTTTCAGCCTTAACAATGTCTACCAACTGGAGATCAGGTAATGGTGACCAAAATAGAAACATGCAAACAAACAAACAGAACCCTAATCAACAGTAAATGAAGTTCTAACTTCCAAAGTATTTTGAAACTAATTACTCTATTAGCTCTATTATTATACTCATATTAAAATTTAGACAACAAAAACTCATTTGGTTTCAAAACATGCAAAAATATACAGAAAGGAATAGGAGAAATGCTGGTGGAAAATATTGGACAAACAAAAAGGAAATTTTTTTCCTCAACTTGATGTTAAAATTAAAGTAAATTCAAAACAATATCGTTGGGCCAGGGATTTAGCTCAGTGGTGCCATGCCTGCCTGGCAAGTACAAGGTCCTGAGTTAGATTCCTGGTGCAAAAAAAAAAATATATATATATATATACACATATATATGTATATATATGTATATATATGTATATATATATATAAATATAAAAATTTAACTGTATCATATTACTTAGCAAATTTGTACTGAGGACCTATTATTTACCTTAAAACATATTGGGTGTTATAAGATGCATAAAGTATATATATTAGAGAAAAGAGCTACTGAGAATTATAGATTTTACCATAAAATAAATCAGAATTGCACAAAACCACAAAAAAGTTAATGTGAAATTAGTGAATGGTTATAAAACAAATATGCTTGTAACTACCATCCACATAAATTAACATAATTTTTTCAGTGACATTTGATATCCTTCCATGTACCCATGATCAGATCTGATCTATTTATTTCTATTATATTGAACTATTCTCTGGCTTTCGACAGTAACTATTCTCACACACTTCTTCATAGTATTACTGCTCAAGTTTATATAATTTGTCTCTACAGTTCAGTTAGATCCATTTTATAAAAAAAATTCACCATTGACAACCATGTATAATTACAGGGTACATTTTTACTATTTTTACTATGTATACATTGCAGAAAAATTGACTCAGGCTAATTAGCATACCTATCACTGCACCATCTCATCTTTTTTGTGATGAGTATTAGAAATCAATTCTTAGCAATATGAAATAAGCAATATATTTTTATTAACTGTATTCACTATATAGTGCAACCGATTACCAAAACTTATTCCTCCAATTTAAGTGAAATGCTCTACTTTTTGATCAACAATTTCTCTTTCCCTATTCAGTTCCTCTCCTTTCCAGCTTCTAATAAATACTTTTCCACATGGGAATCTAAATAATTAAATGGATTGGAATATTTTTTTCTTTATCATTCTTTTAACTCACAAATTTTGCTTTCCTTAATTATAGTTTATTTATATTTTCCTTGCCTACAGTTTTATCTATTGACAAAACATAACCCATTTGACTTTTAGGTTTTTCTGTTTGTTTGCTAAATCCTATTGCGTACCAGCCAAACATATTGCTTCATCTGAGAGTAGCAGCTAGATACAGAGGCTTGATAAAATGTATAATCTCAATACAGCTGTCAAGACTATATTAGCTGTATAATTTTTATTAATTGTTAGTTTTATTCATGTTGAAACAAATCATCTACAAAATTAATTGGTTTAAAACAACACAAACTTATTGTCCTGCAATTTTAGTTACGAAGTGCAGAAGTCCGATGTGGGACTCATGGGTTGAAATCAACTTGTCTACAGTTCTATAGTCCATTCTGGAGGTGAAAGTTTTGTTTTTTTCCAACTTCTGGAGTGTGTGCTTCTTTGCCATTTCATATTACCAGTCTCATCTTCAAAGGTAATAGGATTCTACCTCTTCAGCTGTTCTTTCTTAATCACATCTCCACAGTCAGGAAAGCTTTCTTTGTTTCAAGGATTCAGGTGGTTACATAAACTACACATGGTTAATCCAGGCTGACCTTCCCATGTTGAGATCTTCAAGCACATTCATGAATCCTCCTATCATCTGAGCCATACTCCCAGCTTCAAGGGTGCAGTCTATGGACATTTTAAGGAGGAAGTTTCTAATTTTCACAAAGGAGCATTTGTTCACTCAACAAGAAGCAAATGATTTGTTTGTCTCTTCTTATCATGTTACTATTTTTGATTTTCATTGTCAAGATCCGGTCATTTAAAGATGATGGCAAATGGAGCTTTTCTAGTTCATCTTTTAAAGTAATAAATGCAAAACTACAGAATATAAAAGGCTATATAAAACAGTACTAGGACATGGTAGGGGCTGATTACTGTTGGAAACCTATTCTGTTTTGATAAATTAACCTGACACTTGCAGGTAAGTTTTACTGTACCAAACTTACAGGTTGAACATAATTTCAAAAAGCTTTAAAATCAGACAAAGCTATCTTTGGCCAAGACTAAGACAATAAAGAATAAATTTTAAAAACCTTTCAAATATGTCTGAAACCCACACACTTTCCATACAAAACACAAAATTATAATAAACTACCCTATGTATTGCTTATATAGCTGCTACTTCTTTACCAATTAGAATTTCAGCCTAACTTTGGTCTTCCTAGATATTAATAAAATATTCATGAAATTACCCATTTCCTGAGTGTATCCAATCTAGAATAAACTCCACATCAGTAAATGTACCTCTAAAATCACATAACATAAGCATCAATACTATTATAAGCCATTTCAAACATGATCTACCGGAAATGCCACAATTCTTAGAGTGTGGTCTTGCTTATTGCAATAAGCAACAGACACAAATTGTTCAACTGCAGGTGTCTTTCCAGAGATTTTGGCTTGAAGGCATTGGCACTAAGGGTATTATTATTTTTCATGGTCTCTTTTTTTCTTAGCAGGGTACAAGTTCTAGTCTCAATATTTTTTCAATGTTTATTTAAATGAAAATTGCTTTAATTAAACTTTGAGAATACATATAGTTCAAATACCCTCTTAAAACAACAAGCAGCTTCATATTTTTATTTTCTCTCTTCTTTGCTTAAATTCTTTAACTGGTACATTTTAGGTATACAATACGTTTGCATTTATCATTGGGTGCTTGTACCTGTGCATGATATATCTTGGTTCTTATTTTTTCCCCATTCCCTGTCTTCCCTTCACCCCCTCCACCCTTCCCTAATTACATAGATTTTGTTTCCTTTTTTTTTCTCATAATTTGTCCTTTCCCTTCTTTTCTTTCTTCTTCCCCTTCTACTTCCCCTACCCCTTTGGACCTTTTCTTCCTATATCAAATTATCAATTATTTGTTTTAATCCTTATTTACAGTTTCAGGTTCTCACACTAGAGAAACTATTCAGTATTTAAACATGTGTGTCCTACTTATTTCACTGAAGAGTATGGCCTTGATGTGCATCCATTTAGCTATAAATGTCTCTAGTTTCTTTCTCTTTATGGCTGAGTAGTACTTCATTTTATTAAATAACCACATCTTTATCCAGTTTGCAGTTGATGGGCACTTGGGCTATTTCCAAGCTTTAGCTATTATGAACTGTGCCGCTATAAACATGGGTGCACATATATCACTGTGGTATGATTCTTTTAATTCTTTTCTGAAGATACCCAGCAGGGGAATAGCTGGGTCAAATGGGAACTCTAGTCCTAGTTCTTTGAGGTATCTCCATACAGATTTCCACAGTAGTTGCACCAGTCTGCACTCCCACCAATAATGAAAAAGGGTTCCTTTCTCCCCACACCCCTGCCAGCATTTGTTATTGGTCAATTTCTTGATAACAGCCATTTTTTCTGGGGTGAGGTGAAATCTCAGCATTGTTTTCATCTGCATCTCTCAAATGATCAGTGATGTGGAACATTTTTTCATATGTTTATTTGCTGCTTTTACTTCTTTGTCTGAGAAATGTCTGTTCATTTCAGATGCCCAATTTTAAATTGGGTCTTTGAATTTGGGGGGTCTGATTTTTTTTAGTTCTTTATATATTCTAGATAGTAGTCCTTTGTCTGAGGTACAGCTGCTAAAATTTTTTTCCCACATTGTAGTTCATCTGCTAGCTCTGTTGGTGATTTCTCTTGCAGTGCAGAAGCTTTTTAATCAGATGAGATCCCAGTTGTTGATTTTTTGTGCTAGTTCCTGTGCTACTGAGGTTTTGTTCATAAAGTCTTTTCCTATGCTAATGTCTTCAAGAGTTCTACCTAACTTATCTTCCAGCAAGTTTAGTGTTTCTGTTTTAATATTTATATGTTTAATCCACTTCTATCTTAGTTTAGTGCATGGTGATAGATATGGGTCTAGTTTCAATCTTTGGCAGGTTGAAATCCAGTTTCTCCAGCACCATTTATTAAGGAGGCTATCTTTCCTCCAGTGCGGGAGTTTGGCTCCTTTGTCAAAGATGAGGTGGTGAGTGTGTCTGGAGTTGTTTTTGCGTCTTCTAAACTGTTCCACTGATCCTTGGGTCTGTTTCATTGCCAGTACCATGCTGTTTTTACCACAGTAGCTTTGTAGTATAGTTTCAAGTTGGGATTGTCATGCCCCCTGCTATGTCTCTGTTGCTTAGAATTGCTTTTGCTAGTCTAGGTCTCTTCTGGTTCCATGTTATTTTCTTAGTATATTTAAAAATAGGATACTTTTCACTCAAAATGTTCTTATTTATATCCCGGTTCTTCATCTTTATCTAGACTTGTTCCCCTTTAAAATATAGCCTCTTTGCTATTCTCACTTTTTTAGATGCAAAATCATCATTTTTTCTTAGTGTGGAGTCATATCTCAGAATCAGCACCTGGTCTGTACAAATTCATAGTTTATGAATCTTCCTCTCTAATGTTGACTAAAAAACAAACAGTGGAGTTCTTTTTCTCATTCTGTCTCAGATGAAAATATTTCAATGTTTCACCTATTAATATAATATATCCTGAAGTTGTATGTTATTTGGATTTTATGGAAACTGTTTTGTCATCAATGCATATTCATTTACATTAAATTATTTTCAATTATTTGTCTAATTAATTAATCTGATGAATATTTTGGTTCTCACCTGTCAAATGTTTGAAAAATAGTTATGTATTTTCAAGTATCACTTTATATTTGAATTCAAATATTTTTCTAGTTATCATTGTATTGATATTCTTCTTTTTGTTTGTTTGTTTTTTGGTTTTTTTGGTACCAGGGATTGAACTCGGGTCCTTCCGCTTGTGAGGCAGGCAGTGGAAACACTGAACTAAATCCCCGGCCCTGTATTGATATTCTTAACAGATTCACCTGTTGATAGTTTTAGTCATATAATTGTTGCTTCCATATTTGAGGGAGTTGGTTTGCAATTACTGTCCCTTCAACGCCTTTGTCAGGATTTGTTATCAAATGCACTCCAGACATACAAAATATTGAAACAAGTGTGACATCATTTTACTGGCCTTTGCAAGACTGGAAATACTGAGCTTACTTTTTATCTACACTTTTTAATGAAATATTTTAAAGGTCACAATATATTGAAATATATAGTATATTGCAAACATTATATTTCTGTATGTATATCTTATATTTTTTAAATAACACTGTGAGAGAGAAAGAAAAGGGGAAATTGATAAATGAGTACCAGGTTGCAGGTAGATAGGAGTAAGAAGTTCTAATGTACTACTCCACAGTATGGAGACTACCAGTAATAATAATGTACTATACATTTCAAAATCTAGGAGAATGTATTTGGAATGTTTTCATCATAGAGGTGATAAATGTTTAAGGAGATACATATGTTCAATGTGATATAAATATTGTAGAATGCATACATATATCAAAGCATCACATTATCCCATTAATATGAACAATTGTTACACATCCATAAAAAACAAATTTAAAAAATAACACTAAAACATTTTCTTTATATTTGCCACTTTTTTCCTTCATTATTTAATGTCAGAAAATACTTGCTGTGAATGCTTTACTTGACCAATTTTCCACCTATTTTGTGAAGAAAATATCTCTAAAAAGTTTTATGAAGAGATTTTTCACCAGCATGCCACAGTGACCTTTTCAAAATTCCATGTCTTGATTGAGTTGCCATTCAGTCCTCTCCCTGAAAGCTATGATAAACACAAGGAAACAGTTAATCAGAGCGCATTGCTTCAAAGGTCACAGAGCATTTTCCAATGTAAAGCTTTAAGTTTATTTAAAATACATAAAAAGTAATACTAATATATATCTTTCTTTAATGTAAAATAGAATAAACTGCAAATATGTATATTAAGTCTTAATACAGGAACTGTGTTTATTTTTATTGTCCATTCTGCAAATGGAGTCTAAACATCTAAAACTGAACAGAAATATACATTCAAAGTTCTATCAGTGGCAACTCAAATAATATCTGAACTAGAAACTTTCAACATTCAAAACACATATTTCAATTGTTGATGTACATTTCCTAAAAATGTTACATTAATTCATTCTCTGCTATGGATTTCTCATCTACAAAAATGTACTTTACTACTTAGTAAATGAAGGTGTCATAGACTACTGATGAATTTCAGTTTTATAATGAATACATAATTGGATTATCCAAACTAGTAAAACATTATAAAGCACCCAAATGTTGATAGCAAGAATCATGAAAAAGGAATAATGATACTGAATTAAATATATAAAGTGATATGTTGGACCTTGTATATTTTCCCACCATCAACAATCCATTTTTTTCAGTATTATTATCTTAAGGAAATATCTGAGAGATATAACAATTTAAAAAACTAAAAATTTCTTGGAAATTACATGTGGGATAGAAAGAGACATTGAAACTAACATGGGGTGTAAATCATATGCATGTCTAATATGGCATGGCAGAACTTGTCAATTGTGTGTAGGCTAACTGACCATTGACATATTTTAATTTTATAAAAGAAAATACTTTCCCAAATCCAAAATGCTTCCATAGACCTTTATTTCATAATAATCTACATTTTTCTATATTAATATTCCTTGTACTACATGTTAATTTAATGATTATTTGAAATTCTGGAATTTCCTTATTTATACTAATTCAGGTTACAATTAAGAAAATTAAAACCACTCACAAGAGAAAGTATTATTAATATAGCAGTGCACAATATTTTTTAGAAAGTAGAGTCGTGTAATTATATTTTTATTATGTCATATACAAATGAATGAGTAAACAAATTACACAAACATTTTATGTGTTCACAATGGATTACTTAAGTTTATGTAGGTTCATTATATATTGTTTTCCTTCAGAAGGTTTAGAGCCTGATAATGCTGTCACAAAATTTTCAGCAGAAATAAATGAGTAAGTGGATGGTTATGTTGCTTTTCATTTTAAAAATAAGTTGCGAACATTAAGAACAGTTTAAAATGTTTCACCTATTAAGCTGAAATTAAATGTGACCTTAATATAACAAAATTCCCATGTATAATATCTCAAATTTATCAAAACTTGTCCATTGAGAATCATTGAATCATCTATCATTAAATAGTTTTGTGTAAAAAAAATGGAGATGAATTAGCCTCAAATGCCTTTATTTCTGCTAAAATGACAATTGCAAAAGTAAAATGTGAGACATTAGGATGAACCTAATTTTTTTCACCTCTTTTTAACAACTTAAATATATCAAGATATAACTAATTGAGATGCATTTTTAGAGTAAGATAGTAAAGTCACTCAAAAACTGCTCCTCCGAAAAAGCAAGTACAATACTGGAAAATTTGTCAAAATTAACTTTTTGGGACTCTAGAAATCTCACAAAGCCCAGAAAAAATTTCAAGAGTCATTCATCTTTAAAAAAAAAGGAAAAGAAACTTCATAATCTCTCTTAGATCTGAAAGTTTGAGAGGATATCCTATCTCCTATCTCCTTTCCTTCAGCTACACATTATCTTACAAGGCAGCAGCCTAATAAACACCTAAGGGGCATAGATGGGTTTGTAGCACCCCCAAACTCTATCTCAGGAAGCTGTCTGCAAGGTCTGCACTCATCGGGCTTATATTTATTTGGTGTGATTCAGAAGTACTCTGATGGACAAGGTTTACCCTCTGACCATTTGTCAGCACCATTAGGTGACAAATATTTAACATTGCAACTGCTTACGGCAATAATACCAATTAGAGAAAGAAGAAGGTGGCAAAGAAAATAGGGAAAAAAAATCTGGAGAATAAGATGTCCACATAATCCTTTTTATAAAGCTCAAATACATTTGTGGGCTGCTATAAATGAGCAAATTTGTGCAAGGAATTATTTTTCTCGGTACTGGGGATCAAACTCAGGACCTTGCATTTGCCAGTGTGCAAGGGATTCTTAATAAGGCCACAATCTGAAATATAGTTGATCTAGAAACTTCAGACAAAAGGGAGGTAAAAGCCAAGGCAGACTTACAAACTACCACAGATCTGCAGCTGTGCCTTGTAACAAATGCAGAACCTCTGGCAATGGTTGGATGATTTATTGTTTCAAGACATAAGTAAAGAACTCTGTCAGTGATTAAACAATGACTAGACTTATCAAGCACACTTCAGTGATCACGTAAGAAAGAAGGAACAGATTTCTTCCAAGATATTCAAACTTCAACAGGAGTAACACCTACAATACACAGCAAAAATAGCAGGGACATAATCTGATTACTAGATATATGACAATATTTAAAAATGTTTAGTTTTCAACAACAACAAAAATTAGATGTATGATAAATGGGAAATTGTCGCATGAACAGGGGAAAAATTCAGAAAACAGGTCATACATTTACTAAGATATATAATCAGCAAATTTTAAATATGCTTAAAGAACTGAAAAAAGTCATGTCAAAATTACTAAAAGAATTAGAACAATATTTCAGCAAATAAAGTATATTGGTAGACAGAAATAACATGAAACCATAAAGTAATTATGAAGTTAAAATTAATGTAATTTTAATGAAAATGTCATTAATTGGGCTGCACAGCAGGCTTAAACTGGAATAACAAACAAAGTAAAAGAAAAATCACTGGAGATTACCCAGATTGAGGAAAGAAAGCAAAACTGTAGATAAATGGAAACAAACTCTGCAAATTGTCTAACATCCTCAATTTCATAGAAACATCCAAGAGAAAGAGATGAGACAGAAATAATTTTTTTAAAATTCTCAGATATATACTAATTTTCAATGAAAGTCATGACTATAAATATCCATAAATTTCAGAGAACACAAAGATTAAAATACCAATATATTCATCTCTAGACACATTACAGTAAAATCATCAAAACCAAAGAAAACTAGAAACTCTTGACAGCATCAGAGAAAAATAACCACATATAAGAGATATCTAAAAGACATCAACAGGAGTTTCATAAGAAACCACTGAAGTCAATAATCACTACATCATATTTTATGTTCAGTGCAATGCATTCTCATTTATTCCCAAGTTTCTGTCTACCATATTCATCCTATATTACATATTTTTATATTTTCAGAGAAATCTTACTTTTATGCCTTCACAAGTTTGCCTTGATTGCCCTTGTAGTTGGGAGGCCTATCCTAAAAATACAAAAACAAAAATGAAACATAAACTCAACACTGTTGGGAAAATAAAAAGGATTCCTCAGTATCTTAGTATCCTTCATTTAATAAATAGATCAAATAAATATTTTAAAATACATTTTATTATTGTTAAGTGAGACAGGAAGATAAATACTGTATATACACCCCAAAGAATGAAGTTCTATATTGTCCAAAATTTGCACTCAATAATCCAAATACTATACATTAGTTTGAAGAAATAATTTATTAAAAGGCCAATATTTATGCAAAAGGAATTACTTTATATTGAAATATCTTTATAAAAATTATATACTAAATAATTGTGATATTGTTATCTTAGCTCTGTTTCATTCATGTACTATAATTAATACAGAAATTATGTAGTTATAAAATTATAAATGAGAATTATATAAATATTTTTGATATCAAGTCATTCTAATGTGCAGTGGCCATTAGGAAAAATTAATGTGAGTATTTGAAATTAAAATACGTTATCAAAAATAAGTCACTTATTAATAAACATGAATATGTGATACCAAGCCTTACATTGTGTCCATTGAATATTACATTCTAAAATATTTGTTAAAAATTCTGTAATCATTTAGTCTATTCCATGCTGGGGGAAACATGTTAATTCTGAAATAATTCAAAAGCTTTGTCAGATTCACATAATGAATATTAAAAATTAAAACTAGTTTCTCAAAAAATAAAATCAATGTGCTTTTAATGGGTAGAAATTAAGAAATGAACTTGTTAAAGTAATTTGGAATGATGGTAAGCTGAAAAGTATTGCTTCAAATGTTTATTCCACTGGAATTTTTCATGGCTTTGTCTTATAAATCCACTTTAAATATTATAGGTCATTTAAATTGTAAAATTCATGACGGTACATTCATGTTGTAATTTCAGAGTTGAGTATTTAAGGCCATGTGAGTGTGTGTGTGTGAAACTTTGTGATTAGTATTAAATTATTAAACTATTACATCATGAATCCTTAAATAAAGCACTGTTTCCATTTCTTTCTGTTCTTAACAGGTGAAAATGACAGAAAAATCAATAAAGAGAATTGTAAGGTCAGACTGAAAAACATTCTCAGCTCAGATCTTAATTTCAAGAACAATTTGCCATGACATCTGTGGAGTCTCTCCTTGAAAGTTTAGCAGATCTGACAGCTAATTAATTATAAAGCAAGATTAGAGGCTGGACAGAAGTGCCAGCAGAAGAGAATTCATCTTTTGTGTCAACATGTTTCAGTCTATTCATTTTCTTAGGACTGAAAGACATACCCCCAGTAAATCATTGTTTATCTTTAAGCTCAAAAAGGAAATCGAACATGACATGAACAATTACCAAGATATTCTCAGAGAAATTCATTCTTGAAAGAAACATGAAAACAAATTAGAACTCTAACATTTGAGGCTTCCCTATGTTTTTTCTAAATTATAGGGAATATTTAAAAGTACTTCATTCTAAAATTATGAGAGGAAAACCACAAAACTACCAATACAAATAAAGTGTAGGTATACAAAAGTAGTGAATTAACTCACATACAGAAATATATTATGATTTAGAATAGCACAATTAAGGCTCACAAAATCAAGTAATGATGCAATTTCACCTAAATAGGGAGACTTTCCTGATAAAGTAGTATTTTTCATTATAAGCAATTCAAAAATACCTATTATGGTACTTAAAGATCTACTGTATATATCTATGTATAAAATAAAACAAATCAAACAAAAATTACCTCTTTTAGGTATCTTCCCCAAATAGTTAAAATTACCATATAAGGAAGGGAAAGGAAAAATTATGAGAAAAGAAAAAAATGGAAACAAAGTCTATGTAAATAGGTAAGGGGGGAAGGGGTTAAGGGAGGACAGGGAATGGGGAAAAAATAAGAACCAAGATACATCATGTACAGGAACAAGCACTCAATGATAAATTTAAACTTATTGTATACGTAAAATGTACCAATAGAAGAATTTAAGCAAAAAAAATACGAGCATGTCTATGTTTATAGCAGCACAATTTATAATAGCTAGTAATTTTGACAACATATATATCTTTTAACAGATGAATGGAAAAAGAAAATGTAGCATTTATATAAAATGCACTACCACACTGCCATAAAGAAAGATAAATTTGAAGTATTCATAGGTAAATGGATGCAACTTGAGGACATAATATTAAATAAAGTAAGTCAGACATACAAGCTCAAATATTGCATGGTTTCTCTTATACAAGAAACAGAAAATATATATAAACACATAAATAAAGAGCAAAATAGGAGAGATAAATAGAAAGTGGGGAGAAGTTCAAGTTACTTCCTCAGATTACATATTTCATTGTTTCAAAAATGCTGGAATATTCATCTAATTTATTTCATTTATACACACACTAGTTTATCTTAGATGGTAGAAAAGAAGATTTTGTGTTATAATCTTTTTTTATTTTTGTAAAAATCTTTAATGTGTTTGTCTTGTACTCTGAGGAACTATATTGAAGATAAGGAGACACAGTGGAATAACTATTTCAATTCTCTTATTTGATTACAAAACGTTGCATAAAACAAAAAAATCCTACTCCTAGTCAAGTGGTCTTCTATGCTTATTCTGTTAAATGCAGAAACTTTGAGTTATAACTCTCTCCTAACAGCAAGTTAAAAACGGAACAAACTAAAAATCAATAATTATCTTAGCTAGCATAGAGAAATGGGGTCATAGGAAAATCTTTTGTCCCTTAGATTAATGGGGGAAATATTTAGTATAGAGAATTACATCTTGCAGTGGGAATATCTACAAAGTAATGAAGCTCAGGATGGACAAGCTCAGTATGGACAAGCTCAGCATGAACAAGCCCATGAGATAACAACTCCAAGGAGAACCTGTCACAGGGGAGTAGCTACATATTTATGATTTCACCAAGAGATATTCTCACACTGACTTCTCATGTTACCAATTGAGAGAGGAAAAGAAGTGAATAATTTTGAAATAGACCACAGTATTTTAGTTTTCTTAACAATATGTATCACCAAGAAAAATAATTTAAGCATGGCCTGATCTGTTGGGGATTTATTAAAGCCTGAACTCAGGGAAGAGAAAGGCCTGCTTTCTATGTGAAGGAAGGAAATACACAACTTGAGGCTGCTGGAGCCCTCCTGTTCTACCTAAGCAAGTAATGGGCAGAAATGAGAGACACTGGTGAAGTTCATATCCCAGAGGCAAAAGCTCACAAAAAACTAATAATGGTACTATATAGAACACACCCTTTATCCATATATATATATATAATATATGCCCCCCACATTACTAATGTACAGTTTATAGCAGTTCCTTTGATCATGCCCCCGTCTCTTGTTTTGTGCACACATACTCTCTTTCTTCACAGCTGTCATAAGGTGAATGCCTCTGCTCTATCATATGTTCCCTGTGATGAAATACTACCCTGCTAGGTCCAAAGTTATGTGTTGTCCTAGCCAAACCTTCCAACCTGCAAGCCAAAATAAACTTTCCTGTTCATAAGATGATTATCTCAGGTATTTTATAACAGGAGAGTAAGTCCACAATAAACATATTAAAAGATGTTCTAATCATGTATCATTGAGGAAATGCAAATCAAAGTAAGAAGTTTAAACTATCTACTACCACACATATTAATATGGCCAAAGTCCAAAACATTGATATCAGGAGGCTATTGAGCATTTTCATTGTTTGCTCATGAGAATGCAAAACGGTGCAAACATTTTGGAAGACAAAGTGATAGTTTCTTATGAAAAGAAATGTAACCATAGTTTTACCACATACCAAACATTCCTGCTGATATTTAACTGAAATGAAGACTAACATGTACACAAATATTGCACATGGATGATTACCTCAGCTTTATTCATAATTGCCACAATATCCAAGAAACCAATGTCTTTCAATAGGAAAATGGATAAACTGTTATCATTTTGATTTAAAATGTCTCCCCAAAGTCTCCCTTATTCAGAGGTAGTTCTTTTTGGAAGGTGATTGGATTATTAGGGTATTATACTCTTTAGTGGATTAATATACTGATAAATCCATAGCATAATGTGTTTCTGAAGAAGTGGAACCTGCTTTGTACAGGCATGTCACCGGGACTTGTAAGGGTATCTTTGAGTATTTGTTTCCTATTCTTTCACTCTATTTTCTGGCCACCCTCTGTGAAACAACTTTTTTCTACTATACCTTTCCTTTATGTGGTTTTTCAGTTTCTGCCTTGGAGCCAGCTGATCATGGACTGAACACACTGAAACTGTGAGCCAAAATAAATGTCCTTGGCTTAAGTTATAGTGTCAGATATTGTGTCTCAGTGAGGGGGAAGTGACTACTATTGTGTTGTATGTCTAGACAATAGAATAGTTTTTAATACTAAAAAGACATGAACTATTAAGTTATATACGAACAGAGGGAAGATTTAATCGCATACTACCAAGTGAAAGAAGCTCATATGAAAACAGCATATGCAGTATTCTAAATATGTGCCATTCTAGAAAATATAAAGCTATGGAGATAATAAAATCTCAGGGATGCAGAGGGGATTGATAGGAGAGGTAGTGCATAGAAATACTTTCAGTGAAAGTACTCAGCATTATTACCTACTGCTGGATACATGCCATTATAAATGTGGTCAAGCCTGTAGAAAATACATCAATAATTAAATCTAATATAAATTATGGACTTTAATGATCAAGTGTCAATGTAGGTTCATCAATTGGAACAAATGTCAGTCTCTGGTAGGAAATGTTAATAGTAGGGGAGATAGGCAAGTTTCATGTTTCCTGGAATGAGAAAGACTTGGACCCTATTATGTGACATTGGTGGATCTCCTTCTCTGAAAAATTGCATCTACATTTATAAAGTTGAAATAAATAATATATTTCTAGAGATTACAAGACTATAAAGGACTGTACATATGACTGATACATATAATCTTCAAGTCATTACTCTGCACTTGCTCTGAATCCACAGAACATTTGTCTTCTCTACTAATATTCGGAGGCATTAGGTTGCAAATATGTGAGATTCTTCTAATTTGCTTTAGCAATTATAATTTGGCTCATATATGCATATATTAACACCCTGGCATTAGTGTCTAAAATTATTTAAAATGGATTTTTTGAAGTATAAGATTTTTTTGTGAAGAGAATATTCCCTATTTATTTAAACAAGCAATAAGACAAAAATCAAACAAACCAAAATATTTGTTGTCATATGAAATGTAAGTCCTCTTTATGGCATTATGCCTGTAGGTTTGTTGCCTTTAGGTAATGTCTTTTATTTTATCTGGGATGTAATATCAATATTATTTTAATCTTGTAATAAAATAGGCCCCTTACAGCTGAACTATTTCAGACCAGTACCTGTCAATGGTAATATTAAACTGATAATTAAAGTATATGTTCTGAATTGCATTGTGAATTTCATATTAATCATTCTAGGAATATTAACTATGTATTATCAGTTCTTTTTCCAGAGTACAAGCTTGAAAAGAAATCATCTCAGTATAATCAATTTTGAACATATTTTTGTAGAAAGAAATGAAATAAAACTTATCTAAATAAGATGTAGGAGCAGGTAGGATCACTGTAAAGAATATGTCTTAAGAGTTATGCTATAGCTGGGGATGTAGCTTAATGGCACCATGCCTGATGGGCAAGTGCAAGGACCTGAGTCCAATCCCTGGTACCTCAAAAGAAAAATTATACTATCTTATCTAGTATGTTCCATCAGTTAATAGTTGCTTGTAGGACAGTAAAATCTCTCATAATCTTAGAGTGAATTTGTATGCACCAGGAAATCCTTTCATACCTTTGAAAAAAGCAAGAAAAGACCACGGTGTAGATGTGTGACTCTAGCAAATGTACAGATTTCTTTCAGGAGCACTTACTAGGTCATAGACATTCTTTACTTTAGAAGGAGCTATTCTATGTTGCGTACTCAATGACAATGATACCATGTCTGTTAGAAAAGGGAACACTTACCCTCTGATGCTGGGAATATAAATTAGTGCATACCAGTATGGAGATTCCTCAAAAAGCTAAAAAGCTAAAACTAGAACTACTATATAACCCAGCAATATTTTTCTCTCTTTCTCTCTTTCTTGACATATATATATGAATATATATATATGTCTGTATGTATGTATGAAATGAAATCACTATACCAAAAAGATACTTTTCCTGCAATATCTGTTGTTGAAGCACTATCCACAATAGCCAAATATGAAATCACTGCAAATGCATATCAGTGGATTAATGAGCAAAGACAATATGTATAGAGTAGAACATTAGGCATTGAAAATTAAATTCTATTATTTAGAGCAATGTTTGTGGAACTGAAGATCATTATGTTAAGTAAAACAAATCAGATATACAAAGGCAAATATATATTCTCACTCATTTGTAAAAAAAATAAAAGCCTTGTAGAAGAATGAAATGATATAGCGATCATCTCAGAGGATGACTGGAGAAGGGAGAACAGAAAAAATAATTCAATAATGACAAATAAAAAGAGAATGTTTAAATCACTTTGGATTCTTCCTTAGCACTGTAAGGTAACTATTGGTATTGGGTATATTTCAATACAATCTGTGATGTATTTCAAAATACGCTAAATAAAATTATGAAATTCTTAACATAGACTTGATTAATGGTTAAGAGATGGAAATCTTTATTCATATGATATTATTATTGCACATGGTATACATGTATAAAACTGCCATGTTGTAAAAAGAGATGAAGAAATTTTTTAAA
>NW_004624731.1:25248683-25282168 GCF_000247695.1 Heterocephalus glaber | reverse complement strand
TTTATTAACAGAGAAAGGTGTGCATATCATAAGCTTAGAAATTAATGAAGTCTTACAAGCTCAGGCAAACAATTCAAAATGGGAAATAGAATGTTACTAACTCTATAAATATTTTCCACATGTAGTGTTGTCACATCTCCCTAAGGACTATCATTATTGTCATATCTATTGCCAAGATTATATGGTTTTATTTTTAAACCAGGACACACTTTGTCTTCTAGACTTTTTGCTGTTAATATTATGTTGGTGAGTTTCCCTCCACGTTGCTTTTGTATCATACATCTTCATTTTCATGCAATATTACTTTTGTAAGAATATACCACAATATATTGGTCTATTTTCCTATCAAACTACTTCTAATGCTATGAACTAAAAGCTATACTGTTATGAATACAGTTGCCCTCTTTGGTGCAAATATATATATTTAGGTTGTTCATTTTTCTAGAAGACCAAGGGTAGGCTGCATGGCACATGGATTTTTCAGCTTCACTGGAGACCACCAAGTTGACAGAGCACAAGTTTACCTCCTCTGCTCCCTGGAAGTGTGGAAGAACTATCAATATTTCACATTTTGCCAAACCTAGTAAGTCTGTACTTTTTCATTTGATTTATTAGATTTGGGGTATGGTTACCTTGCATTGCTGTTTCAATTACTGCTGGAATTGAGCCACATTTTCACTATTTATTGGCCAATTGCATATATGCTTTTCCTCATTTTAAGTTATCTTTTCATCTCTTACTTTAGGAGTTACTTAAGATATTGAATGTTGAGATACAAAAATGCCCCCAAATGGTCCTAGAATAAAGTGGAGTTTATCAATTTCTAATGGAGAAACATTTTATGTGAATGAATTAATGAAATATCTCAGAAAAAATTACACAATATAAAGCATAAAAGAATATATATAAACAAATGAGATAAGATTCTAAATGCAACTCTCTCTGCTCATAATGTGAACTGTAAATTCTTTGTGTTTAATTGGACACCTTCCTTTTTTGCATCACAGATGCTAGAAAATCTGGCTTCAAACAGGTCTGATATGAATTTTTTAAGAGCCAATAGCCCTAAGATTCCTTAGGGTGGTGCATGTGACTAAATGTTACCTGAATTTTTGCTATCAATGTATTTTGGATAAAACAAAGCTGCTAGTTACATGTATTTCACTATGTCACCATTCTGACTTGCCCTTTCACGTGGAGATTTTAGTTTTATTTTGATGAACAAAATACTCTAAATTTAATTCAGCCCAAGTTCGCAGCCATTTGCTTCATGATTAAAATTTTCTAGGCTTTCTGATTTGGGTTCTAATTTTAAGAAAAATTTCTTCATTAACCTACAGTCAAGAAAAATCTCTTCAGTGTTTCCCTATCTCATTTGAATTGTCAGTCCACCTACAGTTGGATTTAATCCAAGGATTGAAGTAGGATAATATTATACTTTGTTCATTTATACAGCTATTGGATGCCGAGTCTTTTATGAAGCATAATGAACTTCTTCTGTCCCTGGGCCTGCCATATTCATTAAAAATGAAGCATCCTTTCATTTCTGGGCCTTTTTCTAACTTTTTAGAAAAATTTGCTCTTTGCCTATCAGTTTCAACACCAAACTATTACCCAAACAGCAAACTTATAATTCATTAAAATCTGATAATGTAAATAATAATATATTAACAAACATTACATAAAATATAAAAATGTTAAAAAATGGTAAAATATTTTATTGACACAATTCTGTCCAAATCCTAAAGGACTCTCTCAGAATTATTTTAATATGGTTTTATTGGGCATAGCAGAGCTCCAATAGAGACTGGTTTACCTGCCTGTTCATTCAATCTTCATAACAAGTATGGAGTAGTACGCACTAAAGAGCAATTGGCAGGTTTTTCCCTAGATATTTCCTGAGTTTGTTGTGAATCAGAAAACATGATCTACCATAAAAAGGGGGAATCTTCTTCCATATAAAAATATAACTAAATTTTGAAATACATAAAGAACTATCAAGAAATTTTTATTATAGTGAAACTTTACATCCTCTCAGTATGACAGTGAGCTTGTATGTTGTATTTTGCATTTTAGCCAGTTTAACTTTATTTGTTTTATTTTCCATAATTTTTTCTCTCTTACACAATTGTTCACACATCATATGACCTTAAGCTTCTCAACAACTACAAACTTTTTTTGCATAGAAATATCTCTTTTAATTCAAATGAAATATTTAACATCAGGCAAACTAAAACCACATATATAACATGGGAACAAAATCAGTTGTGAGATATATATATATATATATATATATATATATATATATGTAAACATCCCCACAATTAATTTATTCATTATGTAGAACAAACATGAACTAATAAAAATAAGAAATTTATAAAAATACTATTTTTTCTCTCAATTTCTACAAATAAAATACACATTTTTATGATAAAAATGCAACAAATATTAAAGATTGGATTAATATGAAATTTAATTAAAGACTCAGGGGATCATTTTTTAATCCTTTAGTGGTCACATAAGGTATAAATTTTTAAGAGGAAATTTCAACAAACTCAGAATATTTAAAGAATTTCATTAAATCTCAGTAATGCATTCTCAAGCACACCCTTCTATGAACTTTAATCTCATGACTATATTCCCATTTAACAAACGAAATTAGGTCAATGGAATCCTTAGGTGTTCAGAATGAATTATTTGTATTAATTTCAATAATTCATAAGCTTACTTTTGGAACCCTCCTGTGGATAAATAGGTTAAGTGTTCTGTAACACAAGGCACTTGGAAAAGAAGTGAATGCTTTGACCCACTTCCACTGAGACACTCTCCTCCCTCTGCCCTGTGAATGGAAGACTCAGCCTGTACTCTCCTTGGAATAGAAAAGATAGGGTACTGTGTTTAAGTATTCTCCTAGTGCTTGGGTGTGCATTGTTTCATTTCTCCCTTCCTGAGACAGCTCTTGAAGCAACATTAGGCTGCAGATTATGTGGCTAATACAACAGAGTTTATTCCAGTGTCATAGTTGCATTTAGAGAAAAGCTCAGACATTGTAGTCAAAGGGATGGTTTCTCGTCTTGACTTTTGCTATTAAAAGAGAGAGATGATCTAAGAAGATCTATTAAGTATTTTATATCATAAAGATTAGTAGTTTAATATTTAAAACAAATACCGTCCTTCTGCTTGGGTTATACTGATCAGCATAACATTATTTTTGATTCATGACACATAGTGAGCCAAAACATACCTCCTATGAGAATGAAAAACATTAAAATGACCTCGGCATGCCTTTTACTAAGGGAACCAGCTGTACAGAAAAACTACCATATGCAGACCAAAATAAGCTTCAACACCTTTTCTTTCCCAAAACCAAATTTAGATAATCATGAGCAAATCTTAAAAACATGTTTCATACTCTCAAAATTCCTTAACATTCTCATTCACTTGAGGCACATTTGAGGTCTTTCTATGTGTTAACCTAAATATTTCCTACACAGTCTTCAAGCATTTTGTTTTATTTCAGACTTTTCACATCATATTTTAATATGTATAATGAGTGAAAAACATGCCCAAATAACAAATAGATACGGGCCTTTCATTTGGATACCTAATTGCCTTTGGGAATATCTTTCAAGTGTGGAAGACAATATTTCTTAAATAAAGATAATATTTTACTCTGAATTTAATATAGCATGACAATGTTTTATCATATTGAATCTAGTTATTTCCTCATAATCCCTTTGATGCTTATTGAGGTTGTTCTTTTATAAAATTCTGGTAAATGGTTTAGAAGCTCTCAAATAGATGTCAAGCTATTGACATTGATATTATTGCTAACAACTTGTGTTAGCTCTTCATAACTTTAACAAGATATAAAAGATAATGACCTTACAAAGAGAAAAGTTGTATTTTGGCTCATGGCTTTAGAGATTCTGTCCCTAATGAGGTGATTACTTTGCAGCCTCCTGTGCCTTGGCACTAACTGGAGCACTTGGACGATTAAACTCCTTCCTTCATGGTCAGGTATTTAAACAACAGAGAGAAACAAGTTTGAGTCTCAGAATCTCCTTCAGGGGCACAACCCCAGTGACCTTCAGACACCTGCCTAGTCCCCAAGCCCTGAAATTTCTCACCCCTCTCAAAAGCACCATCCTGCGGATGAAGTCTTTAACACATGGACTTTTGAGGGCACAATTTCTGAAAGCATAACACTGGTATCAAGAGTGGTAATATATATTGAATGCTTCCTTTGATATTAAGCAAAAGAAAGAAATCTATCATTTAGGTTTAAACAACAGTTTTATATTCTAACATATATTTCTTGTTCAATATTGAAAATAGAAATGAATTTCAAAGAAAAATAATAAATATTTCTATCTAAAAGTATAAATGACCTTTTATTCCAAAAGGACAAGGAATTTTAAATTATACAAAGAAACACAATATATCATTTGGTTTTAGACGATGTGTCAATTGACTCATTCCTAGGATGCAATTGTTAAGTAACTTGAGAGTAAATTTTCAGTATAACATTTAAAGAAATTTCATGAGTCAGGATTCATCAAGAGAAAAAAAATCTTAGTTATTTTAAGAGAAAATGTAATAAAATTATTTGGTGATAAGTGTGTTTGAAGTAGAGACACCAGAGAACTGATAAAACACTGAAGTACTAAGGACAGAGAGTGCTATTCACCTCCAGTTTGAGGGACAAGAGGAAAGTTTCAGATTGTCAAAATTTAGAAGATTGGAGAAGGATTTTAGTGTCATTGGACACAGACTTCTAACAGGTGCTGTATGGCTAGTCCTCATGCCCCTGAAGGAGTGTAAAGCGAGTAAAAAAAACTGGGAGAAAATCCAGTCAACTCTGGAACCAACTGCTACTACCAATGATCAAACTAAAGGGAAAAGACAATCTTTTGTAACCTTTCTGTCTTCAGCTCTCCTTCTGGTACCCCGTATTAGAAGAACCTTGCACAAAGCCAATGGGGAAAGAAAAAATATGAATCACACATACAATCTGCTCATATCACAAATCAGTGTAGAAGAGGATGGGTTGACCTCAGAGAAATACTTTAATAATCTTCACAGAATCTGTGGGAAATACATGCACATAAATGCACACACATTTTTAATAAATATATTCCTCTTCCCTCTTTCCTAACTACAGTTTCATTAGATCCATTTATGTCAATAAATTCCCAAGAAATAAAAAACATAATCTTTATCCTTTTTTAACATTTCTAATCCATTTCCATGCCATTCTCAAATCAATCACTGTAAAACACATGTCATTTCCCTATTCTTATTATCTAGTGTACCACTTTATCACAAATAAAATGTCCAAATCCTCTAAGCTCCTATACTCTATTTCAATATTTAAAATTCATACTCAATATTTGACTTTCTCCCATCCTATATTTAGTCATAACAAACAATTAAAATTCCTTGACTTATGTCTGCACTGTAGTACTTTTTTGTTCACATTTAAGATTTTTATTTTTGTTTTGATTTCTCTTTCCCTTCTTTCCATGACATTTGGCCTCAGTTTTGTGGACAATTCCTTGAGAAACTCAGCCTAGTTCTGTGAACAGTTCCTCGGTCTAGTACTTTCACTGTCTAAGACAGAAATCTCCCATAACAAAATAACATAGTTTATGGGGCTTAAATAACAAACATTGATTTCCCACAGTTATGGAGGCTCAGAAGTCCAAAATCAAATGCAGACTGAGTCAGTTCCTAGTGTCAGCCTTCCTCTTGGCTTGCAAATAGTCATCTTCTCCTGTGTCCTGTTGTGTCAGAAAGATAAAGAAAGATCAGTTCTCTCTTTGTATTATAAAGACATTATTATGGAGGCTTCATTCTTGATGATTCCATGAAATCATTGTTGCCACTTAAAGACTCCCAATTCAAATACAATCACACTCCAGATTTTTCAGGGACATGAACAATTGGTTCATAACTAACTTTGTAGATACTTGACATTTCTTGTACTCCATATTTTGATATTAGAATTTTTGTATATTCCCTAACTCAACTTACAGGAGAAAACCAATTTAATCACTACCAAAAGCATTCATTTCTGTAATCTCTCAGTAATTTGGATTTAAACTTACCCAACCCCAAGTGTTTACTTTGCCTCATTGACCTAATTCTTTTATTAAAGGCGAGATAAACAAAGTGGTAAGATTGATCACTCTTAAGCAAAAATTTTTGGATCTTACTTGAACATGGTATGTTCCTTGCTAAACTTTTTTTTTTAAATTATAGCTTTAGTTCTTTATTTACTAAAAATCTATCAAATGATACATCCAAGGGAGGCATATTTGCAAATAACCTCCTGTCATATCCTAGAATTCATCATTTGAGGCAATTCTGAAGCATCTTTGCCTCTTTTGTACACCAACATCACCTTCCCTCTATCTTAAGCCATCTGAAAAATAAATGAAATTTTGAATAGCTATTCCCACCTTTTGTTGGGGATACTATTCCTTCCAGATTTGCACATTACTACCTTTCACAATGACATAAAGGAATAGTACCACTCTGTTTTCTGTGCTGTGGTATTACCAGAAGTTCTTACTGCTTTGCTAAGGTTGGAGATATTGAGAACCATAGTTGAAAGAACTTCTATATAATTTGTCCTTTAAATTCATATTGAGGGTTCTATGCCCAGGTCACAGGTACTTCCCAAGCCAAAGGCACAGAATGATTTTTTATTATCTTCTTTTGTCATAAACTTGCCAAATAAATAGTTATAGTAGATAGGAGGAAAAAGGTTCAGTCACCATTATAAATATGTATATCCATCATATATATTTACAATAGACATTCATTATACATATTATATATACATTATATATGTATATTTTATTTTCATATTTGTCTTTTAAACTTGTAGTTTAAAAAAGCAATAGCTTTATTTTCTTGCTTTTCCGGTGACAGGGCTCTCTGAAACAATGTAGAAAAGCAATGCCTTTTTTCCTTGTAGCAAAGGGAAAACTACAGGTGAAATGTACTTATTGGATTACAGTAATAAGAAAAAATCCATCAATAGGAAAAAGATCCTCTCCGCCACAGCTAATGGTATCACCTCTGATGTCAAAATATGACTATCCTTTTCCTTTTCCCTTCCACATTCCTTTGCAAAGAAGGAGTACCTTAATCTGATTAGCAATTTTGGACAAAGAAATTAGATTGAACTGTTCAACCTTAACCATCTTTCTTTCCTGTAAAGCAACTTTTTATAAATTTGACAAAATAAATTTCTCTCTATTTTCTCCAACCTTAATTTCAAGGGAGCTGTTTTGTTCAGATTCAGAAGTGTTTGTGACCTTGGTAAATAATTCTGTCCAAGACTGTGTTTCAGCATCAGAGTCTAGGCATGAGAAAAGCTTTAAAAAATGCTCATGGATGCACAGTGTACAGATACTCTTCAAATATGCCTTATAATTATGTGCACATGTATTTTCTAAAAAATGCTCATTTTTGTTCACATAAACTGAGTGTAGTTTCAATTACATGGTAATTTTACTAGTAAGAAATATGTCAAATTGAAAGAACTCTTAAAAAGTTAAGAAACGTCTAAAACATGATTGTTTTTATATTTGTTGCTTCTGTTCCATTCTATGGTATTGCAAAATAGAGTTATATTGGAAACCAGAATTAGTTCAGTTCAGTACATTATTGATGATAATTGTTTTTAAATATCACATCATTTTTTAATTCACTCTGGATGCAGAGTTCCAGAATGATTATTAGGGGTAGGATAATTTCCCAATTAGTCAGTTGGAACTGACGATTTTTGATTGATATTAACTTTTTCCAAAAGAGTGATATTGGTTTATTTCATATATTAACAAAAGGACTTGAAAGGACCAGATTTAAATGGGATTTTGAAAATAAAACAATATTATTTGCTTTAAAAGTCTCATGTCTTGATTACAATTATTTTAATCACCAAATTATTTGTGTCTATTTTACAACTTTTATGAATAAAAAACTATTGAAAAAGATCTCTCTACTTTTTATTATCTATGTTTATTTTACTTTATTTTGGGTGTATGATTTAACAGACACCATGCAGTATTTAAACTTGTGTGTCCAATTTGTTTCACTTAATATTATGGTCTCAAGGTGTATCCATTTACCTACAAATGCCTCAAATTTATCCTCCTTTATGGAAGAGTGGTACTCCATTAAGTATACATATCACATTTTCTTTATCCATTCATTTGTTGATAGCCATTTGCCATGGGAAGGGTAACAAGATTTAGAAGGAACTAGGGGAAGGAGTTGAAGAAAGAATAACAATGTGTTATACACATACATATAATTCCATGTGATAAATGTAATCATTATGTACTGCAAATATGGACTAATAAAAAATAACATAAAAACTGTAAAAGCTATTGAAAATAAAGGAAAATATAAAACAATAAGAAAAAGTGGCCCTTCTATATGAGTTATTTTTCAATAACACTTCCTCCCCTAGTAATAAACACTATTCAATTAGCCATATATGTGAAGGTTAATTTCTGGATTACTTATTATATTCCATTGATCAATATATCTATTTTTTGCTAGTCTCACACTTTCTTCATTACAACAGCATTGTATTGAATTTTGAAATTAATGAGAATTAATCCTCCAATTTTGCTTTCTTTTTCAAGATTGTTTTGTCTATTCTGTGTATCCTCAATTTCATTATGCATTATTAGGTCATTGTCTTAGTCCCTTTTCTCATCAATTAAATACAATTTCTGAAACTAACAAATTCAAAGAGGAGAGATTTAATTTGGATTAGAGTTTTAGGAGTCTCAGCCTTTGCATGATGGACTAAGAAGGCATGGATAGACTAAGAAACATGGTGGAAGGTGCAGGGCAGAGTACAATTGTTCACCTCATGGGAGCCAAGAAGAAGAGAGAGAAGTGAGGACCCGGGGAGAGAAATATATCCTTCCAGGTCACCTCCAAGTGATTCACCTCTTCAAGGCAGATGCTACTCTCTAACAGCTATAGCCCCATAGTCCAATCACCTTCTGAACACATGAGGATCTGGGACCATTTGAGATCTAATTTATAACATTTTGCACCTGGCCCTCAAAAGATTCAAATGTACCTCTTCCTGTAAAATGCATTTAGTCCTTCAATACAATTTGCCAACTTTGAGCAGTTCCGCCGTTGCTAAAATGTTCAAGTCAAAAATTTTCTCTAAGTCTCAAGGCAAACTCTTAGCTGCGAGCCCCTGTAAAAATCAAAAAGAGAATTAAACACAATCAACATACTGTGGTACATGGTAAACATGCCCATTCCAAAAGGGAGAAATAGGAATAGAAAGGAATAAGACCAAAGCAATACTGAAATCTAGCAAGGAAAACATTATATGCTATATCACTGTGTCCAGCATTAGGGACAAGTTGTGGTGAGATGTGAACTCCAAAAAGTACAAATGGTATCGGTCTACCTGCAGCCCACATGGCCTCTCTTTTTGGGTGGCTTGGCTCACTGCCTGTAGCTTTCAACAGTAAACATTCCATGTTCTTAGCTTCTCCAACTTCCTGTAGTCTCCACTACACTTTCACTTTCACTCTGATAGTCTCACACATTGCCCTCTCAGGGACACACTGCCTAGCTTCTGAATCATTCTTCTGAATTCTGGTTGGAATATTCCATGATCCCACAACTCTTTTATTCTATAGGGCTAAAACAAGCATTGAGCGTATGACAACAAAGTCCAACAGAGTTGGACTTAGCAGTTGAGGGGTTCCTTTGGACAATGGCTGCAGGTGCCTTTAAGTGTCTGGATGTCTGAGCATGGTGAAATGAATACCAGGAAATCAATTCTCTAGGTACTCCTTATGGAGGAGAGGGTGTTGGGATTCTCTCCTCAGAGAATGTTTCACTTTTGTACTTTTGAGCAGAAGGGCAGACTTGCTGATTCTCAAGGTGCTATCAAGGGATCTTATTGTATTGTTGCGAAGTACATGGCTTGTCCTTAATACTAATGTTTTCAGCAATCACACTGTCATGAGCATCAAAATTACAGACAATCCCTTTTTAGCAAATTGAAAACTTTTCAAATGTGCTTTTTATTTCTGATCCTCACAACAGATCTTACTAAAATCAGTGACTACTACCTACACTGCAGCCTGAAAAGTTGGCTGCTTTGAAATGTCCTCCAATTAGTCTTAATCTCAGTCTGCTGCACAACTTTTTGGCCAGATAATAACTGACATGGTCTTAATCCAAGTGATAATGGAGTCGTTCTTCCCAAATAAACCCTCCGAGCCTGAGCTTTACCATCTATATTCCTGTTAGAATTTTTTTCTGAGCTCTGACCAGAAATTACTAGCAAACTTAATTTATAGAATTTTAAGGATTCACTAGCTGGCATCTCCAAAACCTTCCAACATTTCCTACAAACCAGTTCCAAAGGGTTCTAAACAACATGGGGAGGTACTGTCACATTTATAATCCCACTTTTGCTACTAAACTTGGTCTTAGTCGTTTCTCTTGTCACTAAGACACAATACCTGGCACCCACAACATAAAGGACAATATGTTTTGGCTCATAGTTTCAGAAGTTTCTGTCCCTGCATTGTTAGCTGTTTCAAAGACAGAAAGAGGCGGAAGCACCCTGGAAGAGAAAAGTTGCTCATGTCATGGCAGTCGGGAAGCAGAGAGAAGGGTACCCAGAGAGGGACAAAAACTACATTTGGTTGTAACATTTTGCCCATTTCATATTCTTGGTAAGAATAGTTTCAGTTACAATCATAGGTATATAGTTTCCATTTTTATGCCATTTAGTAAGACACTGGCCATTTGTATGTAATGCAAATATTTAAATATTTGCAAAATATATTATCTTTTTCTGTCTCATTTGTTCTTTTTCTTCTTTGTGTTTTCCTGTTTGATTTAACTGAATAATTTTATTATTTTATTTTCTCTTAATATTGTCTATCCTTATAACTCCTTGTAATGTATCATATGTAATATAGGCACCTTTCCTGATAGCCTTCATTGCACTCTAGTGACATTTTAGTTTGTCTGGGCTTTGCTTCAGAAAAGTGTTGAACTCATAAATGAATTCGCTAGTAGACAAGGATGTCCATTATCATCACTCCAATTCAACATATTCCTCAAAATATTAGCCAGAGCAAACATACAAGAGAAAGAAAGGAAAAGAATACAGATAGAAAACAACAAAGTCAAAATATCATTATTTTCAGATGATTCAATCCTTTATTTACAAGACTAAGAAACTTACAAAAGATTCCTAGATTTGATAAATAAATTCAGCAGTGTGGCAGGATACCAAATAAACACACAAGAATCAATAGTGTTCCTATATACTAATAATGAACTCACTTAAAAAGACATTAGGAAAATAGTATCATTCAGGATAGCATAAAATTAATTAATAATCAGGTATGAAACTAACTAAAGAAGGGAAAGGCCTCTACAATGAAAATTCTATCAAATAAAGGAAGTCAAAGAGGACACCAGAAACAGAAAGATATTCCTTTTCCTGGAGAGGCAGAACAAACACAGTCAACATAGCTATGCTCCCCAAACTCATATTCAGATTTAATGAAATCCCAAAGAAAATACCAGTGTGATTTTTCACAGAGCTAGAAAAATATCCTAAAATTTATATATGGAATCAGAACAGACTCAGAATAGCAAAAGTAATCTCAGGTAACAAAAGCAAGCAAGCATCATCACAACCTCAGACTTGAAGCTATACTGCAAACCTACAGTGACTAAAACAGCATATATAGGCACAAAATCAGGCATGTAGGTCAATGGAACAGAATAGAAAAGGTAGAAAGAACCCAAGGCACATATAGCTATTTGATTTTTGACAAAAAGTTGAAAATATGCCCAGGATGAAAAACAGCCTCTCTAATAAATGGTACTGGAAAAACTGGATATCCACACACAAAAGATTGAGTTTAGACACATATATCATACCATCTACTAAACAAAAATCAAAATGGATCAAATATATAAATGTTAAAACAGAAACACTGAATCTGCTGGAAGATAAAATAGGTACACCTCTTAAAGACATAGCCAAGGATTTTATGAACAGAACCCCAGTGGCACTAGAAATAATGCTGAGAACCACAAATGGGATTGTATTAAATAAAAAAATAAATGGAGTAATCCTTGGCTGAATAACCATATAACAACACAAAAATCTAGAGTTTTAGGAAATAGTACCCACTGGTCAAAGGGTAAAAGATATTTCATTTGAATCAGATATTTGTCAAATTAAAAGAGTTAACCAAGAGTGTACTGAAGGAATATTCAGGTTGCACAAAGTGTAATGGTAATAACCTTCGGAGAACTATGGAGCAGTTGGAATTCATAAACTTGTCAGGAAAGTGTCAGGCCACTCCCACTCAAAGATCTCCATAATGGAGGAATTTTATAAAAATTTATAGAGCACATCTAAAGAGAGAGATTTTTAAATATCTGCAAAAGACGAAACAATCAAATATACTTTATATTTGTGTGGTCAAAAACAGACAGGTCTTATATTTTCATATTTTTCTATTCCTCGCATCCATATGACAGCGTTGGAAACAACCTAGCAAATGTAGAAAGAATTAAAAATACTAGATCAAGAAATAGGAAAGAAAGAAATTGTGGAGTCTGGACCCATCCATGTTACAGGGTATGGAATCTTTAAATAAATCAGAGCCTTTAAAATTTCATAGGAAAACACAGACTAGTAAATTGCCTAAGTTTATCAGGCTTAATAAAATAATGAGTAAATGTATTATCCATTTTATTATTGGAAATTGTGTAAATAAGTAATCTGACTCATTTTAGATTTATCCAAAGGAGCAAGAAATACAAACACTCAATAGATGATTTGAAATCCTACCATAGGTAGAAGATAGTAAACAATGAGATGAATTCCTATTTTAGGGCATGTATTAAAATATGAAAGATTATTATTCATATATGCTAATTTGTATCAATCAATAAGAAGTTAAAGAGTGCAGTAGAATTAAACAAGCATGCTGCAATATGACAGGATGATTCAATATATTGAAAAAGGCAAAGATCTTTAACAGATTTCAATCTCACTTTTAAGAGAAATGCAGATGAAAATGAATGAGTGCCATGCATGTTTCCTGCCTAATGATATCCCCTGAGCTGGAGAAAAGGCTTTTTAGAAAATGAAATTGGGAAATTTTAGTGAAGGCTGAATACATATCCCACTCTGGATCATCTTACAGGTTGTAGAGTTGAAGCTAAATGTAGCGGGAAAATAGAGAAGAGTTTTAAGCTTTAAATTGTAGAATATATTTTATATGCAATTTCAAAAGATTTTTCTAGATATTAGCACAAACAATACATGACATCTTTAAGTGAAATGATTTTATATTTTCTAGGACTGAATTTTGATGGAGAGGATGGTCACTGGGAAAAAGACTGTCAAATGTGTAAAAAATTGAATGTACCTACTGTAAAGAAATGGAAAAATAAAGTAATAAGCCCATCAAAAGAAAAAAAAAAGACTCTATCTTTGTCCAAAGCAAATAAGCAAAGGGTCAAAAATATTAAATGCCTTGAAGCTGAAACTAGAAAAGGGAGAGTTTATGTTATTGACCTAAGAGCAACAAGAGAATGTAGATGGCAAAGGAGAAACTGGCTCAAGCCCAACAGGTGATTATAACTGGCAGCCTAACCAGATTCAGAGAAATGCCATGAGAGCCAGTTCACCCACCCCTTCAACACAGTTAAGCTGTAGCCTTCAAAGCAAAGTCTCTGCCAAGAGCAAACCCACAGCAGAGGGAACAGCAAAACGTTGAATTTCGTAGTATACGCTTTCCTTGTTGGCTGTGAGGTCAGCCCTTCCTCACAGCACTACAGAATTCATGTCTTCTATATGTGAACTATCAAAATGCTTTTACTATTACTTTTTCTGATCTTTGGAAACAGGACAGACAGGTTACAGAAGGTTGGCCTAAAGATTATTAGATCAGGACACTTCACAATAGAGGAGAATGAAAACAGTCATATTCACTTTTTATTAATTTAATCACTTGATGGGCTACAAATTAATAAATAGAAAAAACAAGGCCTAAAGAAAGCACAGTATTTCACTTCACAATAGCAAAGTTGTTATATTTCCATTGTGATCAACTTCAGTGATTTAATTTATGTGTTATATGCCATGTAATTTTATTTGTTATTTTTACTTCATAATTTCTAAAATTCCCACAATAAGTCTATTGCGGCTTTTGTTAAGTCAAGACTAATTATTGATTCCTCTTCAGACAATGATTGCTTTTGTTGCTTGAATCTTCTTCTCTAACTCACATCAAGTGAAATTCCTGGGGAGAAGAGAAAAGAAGAGAATACAATGAAACATGTGTCTGAAGGCATTGGAGAGCTATCAAGGCACTGAGCTCTCCTAGAATCAGAAGAAATGAAACAAGAAAGCTAAACCCAATTCTGGAACTTGCTTTTCTCCTTGAAGCAATAATGAACTTTAAAGTAAAAGTGTTAGTGTAAGGGCTGAAGAGCAAGCAGACTTACAAAAGCTTGAGGAAAAAAATGAAGTGCCCAGGACACTGAGGATGAGAAGTTTGGATAAATAGCCATGGCTGTTCTTGAGCTCTAAATACTATATCCTAAAAGTAAAAAGGAAAAGCCTTCAAAAGAAATGAAGCTCAGCTTTCACTCTTTTTGCCTTTAGAAAAACTGTCTGCTAGAAATAAAATAAATTACTTCAGGAGAAGACAAAGTCATGCAGTCTTAGATGTTTTCAACTAAATTTGATACCCAGTGTTTGTTACTTCAAAAAATTAACAAAGAAAAAAAGTAGGCATTAGAAAGAAATGAATTATAATTTTGATTTGCATTTCCCTCATGATTAATGGATTATTATTATTATTATTATTGGTACTGAGGACTGAACACTGAGGTCTTTACACTGAAATACATCCCCAACACCTAGTTAACTTTTTTTAAACTTTGAGACAAGTCCTCACTAAATTGCTAAATTGCCCAGGCTGGGCTTGAACATGTGATCTTCCTGCCTCAGCCTCTCAGAGTGATGGGATTGCAGGTGTGTGCCACCAAAACCAACTGATTAGTGATCACAAATATCCTTTGTATATATTGTGGTCATTTGTATGTCTTATTTGGTAAAATATCTACTCAAGTCATTTACATATTTTGAATCAGATATTTTATTTGAGTTGCTAGTCATAATGTTTTATGTATTTTAGAGGTTAACCCTTTAACACAAAAATGGTTTATAAATATTCTTTCCCATTCCATAGATTGCCTTTTAATTCAGTTGTTTACTATAACTTTGTAGTTTATTAAATTCTCACTTGTCTACCTTTTTTATTGCCTGTAATTTGGTGTCAGTATCAATAAATAAATCAATGACCAATGTCCAAAAGCTTTTTCTCTATATTATCATTTTTGGAATTTTAGAATATTTGTGCTTTGTTTTTTTCTTGATCTATTTGGATTTGATTTTCTCTGTGGGGAGTGTGTGTGTGTGTGTGTGTGTGTGTGTGTAAATTTGATGTCCTTTTTTTTTTTGCATGTGGATATACAGTTTTAACCACACCATTTGGTGAAGATACTATTCTTTCCCTGTGATGAATTCTTGGCAACATTGGTGAAGATTAATTAGACATATCTTTCAAGACTGCCATGTGTCCCTGGGCCTATATGTCTGTCATTATACAAGTATCTTATGGTTTTAATTTCCATATCATTGTAATATATTTTAAGTCAAAACATGTGATACCTCCATCTCTGTTGTTGTTTTTCAAAATTTCTTTAACAATTTGAAATCTTTTGTGGTTTTATATGACCGTAGGATTACTTTTCTACTTCTGTAAAAAAATAAAATAAAACCTTGGCATTTAGATGTTGATGCAGATAACTTTGAATATGTAGATGTCTTAGAAAAGTATTGACATTTAAACAAGTCTTTAAATAAATGAGCACACAATGTCTTTGAAAGTATTTATCTTAATTTCCTTTAATGTTTTGTAGTTTCCAATGTTATTAGAATGGGAATATTAAAAATGAAAAGATAAAGAAGATTATCAAGAATGTGAAGGAACTGAAATATTCGTACACTCTTGGTGCCTGAAGATTAGGCAGCTCTTTCTCAAAAAATCAAAAATATACTTCCATGGGATTGAGGAATCCCACTTCTCACTATATATCCTAAAGAATTAAAGTCAGGATTTCAAAGACATAGCTACACTTCCGCATTCATTTCACAATTATGCACAAAAGCTAAGATGTTGAATAACCTGAATGCTCATTGGTAAATAAGTGGATAAGAGAAATGTACCAAATGCATGAGAAAGTCATTGAACGTACCATTTGTGCCAACATGGGTAAATCAGAGCACACAATACTAATGAAATCAACCAGTCACAAAAGGATAAATGCTAAGTGATTGTCTTTAAATCATCTATCTAAAAAATCAAGTTCACAGTGTAGAATCGTGGTTGTCATGGGGAAGGGGGAAGTAAAAGTATCAAACTAAGATAATGCTGTTGAATTTCATTCATAGTAAAGTCAATAATAAAATGAATCTATTGTATTAAAAATCAAGCAGCAATTACTGAGATAAAAAGAATGAAGTTTACAGTGAAGAAGCTTTGGAGTCTTTCTTAATGTACTTTCTTAATGACTGTAGGCATTAAATTGAATATGAAGTTTAACGATGCATAATGTTTACTTATGTTTGTGTGCTTTTGTGTGTGTTCTTTTCAATGAAAAAGTTCTTTAAAATGTTTTTACAAAGAAAAGATTATATATAATCAGTTACAAGATACACGCTGTTTATATTATAATTGAATGGTTTATAATAGTAATCTAAAATTTGGGATATAACATTAAAGGCCTAGCATTACTAACATGAAAGAATGTGAAAAGAGAAAAGAAATACTGGTATGAATACACCATGGATACATATGTAAATCTCATAGGCCAGTTGCTTTCTCTGGGTTGTTATGTACACAGTTACCTGAATCTTCATAAAACATCACTTTCTGTAATGGATACCTGTGCATGTCACCAATATTACCAAAAAAAAGTCTTATTTTACTATTTAGATTTGCATATACATATTTTACTCAAGTAATAGGAACTCACCCAAAATTACCAAAATACCCCATTTTATATATGAAAATATTTTCTATAGTAACATGTTTGTTATTTAACAGGATTATTAATTATTATAAAAATAAAGAAGTAGCTTTTATATTAGATCTTAATAAATTCTACTCAATTAATTCAAATATTGACATATTTTTCTTGTAAAAAAAATCTTCACATTTTCCTGGAATTTATTTTTAAGCATTCATGTTTTAAAAAGAAAATCTTGCTTTGAAATTAACACCTTCTACCTTAATATATTATTTCTCACTTGCTCATAAACACTTAAAGTGACCTAAACTAAGGCACAGTTGTCATTTTATCCCATCTATGCCAATATCATGTCACTGTCAGATGGACTTCTAAATATAATGTTCATTTATTCAAGAAAACTCCCCAAAAAGCCTCAATCGCTAAATACTTCTTGTCTTTTATGTCTCATTTGGTGAAAAAGTCCTGACATTCATAAAGAAAATGTTTTTCACACATATTGTACAAAGATTCTTACATTTTAAATTTATTTTGTAAAAAGTACATGCACAAGATAAGATGTTCAAATGTCACATGAAGTTGAAAATTCAGGAAAAAGAAACAGCTCCTCTTCAAACATTAACTAATACTACTGTTTTATTTCAACTAGGGGGCCACCAAACATGAAGTAGACAGAATAACAGCCCCAGACATCCACGCACCAATTTCTGATATTTTTATGCCTGCATAGATAGAGGTAGAAAATAACTCTGCCAAAACCAAAACTAAATCACATTTTTAAACTGTAACTGACTTCAGTTCAATTAATGCATTTTTTGGTATCTGCACAGATTTACCTGGTTCTGTTCAGGAGGAAACATTTCGACACACTTTCGTAAAAACATTGATGTCAATGAGCATTCTAAAAATGAATCAATTAGTTATTTATTTTAGAATACTGAAGATTGGACCCAGGGCTTTCACAGTGAAGTATATTTTAAGCCCTTCTTTTATTTAATTTTTTTGTTTGCTTGTTTTAATTTGAAACAGGGCTTCATTAAATTGCTAAATTGTCCAGGCTGGGTGGGCACAAATATATGATTCTCTTTCCCCCGCCTCCTTGAGTGCTGGGACTACAAGCATATGCCACCATGACTGCCTGAATTTTATGTTTTAAAACAAATAAAAATACATACATTAAAATGTGACTGTTATTATTGTTTTATAATAAATCAAATTACAGTGGTGTAGTTATAGTTCCCAAGAGCCCCCTGTACATGTTGTACCAATTTGCAGCTTTAGTTTATACCTTCTTTGAAAATATGGCCTATAACCATTCACATTTAAAGGAATCATAAAGCATCATTGTTAACATTAACCTTCTTTACATATAAAGTATATCAGACACACTAGAAACTTTTATCAAAAGAAATGGTCTGTAATAATAAATGGTGTGAGCAGAGAGTATAATTCCAAAGGATAAAGCTGGAAAAAAATGTATGCAAAATAAGATGGAAATAACTGAAATTAGGAATGGATATGTTGAAAGAGTACAAAAGAAAAGAAGAGAGAACAGGAATTAAAAGACTCAAATCTTGCTTTTAGATTTAAAAACTGTGAATATATCTTCAAGTCTAATTTTACCTTTCTTTACACTTAAGTAATGTGCCACTTATATTTACTGTGTACCAAAAACACTTTCCTTCAGATACTGGCTTAAAATAAAAATTATTAGTTTTTAATTCCATATACCTTTATAAATAGGCAGCCTTATTTAAATATACTTAAAAGAAAAGTCTAGTTTCTTCCATTTGCAATTGTCAAATCAGTTTTGCATTTTCCCTAAGTGTTATTGAAATTCTGTCATTTATCTATTTCCCGTCTCCTCCCAGTCTCATAAGCTCTGCCACTCTTTTAACTCCTGAATTCCCCATATCATTTCATATCACCTAGTCCTATAGCAAAGTATGTACCTCTGTTGGAAAAAAAATATATATATATATATATTTTTTTTTTTTTGGTACCAGGGATCGAACTCAGGTCTTTGCACTTGCACAGCAGGCGACGAAATCACTGAGCTAAATCCCCAACCCGTGGAAAAAATATTTTAATAACTATTATATAATAATAGCTCTATGTCAATGGCTCTATGTCTAATAGCTCTAATATGATATATTTAATTTTTTTTAAAATAATTGCATTGCTGGTTAAAATATTTCAGGCTGGTAAAATGTCCCTCTCTGGATTCACACTGTCACTGTATATGTTAAGTTGAATGAGATACTCTTTGTATAGAAATAAAAAACTCTTGGAGTTATTTCTATTCTCTCAGGAATAAAATAGCTTTTGGAATTATTATGCACTGAAGTGAGTGGGCAGGGGATGGGAAGATCACATGTAGTTACAAATAAAAAGACTTGTAATCCTTGGGGAGATTAATCTGTCAACTTAAATAAGTGAGCTGTAAGAAAGATTTTAATGCCAAACCAAATGAGGCACAGAATGACAGTGAGCTCCAATCCATGGGGAGAGTGAACATTCTAAGATAGATAGCGTAAAAGGATCTCCACTCCTCAGCAGTAGAAGCAGCACCAAATATGCTGTACAGGTATATATAGATGTTACATATTAATTATTCCTTTGTGGTACAATTTCAATAAATTGTCCATCTGAAAAATGCCAAAAGTTACTAAAGAAAACAAAGTATTGTATTATAATCATTTCCAATATATTCAATAGTTACGATTTTTAAGAAATGTTTGTTGTATGAGATTTTACAACTTCATAAAATCTTATTATATATATTAGTTTATAAATGCTTGTCACTAAATAAAATAAAACATTTATTACTAGCTCTACAATCTAGAGCTTCATGGTCATCCCACTTTAAAAATTACAAGTTGAATACAGGTACCGGGGATATACATGCGTCCACAGACTTGTGGAAGTTGGGTTTAACACACTTTTTCATAAAATCAAAGGGAAAGATGTTTTATGTTCATAATTACTCTTTTAATTTTATACAAATGAAATGCAAGGAAAAGCAAATGAACACAATCAACACAAGAAGAAACTGAGTAGTACAAAAGCTGAAGATGTTGATTAAGACACATTTTGAGGAAGTAATTATTTTCTAGAAGTTGATCATTATTTTTGTGCTCTTTGTAATTGTCAATTGCACTAGTCTAAGCTTTTCAACTTAGTACAACAAAGTCTTAATTTCTGTTTTCCTCTCTATATTGTTTTCTGACTTTGAGTGGTCAGAAATTTGTGTATCTTTTTAGAAAAAAACAAAGTACAAAAGTGTCAGCACTATTAAGTGCACTGTGTTAATTTTTAGGTCTCTTGAATGTTTCTCAAAATTTTAAGGTCTCGGTTTTTTCTAACTATTCTTCTGCTTATTTGTTTTCCCTTCTTCCCAGTGTTCGATAATTTAACATAGATAATTAAACAATGAACACTTCTTCTGTCTGTTAGATTTGACATTTATTTATCTTTTTGTTCTGTCAAATGTATGTTTGTATGTTGATCATATGTTTTGAAGAAATCTCTTCATTAAAATTGATTTAAATTATGATTTTCAAGGTTTAAATTTTTATAATTACTGTCCATTTTGTGAAATTTTTCTTTGCAATGTTTGCAATTGTAACTATTTCTTGCCATTTCGATTAAAATCCTTGTCCAGACTTGCTCTTTGCTTTCCTATTGTACCCTGAGCATGTTGCACACGGCTATCCCTCACTGATAAGAAATCCACCAATTATTGACCCTTTCTAATATTATCATCTGGAGAAAAGTTGTGTGGCTTTTATCTTTTCAGCAATTCTTGAAGAAATTAGTTCAGCTAAAATTACTTCAGCATGCTGAACAGCATTACTCAAGTGTGGAAAGCAAGGGCTTTGAAGCCAGGAATGAGGTTGTGCTGTGTGAACCGCAAAGCACAGAAACTTACTGTTTTTTTCTTATATGTAAAATGGGAATGATGACAGGTGTCCACAGTCCCAGGCTCTTAGGATTAGTATTTTTATACTTGTTAAATGGATAGCAGTGCCTTGTACCTGGCAAGTACGTGTTTATTTAATGGATGGATTATCTATAATTTGACTTATTTTCTCCCCCTTGTGAACGTGTTACTGTTCTAATATACAGAGTTTGCCAAAACAATGTATGCACATCTCAAGAAAAGAAAAAAACATACTATGATGTTCTTTTCAACAGGTGGAGTTACCCTCGTATGGGGGGCCCTAGAGGATGCTGTATATCATAGAAAACCCACTACCCTGCTGGCCCTTAGAGAAGTGCAAATGCATGTGCTCTCAGTGACCAAGGTTACCCAAGCAGCAGTTCGCCATAGGAATAAAAGTCTGGAAGCTCATGGCCACCACTTGGAAGACCTCTTGTAATTGTGGAGGCCAAAGGTAATGCATTAATCTCATGATGTTTCAATAAATTTAGTATTAAAATATTTATATGTTTTTCTTTTCCTGAAGAGTGTATACATTTTTGGCAGAATCTATATAATTAAGATATGGTGGCAGTATAATTTCTAATTTTCCTTTTCCCATATTTTATAAAAGTGATTTCCATCAAAGTACCCACATTTTTTAGTGTTATAATAAAGTGTTTCAACATGTAATATTTTTATACATGTATATATTTTGTAATGTTTAAATCAGATCAAACTTTTCAATATTAGTAATTAAACATGACATTTATTTATAGTGAAAACCTATAAAATAAAATTATTCTACTTCTAGAAAAATAAAGTACGTTATGGGTATCTGCAGTCACCAGACTGTGCAGTTACACATCAGAACTTCTTACTCCTATTGAAGTGTGACTTATTACCCATGAACAACCTTTCAGCATTCTCCCCTACCCCTGGCCTTCCCAGCTTCTCATGCCAACCATTCTACTCTGTACTTCTCTAAAATCAATGCTCTTGGATTCCACATATGAGATCATGAAATCATTGTCTGTTTGTGCCTGGTTATTTCACTTACCATAACGGTGTTTAATTCCACACATTGTGTCACAAATGATAGCTTTCCTTCTCCTTTTCATGTCTGAATAGTATCAGGCTGTAATTCTTTAAACAGAAGCTCTTCATAATGAACCAGTGTAATCAAATGATTAATTAACATTCCTCTTTTGTTGTTGTTCCACAAAGGTAAAGTACATTACTCTCATTAATTATGAGCATGATGTTTATACTTTTATTTTTTATTTAGTTTTAAAAATTCATTAGTTTTCCCTCCAGTGATATTATTCAGGAAACAGTTTTATGTTTTTTATATAATAGGAATATTTTCTTTAGGGTATCTCTAACACATCTCTATTTTTTCTGCCACCTTGTTTTATTTCTGTCTGAATTCTTCAAATATGGGTTCAAAGTGGTATTTCTCATTTATCCCTATTTTACTGAACCAATAATATATATTCAAAAGAACTCAAATATTATAAGTGAATACCTTGGTAATTTTCACAAATTAGAATGCAAGTGTTACCTGTACCAAGAGCATGGAGAAGACCCTCACCTGGAAAGTGATTCTTTTCTTTTTTTAAACAGAGCAATCTACAGAGTTTTATTTGAATTTGAGAATATAGTAGGTAAATCTAGTGTCCAGTAGCCTAGAAGATCTCATTTCCTGGATTTTCTCTTTATTGATACTGCTTAAAAGATTCAAGAGTAAAGAGAATCTGTGACAACTTTTAGCCTCTTGGTCCTGTCCCACTTTCATCTCTGACTGACGTGGTGGTAGTCTTATCTCAGTTATTACTCATGTCTTCCTAATGTCTTAGCACTGGGATAGATACAACATGCATCTGAGGTTATTTCAAAATTTCAGTTTCCTCTTCCTTTGGTTGAGAATTAAAACATTGTTGTTCTGTTGCTGATGAAGTCCATCCTAGTTAATGCTTGTAAGTGATACTTCATTAGACTTCACAAGTCCTAAATTCAGTCTTTTGGTTTTGAGTTCAAATCAGTGTGATCAATCCCCTTAATAATCTCATACCATTATATTTGATTCTAGCTTGGGGAAACATTGCTTTTCAGGACTGTTCTAGTAAATGTTTTATTTTTTTATTTTTTTATTTTTATTTTTTTCCCATTAAGTTTATTGGTACATTTTAGGTATAAAATACAATTACATTCATCATTGGGCTCTTGTACCATTACATGAGTCTCTTGGTTCTTTTTTTTTCCCCTTCCCTTGCCCTCCCTTTACCCCCTCCACCCTTCCCTATTTGCAAAGACTTTGTTTCCACTTTTTGCCTTTTCTCATATTTTTTTCTTTTCCCTTTTTTCCTTTCCCCTACCCCTCCCACTTCCCCTGCACCTTTAGACCTTTTCTTCCTGTGACACAATATCAATTATACATTTTTAAAATTACAATATCAAGATCTAGGAGACATTACCACAGATTTTACAGAATTTAAAAGGATATAGAAAGCATATTTCAAAAATCTGTTTTGAAATAAATTTGACAACTTCTAAGAAGTACCTTGGAAGACAAATTAATGAAACTAACTCTGGAGGAAATATAAAATTTGAATAGCACCTATTAAAGAAAGTATATTCCTAGCTTGAAAACCTACCTATATGACAACAGCAGGTTCGTATACATTTTAACTGATAAATTATATCAAACATTTAAAGCAGAAAGAAGAAGGAACACTTCTCCCCTCATTTTAGGAACTCAACATTGTGCTAATCCTAAAACTGGATAAAGATAATAGAAGAAAATTATGAACATAGATAGAAATTTTGTTTAACAAAACAAACTATTAGAAGTCAGATCTGGCAGTATGTAGAAAGTGGTTTTGTTATAGGGATGGCAGTGTTGGTTCAACATTGGAAGGAAGATCCACCCCCAAAAGTCATCATTTTAACAGAGGAAAGGAAAAAGCCATATGATCCTATCACTAGTTGGAGAAAAAGTATTGGACTAAATTCCACAGTTGTTCATGGTAAAAGCTATCGGGAGGCTAGAAGTAGAACAGAACCTTCTCAACAGATTAAAGACATGTACTCCATACTTCCAGCAAGAACACCTTATATGAATGGAGAAGATACAATGCTTTCTCCTTAAGGTGAGGAACAAGGGCAGATATGCTTACTCTATCTGTCCATTAAACTTTGAAACCTAGTCCCCACCAAAATAGTCTGGCAATAAAATGACACAATTAGGATAGGATTGGCATGGCAGAAGTAAAATCTTTATATGTGTGCTTCTGGCACCCACGCGGCTCACCTTCTCTGCCCTAGGAGCTTGGGATGCTGAAAAGTGATTCTTTTGTTCCATTCTGACCAGTAATTTTCAAAATAAAGATGACCTTCTCTACTAAAACGTTGGTTTTTCTTTTTTAACTTTTTCTCACAAATATTTTTTTGTGTGTTAGCTTTTCTCCCATTAGCATTATGTTTCTGCGACATATCAATAATATTGTGTAAAATTGTGACTTATTTATTCTCACAGTTGTATCTTATCCATTATAAATGTATGTAGATTGCAATACATGTAGATTGCAATTTATCCAACTATTTCACTTATTGATTGTGATTTGGATCATTTTAGCGTTGTACGCAGCAGAAAGTGTTGTAAGGGAAGTATTTTACTAGAAAATGCACCTCTAAGTACGTAGTCATTTAATCATGTGCTGCACATGCAAGCATGGGCCCAAATTTAGCAAACACAGATAGTTCTCCAAAATGTTCATGCCAATTAAATTTGCCTCAGCAAAGTTAGAAGCCTATAGAGCTTTCACAAAGTTCTCTTTAACAGAGAACTTTTGTTCTCTGATAAAATTTTTGCTTTTCTTTTAGTCATTTAGGTATATTTGAAATTGTTGTGAACTTATAGATAATTTTTCATTTTCCTAATATCTAATGGACACTAACATAATTTAATATTAATTTTATTACCAACATGTATCTCAATTACCCAAACCTTTGCTCTTAAAATGAATTATTTGATAAATTTGATTATATATATTTATCTTTCAACATATCCAGCATGAAAAAGTATTATATTGATTATATATACATATTAAATTAGAGAACTGATATTTGAATACTTTGATTTTTAAAACTATTGTTTTGTAACATTATCATATTTCAAGCACACAGAAAAAATATATATAAAGAATATGCACAGAAGATTTAAAACACTACAATATAAAAGTAAATAATTTGAGAATTATTAATGCTTTCCTCTTTGTTCCCATTTTTAAAAAATATTTATTTTAAATATACATTAATAGTGTCCCCCTACTAGACATAAAGATCCTATCTTACCCTTATTAATAGGTTGAATAATGCGAAATTCCCCATACTTACATATTTTTTGGCCTGTGGGATTTGATGTAGCTCAATTCATGCATCTCTACCACTTAAGATCTTTTCTATCCCATGGTGCCCACTACCTCCAGTGTTAAACACTAATCATTCAAATATAAGACCCAAAGTCCCAAGGATGTCTTGTAATTTTACCTTTATGTCTCTTAAAATAACATCCACATAGAAAAAAAACAGTGCACAAATAATTGTTAAAGGACTAGTTCAATCATTGCTCCAGTTTCCATAATGCATTTTTTTCAAGAATGGATAGTCTTCTCTTGTTTTTCACAAAGTAAATAAATCTGTAAGTTCCTATGACTGGGCTTATTTCTTTTTTGTTCCAGCCAATTTTTAGCTGTTTTTTAAGAACTTTTGTCATAAATTGTGGGAAGCTAGTTCTTGGCACCTGTGTGCTCTGGGTACCATGCTTTTGGCTTAGAAGAGTGTTGACTATGCCCCTTAATGGATGTAAATTAGGAATAAAGATAGACGCTCAGGGATATTTCTTGAGTAAAATAAATTAAGTTTAGGTCCTAGAGTTCCACATCTATATTGGGCAATTATTTAGACTCCTTTCAGATTTACACCTCATTAATTGACAGTGTTTTAATAAACAGATACTTTTAGGTATTTAAAATTCCAAATACAGACTGATTTTATGAAAGAGTAAAGTCATGTTTCTCCAAAACCTTAGGGTATTCTATCTAGCCACTGCAAGGGTCTTTAAATATTATTATTTGTTCCATATTTATTTCTTAATGCATTTTTAGATCTGATATCTAATTCTGGAAATTGTATGTTATTTTCTCATAATATTTGTTTTTAACACTATAAATATTTCCATTAAATATGAAACAGTCCCACTCTCTTGGCTTCACTAAATTTACTTACTTCCCAGTTCCCTCATCACCAAATACTATCATATTGGATGCTTCAGTTTCAATATATGAATTTGGGACAAAGGGAGGACCAGGCTGAGTCTATAACCCCTAGAAACTAACATTTCTAGAACACTATGGCTTAATGTCTTGTAGAAAAAAGTACTTCATGAGTAGTTATTAGAAGTAAAAAATAGTCTTTATTCCCTTAATAATAATTCTGTATTGTTCAAAAACTCATTCTAACATTCTAGAAAACTACGAGCTACTGGCTTCCGAACAAAGAGTAAGAGCACATGATCTGTGGTCATCAGATCATCACTTCTTTTTCACTATAAACTCAGGTTTTTATTCTAATGAGTACAGTTTTAATGTTGTACTTTTCAAACCTTCAGCTTGTGTCAGTTTAGCATGCAGAAACATCTGTAAAGCAGCCTGAAATCTTGTCTTCCTCAGTTTACCACCATAGCAAACTTACTGTGAGGCCACAGTGGTGGGTTGAGGGTGAAAGAAATCTAGTGAGAGTTGGTGCTCTAGGGTTATGATCTACTGGGACAGATCAAAGACTGTTCTCCTCTGCAGCACTTTCATATGAAAGTGAGTGCTGCTCACACTTTTGTGTCTTGGTGGGTTAGATGTGCCCACTCATTGACCACCTAGTTGTATGCTCACTTGTAGGCCAATGGTATTGAGGCTACTCCAGAACCCAGAAGAGATTTTATCCTAACCTTGCACATTGGAAATCTCTTTAAGAGCTAGCACATTTGTGCGCACCTTAATATATCACAGGAATTTTAATGTCATCGCCTTTGCCAAGTCATATGTGGCAGAGATATATTTATGATAGCTTAGGCCAGCTGTTAAAAACAATGTGAAATCTGAAGCTCCAGTTCAAAATCTTGTAGCATGGAGAGTTCACATTTAGCTTGTCATATATTATCTTTGATGTGAAAAGAGGCCAAATGAGCCTCTGACCTTTTCTTAGTCCCAGAGAATACAATGGACATAAACTTTGACTCTATCTATAAAGAGAAAATCCTAATGCCAATTCAGGCCAATCAGAAACATCAGTAACCATGACTGACATGGAAATTTCCTGACATTTTAAAGGCTTGATTTACTTAAAACTGTAATTGCTTTTGAAAAATGTTAGACTCTTTAAGGAAGATACCCAGCAAAGGAATAGCTGGGTCAAAGGAAAGAAGGGGATGGAATTAATATGAGAAAATGAAAAAATGGAAACAAAGTCTTTGAAAATAAGGAGGGATGGAGGAGTTTAAGGGAGGGAAGGGGAATGGGGAAAAAATAACAACCAAGAGTGATTATGTAAAGGTGCAGATTTCCAATGATGAATGTCATTTTATTGTATACCTAAAATGTACCAATAAAATTAATTTTAAAAAAGAAAAATGTTAGAGGTATTAACTGTGTCTTCTTCTACGATGACCTATCAGCCTGTAGACATGGATGTGTGGACCAGTAGAATGTCTTTTGAGATGCCAAATTAGACTACGATACAGCAAATTATAATATGACAGAAAACCTTAAAGGGAAAAGCACCTATAGAGGTTTAGTGCTGTCATTACGAGTTGAAATTCAACTGCTGCTGGTGTTTTCTACTTACTGGTAGAGAACAAAATCTTTTGGCAGTTTGATAGCTGCATAATAGGTGCCAGGAGCTATGCTAATTGCTCCTATAAAGAGAGAACATCTGGAACAGCAATTGGAGTCATCATCAGATTTTATGAGCTTTGTATCCCACTTCTGCCATGTTTCATCTGCACACACAAAACAGACATATCAGTGGAGTTGTGATAGGAACAACCATCCTGAATTTCAATTCCTTTCCCAGGAATGCGGCATTACATTTATGGTTTTCTTTTTGCAGGAAAAATCAGATTTTTTGAAATAATCTTTGACTCCTTCCAAGCATTGAGTCCACTGTGGAAATGAGTTATGCCAAAATTCTATCACCTGCTTTTAAGCTCTACTTCTGGTACAACATAGTGACTATTTAGAAGCGTGGACCTAGATCCAGTGACCAGGTGCACCTGTAAGCTACCAAAAAATAATAGTATAGCACAGTCACTTGCTGTAGCCACTTTTCACTCTCAGACTGAGTTTTAGTGAAAAAACTGAACTAACAGTTGGAATCACACTTGACTCCTCTGGAGAGCATATTATTCAGAATTTTAGGTACATATAGCCATGTTGATTAAGATGTCCTGATTATTACTTCTGTCCATTTCTGGAAAATTTTGAATACATTCCCACATAGAGTTCTTGGGCTTTTTCCAATGTGTATTTTGAAATGAATGTATCACTTGATGTCAGTATGTTTACCTTGATTTCATTATGGCCTGTCTCCTGAGAAAAACTATGGTCTGAATTTACTCATTATCCTAGAGTGCAGTGAGAGAGAACCAGGAAGGAGAATTATCACCCTACTCCAAAGAAGTTATATCTTGAAATTGCTTTGAAGATTTTCACAGAGGCATGAATAACCATCAATAGAGGCTTCAAGACAGGAAAGTCCACACAAATGGAAGCCAATTCCATGCCTCAGGTCCCACCATTTCCCAGTGCAGGATCCAGCTTCCACACACGAGACAAAGAAATGTATGGATTCAACTATGCTTCAGTTTAATAATTCAAGAATAAATCTGTAACTGATTATTGGCTTTATTAGTGCTCACTCTTTAAAAAGTTCTGCCTTGAGCTTAGAATAAAATTCTGGTGTTTGCAGTTATTTAATTTAAACTTTTTCAGTGTTGGGAAAAGCAGCCAGACTAACTCTCAGTTTTTACATTTCTGTCTTCGCTGAAATATTCTAATAAAGGCATTGTACCTCACAGAAGCCATGGCTTCTTTAGTAGTGGTGCCTCGGCTCACAAACTCTATTCTCTCCCCATTCTTGTCAGAAACCAAACTGGACAATAACTGAATCAAATTTCCTCATAAGGGCAACATTGAACCTAACCACTGAATTTGATTCTATTCTTGTCCAATTTTGTTTGCAACCAGAAGCAGGGAACAAAGGTAATATGGAAAGTAAAGTTGCAGCTTTCTTAGTCCTCTAAGAAGGAAAGGAAGAAATGGAAGTTGACATAGTTAATCCACAGTATCACGGAAGATTAAATTTCATAATATGAATAAACTTTTATATTAACCTATTAATAAGTAAATACACATAGCTAAATTTTCTTAGAAATACTTAATACTAAGCTATATCTAAAAATATATTTTTTAAAAGATAATAGAGAAAAAAATTCTACAATGGTGTCTTAGACCATGAGTTTTATATCTAGTTGGTATTGGATGAAAAAAAGAGTCCAATTAAACAAAGATGTCATAAATTATATTTAGAATCATGTTTCATAATGAGGCTTCTCACATGCATTTATACATATGGTCTTATGCATTATATATTTATACAATATCCTTCATTGTTATTCTACAAAACAGGTTTATTTTCAGAGAAATCACAGACTAAAGAGATTGAGTTTAATCAAGTGTAAAATCAAATCCACTTCCATGAGTTCAATCTACTATTTGCATCATGACACAGAGTGCTTATTAAAAAGAACACAGACTTTAGGGAGAGACAGAACAGGATTCCAAATCCAAACCATGATTTGGATATCATGATATTCTGCATATGATCTCATCTACCAAGCTCCTCTCTGACCCTGCCTGATTTGGGCAATTAAAGCCATCCTGAGAAGTGAATGAGAGGAATGTTCCTAATTTACTCAGACTATTGTTTGGGCTGGAGTAATGACTTAACCTAGAGTTTGATTATGTTATTTATTGTTAATTGAACTACTGATTTAGGATTTATTGCCTAAATACTGTGCACCAAAAATTGTGTGAGAAAATGAGTCAAGATCATCAGAGAAGTTAATATATTCTCCTTTTCTTTTCAAATCATATAGCTGTTCTATTGTCTTCTTAACACATCAACTTGATTTAAAAGCATCTTATTTTTCATTCATTTTTCTTTCTAATATGGTGTAAATTCTGTGATGTCCAAAATACATGTGGAATTGACATACCATTTATTTTTGAGGTTGAGAGGCTTGAGTGGGGAGTTTGAGGGCCTCATCTCAGTATCTCCAATATCTTAACGTTACTATGTCCAAGAAATACGTAGAATTTCTTGCTAGAGTATGATGAAAAGTTGTCATTGCTCTACAAAATGAAGCAAAATCTTATTACAGTATCCCAAGGAATGATCTATGTTAAGAGTCTTATGAATTGCCTTTCTCATCAATTTATGTAGGTCTGCCAGTTATTTGATACATCATATCTCTTATTCTGTTTTGCCAGTAGAGGCTAGAATATTCTTTCCTTTGTTCAAATGTACTGTTATGTATGGAATATACTTTATTAGAACTAGAAATTACATACCTTAAGTGTTCACTTTTCAGTACATTAGTATATTCACAACATTATGGGCTTTTTAAATTTCAAAATCACTCTAGGGTTTACCTTTATTTTATTTTATTTTATTTTGGCTTCTGTTTATCTTTCCTGCTTCACTGAATTTGGAGAGTAAAATATTTGAGACTTTTTCTTCAAAAATATTAATGCACATTTCTTTTTTTAAAAATGGATGCAACTTAAAGAAGGGAATGAAATTAATATGAGAAAATGAAAAAAAAAAGGAAACAAAGTCTTTATAAATAGGGAGGGCAGGGGAAGGGGGAAAAATAAGAACCAAAAGAGTACGTAAAGGTGCAAATTTCCAATGAATGTCATTATATTGTATACCTAAAATGTACCAATAAAAGGATATACATTTAAAAAAAATAAAAATGGATGCAACTTGAGACCTTAATGCTAAGTGAAATAAATCAGCAGTGAAGATTATGTAAAACATGTTTCCTTTTATATGAGAAATCTAAAGTATAAATTTAAAGAGCAAAATGAAAGAAGCTAGGAAACAGGAAGATAGACGGTGGGGATGGGAAAGGCATCTGAGGATGAGGAAGTAAAAAAAGATCAAGATGCAGAATGTAAAAATTCCTCATGAAGAAAATATTCATTTTGTATCACAAACAGGTACCTTTTTGTTTAAAAATGAATGTATATTTCTTTCTTATAATGCATCCTCACAATCTAATAGTAATGATAAATTTTCAGATACAAACCACTTCAAATTTTATAACTACATAAATATTTCAAATAATATGTATATAATAGTAACATTTTACAAACTTTTGAGGTATTTTTGTGGATACCTGCTTATCAACATCTCAGAATCGACCATTGAGTGACTTATAACATCAAGACTAACGACTCTCCAATCATAGTTTAAAGAAAAAAAATTATAGGCTGCAAATTTCAGGCAAAATGTCTACCTATAAAACGTATAATAATATATTCAAGGGCCAGGGATTTAGCTCAGTGGTTTTGCTGCCTGCTGCGCAAGCGCAAGGACCCGAATTTGATCCCCGGTACCAAAATAATAATAATAATAATAATAATAATATATTCAAATATATTTAGGTAAAATAAACATTTTTAACAGCCCATTAAAATATATAATAGAATAAATGTAAAGATGAAAACAAAATGAGAGATTTTATATTAGGTCCTTTAAAATAATTCATTAGCTTGATCCATTTGGTAAAGAAAAGTGAGTATATGAAATTATTAAAATGATAGAATCTACAGAAGTTCATGAACTTGATGTCATTACAAGAAAGAATAAGACTACACGTAGGAGTTATGGTGACTCATTTAAATGGTGTAGCTATCACTCGACACTGGACTTGTATTATCCCTCACACATTCCCAATTTCTAGATTTTTCTAACTGTAGATTGAGGACCCTTTTCTAATTATACTGTAGTGTTTGTCCATATAGTGACACAGAAATTAAAATATCAAACCTGTAGTGTGTTACCTTCTAACTTACTCTATGATTATATGGCTTTATTTTACAAATATTTATGCATCTTTATAAGTTGAAGATTGTACAATTCACGTGATTTTTCAGATTTAATTCTCAAAGGTCAAGTATGACCAAGAACGGACTGCCTTGGTTTCTCCATGAAACAATACTTTCTAAAGTAATTTACTTGAAATAAAGTTGCTATTTTGAAACTTGATAGAAAAACCAGATTTAACTTCATAGATAAAATGTGTTTTATTCTTCTGTCTAAAATATAAGAAAGTTTATAAATTAATTAAGTCATAATTTGTATTACTCTTCTTTGCTTTTTCTTAATTGAGCAAGAAACTAAAGATGTAAACTATGTAAGACATTTCTTATGAAAACAAAAATTGTGCCTTGTGGATAGAATATATTAACAACATGCATTTCACCTGTTTGGAATTAAAATAACCTTTAAAAATATATTTTTTTTCTAATGAGTAGATGATGAATAACAGATTTTAGCAGTTTTGCAGGTGACAACCATTTCTTTTCATTTTAAAGAAGTATGTGAATAGACAAGCTCTGATAATTGTACCATATCACTTATGTCAATTGCATAGCAAAAAGGATCAATTATTCTTAACTCTCAGCCAAAAGTTACAGTTTTCAAGTGTCTTTTTCTTATCTGAAACAAAATGGAAAGGTTATTTTTCATCACGCTAGCATATCTTATAATTGATTTAATGTTTGCTCAGATAATTTAAGATAATTTTAAGTTTGGAACAGTGTTGTCATTCATTTAATGATGGCATTTTGACACATCTTTCACCTTTGTGATTGGCAATCAGCTTTATGGGATCAAATTGCTTTTCAATAATGAAGGACTTCATTTTCATTTTTAAAATTTTAGTTCTTTATCCCTACATTTGTAACTATACTAAAACACTAAAATATGAAAAGTCTTTTCTAAAAATGTCTATAAACTCACTGATTTAAATAAATGCTCTGAGTTTTCATCCCGTCATTTACTATTGAGTACAGGTGTAACAATAATGCCTTTCATTAGCACCTGTTTTTTTGTTTAGTTTAGGTTTTTTTTTTTTTTTTTTTTTTTTTTTGGGGCAGGACCACAGGTTGAATCCAGGGCCTTAAAGGTAAGAAAAATAGCTATTTTTAAAGTTTTTTTCTGATACCGGGCCTCACTAATTTGCCCAAACATGGCTCAAACTTAGGATCCTCTGGACTCAGCCTCCTAA
>NW_004624731.1:25233379-25247773 GCF_000247695.1 Heterocephalus glaber | reverse complement strand
TATATATATATATCCAGTACACAATAAAACTTGTTAGCTTGTACAAATTTACTACTTAATATAGGATGCAAGATGAAGATGAGTGAAGATATAATTGCATGACAGCTTTACCAAAATAGAAATGTATTGAGAAAGAATGCAGTGAATTATGAAGTACTTTATAATTTCTATTGACAATTTTATTGATGCAATATTTCAATGCATTAAATTATGTTGTTTCCCAGTGTAATTTATAGTGTAATTTAAAATATGTAAGACACTTTTCAAAGTTCTTCACATTTTTCATGTATATGACGAGTTGGTTCAATTATATTTTTCTAAAATTATTACTTACTATATAACTATGACAGCTGTATTTTCTTATAGCACAAAACATTGGTTCCAACATAATCCAAGATATTTATTAAAATGAAATTTGAATATATTTAATTAAAATTAATGTTATTGATATTTCACAACTATAAAGACATAGTATAAATTGTACATTTTCCTGTGTAAATTTATCTATGCTACATACATAAATTGAATGGAAAATTTGCAGTATATGCTAGATTCCAAGTGAGATGTATATTTACCAATTCATCTACTCACACATGTATTTCATTAAAAAGTATGTTGAACATATAGACACTAATTCTTTTGCATGACTCTAAAAGATTATATAGCTAGATATGTATGTTTCTACTTGTTAATTATTGTTAATATAATATACAACTAGGAATATAACCTAAGATTTCCTGTAGCAAGGGATTTCAGATTAAAAGGGCTAAAGCAAGACATAAAATTTTGCCTCCAAGATTCCTTCTTACATTTCGAAGACTAAATATTGACGATTCTAAAATATTAGATACTTCCTGTTTCTCTTATGGAAAAATGTGAAATAACCTAGGGAAATATAACTGAAAAAACTCTAAAAAATAATCAAACCTGTTTTGATATGTAATGTGAGAAGGTGTGGTGTTGAAAGGAGATGCCAATAGCCTTCTTTATTTTGTGTAGAGAGATATTCATTTTACTGTGCATACAACAAGAATAGTTGTTCTCTCTATATTTTAAGGAGACTGTTACTGCTCCTCCTCTCATTCTACTGTGTGAAAGCTCACAGTAAAGTCCAATGAATGAGGCAAAGCTGCTCTACTGCCTCACAAGTGAAAATCAAGTTGATTAAATGAATCAGACTTTGAAGCAAAATATGAAAACTCCTGGCAAAACTTGCAATGTTTTAATTTCCTATTCAGAATTTCAAAATCTCTAATAATGGATTCCATGCTATTTAAAAGTTGTCATCACTGCAGTTATTCTGATGAAATTGCAATAAATGTCAGTGAAGGAGAATGTTAATAAGTAAAATAGTTTCTGAGTTAAGCATATTTTAATCCCCTACAGAATTCACCACCTGCTCAAATAGTATATTACTCTGTCTCCAAATCAAGAATAGTCATATTTATTCAATGGTAACTGTTAAGCTAGTTTGGTACTAAGGTACTGTAAAGCATCAGATTAGCATTTACCATAAGACAGTTTTAATTTACTCAGCATATTACAAATAAGTGGTATAGATGCCCTGGGAATATGCTCATCACATTAATAAGAGACCATTGACATCTTCTGATTTTGATGTTATAAAATTTTATAACTTTATCTTCACTGAATCTAACAAGGAGGTATTTGTGCTAATGAGAGAAAATTTTTATACTAACTTCTCTAAATCCACCAGCCCTTAGTAAAAATATTAAAGGTAGAGGCAAAACTAAATGATTACCAAAAGATATTTAGAATAACAATTCCTTTTTCCTTTCTTTGCAACAATTGTTTAATTAATGTTTAAGATCAAGCCCTTTTCTTTGTTACTTATTCCTACATAATAGTCTACATAATGAGTCAACTGATAACAGGCAGTTTAAGCATACATTTCCTTACTCACCATTTCTGAGGCTCAGGTACTTGGGAATAGCTTATTTTGGTGTTTCTATCTTGGTGTCTCTCATCAAGTTGCTATCCAGATTTCATCTGGGGCTGTAGTCAACTGAAGCCTTGACTGGACTGGAAAATCATCTTGGAAGAGTTTCTAGCACTGACTGTGGAGGGGAACCTCAGCTCCTCATTGGCACATGGCACACTATGACAGTTCCAAATCACATGGACCCCTTCGCAGGACTACTTGAACATCCTTAGGATTCTCTGAGGAGTGAATTTGCCTACAGAAGCAGATGGAAGGCCAAAGTGCCTTCCATTTTCTGGGCAAAGAACCATATAGTGTCTTCTAAACCTTCTCTAATGTTCACACAAGTCAGCCCTTTAATGGGGGGGGGGAACTTCATAGAACAAAGATGTATAAGAGGTAATATTCATTGAGGTCCAAAGCTATGTTCAATATTTACCTTTAACGTCATATCAAGGGAGTCTGGAAATATTCTACAGTATCTCTATTTTATGAGTATTCACTTTATCAGAACCAACCCTATTGGGAAATTACTGAAATCAGCTGTTGAATAATTTTTAAAATACCCTTTCAAAGTTCATTCTCATTTTTCCTAACAAAATAGATTATCAGGCCAGAGAAGTGAATTCACATTTTGCTTATTTCCCCTTTTGAATGCCTTATGCCCTATTTTCCCTGTGCCTTACTCTTCTGGCATTTGAATAGTTTCCACTTTTTTCAGGCCTCACTTATATCTTACTTATTGACAGCAAAGAGTTATACCTATTCCACCAATTTGAGCCACCAATTGGCCACATACTATATTTTTGCTGAGCATCAGTTAATGGCTTCTACGTATAAGTTGCTCTTTCTCAAGCAGAATATACTTTTGAATGGACATCTTACATTTAGTTTTTTATATTTTTTAACCATTCATTATATCACTGACCATAATTCTGATCACAGTGTAAATATAACATAATATTTATGCAATTGAATTATGTGTACAAATGTAACTGTCAGTAGCATCTCAAGCAATGCTCTATGTCATAAGTTGTACAATTTATCTGCCCTTTAAAGAAAAAAAGTGACTCTTTGAAAGAGTAATTACTATTTGCACAATTCTTGTAGACTATATTTTTCCATAATTAGACATTAATTTTTGAGGGTTTTCTTCAAAGATATCATTTTCTGTTGATCAGAATATCTTAGAAAATTCAAATTCCAGAATACATTTAAACCTACTCTTCAGTCAGTTTTACTTTCTTGTTAAAAGGTTTCTTTTAAATTTGCAATGTTATTTAAAAAAAAATCTTCCTGGAATTTTTGTCATAACTCAATTAGATCTGACAGCACATTTCAAATTCCACTTTTACTTGAACAGATTACTGTACCAATCTTCCTTCAGGCATTCACTTTCATTATTAATTAGCACACATATCATGTAGCTAAAGAAAGATAGGCTTTTTATGGCCAGAGTTTTTCTCTCAATTGACTGTAATGGCTTATTCATTTCTGGTGACTTTGAGGTTAATTTTTAAAATTCAATTTTAACTCTTTATTTATTTTTATTAGTTGAAGCACATAGATTTCAGTGTTTTCAAGTGACTGGGGTGGTACATGGAATCTCTCTCTACTCCATTGACAGTGTTTGAGTCTACAAACAGCTTACCTTTATTTGATTATTGCATACTCTTCATTAAAATCATATTTTGTTCTTAATAGTATCTATAATGCTTTATAAATAGTACTTTTTTCAATTAAGGATTATTTACTAGTAATCTATTGTAGAGGATAAGTTACATGCATTTAATATGTACCTATGAATGTAGGAATCATTTATTAATTTATCAGTAGTGAATATATCTGTATTTTCATTTTGAGCTCCAATTAGTATTTACATATGGGCTTCTACAGCTTAATTCTGAGTCTCACTTATCCCTTAATGTTCTCTTTTGCCTGATTTCCCATTTCTATAATAGTTCAAGAAGACAGCTGAAGTCTGACTCTCTTTTTTGGGGAGGGGTACCAGGGATCAAACTCGGGTCCTTGGACTTGCGAGTCAGGCAGTGGAACCACTCAGTTAAATCCCTGGCCCTGAATTCTGACTCTTACCCCAAACATTATTTATGCTTGCTCTTATATTTGGGCCAAGCAACCACTGTAATGTTTACCACCACTATAGTCTGTGAAAGTGAAAGAGAGAAAAACATTTCCACCATTCACAGAGTAGGGTAATCAACCTAGAATGCTCCACACAAAATCTGGGCTAACATTTCAACCTATTTGGTATTCAAATGTAAACTCTGATAGAAATTTGGACTATACTTGATTTTAGGGTTGACCAAATCATATGGTTGTAATTTCAAGTCAGCCTGATTCTGAAAGGTCAAGTCCAAGAGTTTCGCATCATTGACTTTAGATCTCAATTTTTTATCAGGGGGCTCATTTCTCTATTAAGCTGTTGTTGCTCATCCTCATGTGTTTAAAGGTACACAAATTTCAGGAGAAAAGTAATGAGGTCTTTTTCCTTGCTCTTTTAGGAAAACATGTTGACTCTTCATAAATAATTCTCTCCACCTCTCCTCAGCAAACATTATGCATGTGAATAAGTTTCTAATGTGGAGAATAAAACCAAGTTCTTCCTCAGTGGAAAAGCTCATAGATATTTGAAAGATATGACATACATACAAATATATATTTACAATAGTATCGATGTATGCATACATGTATATATGTGTATACATATTTTATGAAAATTTACTCCATGTTTTATGAAAAATTCTAGGTTAAAAACTGAAAACAGAAATTGAAACACAACTGCCAAAAGAATAATTTGAGAAGACAGATAAGAGCAAAAACTTTTTTCTGGTATATAATAGCACCCTATTGGATACAAATACTATACTGTATTTACTGATAAATATAAAAAATGACAAAAAAAAACTTATATAACTGTATGTTTTTAAAAGATGAAAGTCATGTATTATGGTCTTCTCTAGAATTCGAAATAGAATCACTTTGAATCATGATCCTTGTAAAATAGTAAAATGTTAAATCAAGTATCTATCAGAACAAATTATTCTGTAGTTTAGTGCTGATACTATTTATATTCCTGTGCTTTTGGTATGAATTTACTGATAGAGAAAAACCTGTTACTTTTGATATCATGGATTTCAAATCATTTTGCTTCAGGGAGTTGTTTACTAATGCCATTTTCAATTTGCAATCTTGAGGTAGGCTTAATGCACCACTTGAAATACAGCAGATTTTCATCTATAAGTTTATCTCCTGTATAATGAAATCTAAAACTCTGCTTTGGGCTTCTGGATATCACAACCAAAACACATCTTCTGGCTTATTTCAACATTTCAAGATACATGAATATGTCATGTCTCTCAGTGGACAACCAAAAATCTATATTTTATGAACAAACACATTTAAACTGACATAAGCTAGAAAATTTATTAATGATTGAATAGCATAATATAATATTTGACTTGTCTTAGGAATTGAAGTTCTATAAGTGATCATAATATTTAAGGAAATGATGTAATTATGATATGAGTTTGAAGAGCTATGAAATGCAAGATAAAATAAATTGAGAAATATTATAAATTATTTACTGATAACATCACAGACAACTTGAGTAGACTGATAAATATATAATCTTTCAACACCATGGATAGGCTCTAAAAAGAAAGTATGTCTTTAAAGCTTCTTTAAAATTAATTCAGGCCCATAAATCTGTCAAATGAATCATCATTTATAATTATTTTCAATCTTTAATTGCCTGAACATGTTGAATATGGTAAAGCATAATGCTAATGAAACAATATGTATGCTTATTTGTTTATAGATATGAAAAGTATCTCCTCTCTTAGCTTGTTTTTTAAGGGGTTCTTCCTAAGAAATGATAGACTAAAAAGGATGAAAAAGCAATATAGAATTGTAATTCATAGTTACAAACATACTAGTCACTGACAATGATCAATTTTCACTGAGGATCAAGATGAGCTGAAAACAAAATCAAATCTAATGGCTTCATTTGTTTAATTAAAATATTTGATAAGATATAAATAAGGTAAAATACAGAGACAAGTTGTTTTTGTCAGTTTTCTGTTATTTTATCAAAGTAGTTGACTTATGAGCTTATTAATAGAAAATGGCTATTTAGGTGTACAGTTTGGAGGTTCTCTCTGTGGTCTGCTGGGCCTTCTTGCTTCTGGGCGAGGGGTGAAGTAGAACATCATGGTGCACACAAGGTGTAGGAAGCCTATTCAGGTCATTTCCAAGAATAAAAAAGAAAGGAGGTCCCAATATCTCCCTTGAAGCCACGCCCTCAGTTACCTAACTTACTCACCTCAGGCTCCACCTCTTAATGTTCCCACTACCTCCCAGCAGTGCCTCCTTGGATACTAAGCCTTTCCCACCTGTTGATGTTAAAGACAAGATTACTCAAATGTCATCAACTTACCCTTCTATGTCTCTGGTTGTTTGACTTCCATAAGGAAAAATAAAAATTAAAGATAAGAAGATTAATTTTTCCATTAAAAAGATATGATCTCTCTCTTCTTTAGAGGATTTACTTTAGAAATCTTACAATTCTTAAGTACTTTCTCCTCTCTATGAAATTTTTATGTACATCCTTTCAAAAACTAGATTGGCCTTTATCCACTCTATAACCCAAGAACGTCTTTTTCAAGACCCACTATCTATTTGTTTAAAATGTAAAATTCAAGGAAATTTGCATCCTTGTCTTCTAGGTTCTGTTGTGGAGTAGGAACCTCACTTGAGTATGTATCTTTCTTTAAGTTGCAAAACTAATTAATATCATTAAGCTATGTGAAGTTTAGCTTTCCTCTAGAGAAGCCAATTATTTTTACCTAACGGTCAGACTTAACACCAGTTGAACCAAAGATGAAGTGGTGCTATTTTTTTAATTTGAGGACTAGTTATGTTTTATGTTAAGAATATACATGGGTTTTACCTAGTTGATGGGTTTTAAAAGGGCAAGATTTATTTCTGGTTTTCCAATGTTTTAGCAGATTGTTATGCTGATCAGGACCTTGTATAGTGTTTGTTCAGTGTTTAAACTATTTTCATTATGTGCTATTAATGTACTATGAGTTAAGAGAAGATTTTGTTTAATAATCATTTCTCAAGATTTACTGTAAGATTCATATAGCTAAATGCAAATCTCACAAAAATAAGACAGGTTAATGCCTAATTAATTATCCGATGTTTCAATTAGATATATGGCAAACTGGAAACACTGGTTAACTTATCATGATAAATAAATAATGCCAAAAGATGCATCTTTTTATCCAGTTGTGAGTATTGAATTAGACATCTCCATTATGTATCCCAGAAGCCTCAAAGCAAACATGCCCAAGTGCAAGCATTGTATCACATCCAGCCCGAACACTTTCTGATGTAATTTAATGCAATCACTCCTGACCCGTGTTTCCAAGAAAGAAGGTAAATAAGTTTTTACTCATCCTGATTTCCAATCAGCCACGGGCGAATGTGAACAATACCTTCTGAATACCTGTCAAATTTATCAAATCTTCTCCATTTTTCAGTCATTATATAAATTCAAATAATTAGCATTTCATACTGGTGTATTGCAATAACTACTGAAATGGTTTTCCTAAATCCATTCTTGTCCTATCTCATTCATTCTTCATATTTCAGCCCAAGCAGTTTATTTAAAAACTAGAGTTCCCAGTCTCTTATTTAAAATGCTCAGTATTATTTCTAACTTAAGATTATATGTATGTATTTTATATAGAAAGAGAGAGTCTGCCAAAAAATGTAGACACACCTCAGCAGTTCACTGTACTCATAAATGTCTGGAAGCTGATGCCCACCACTTTGAGCACCTCTTATAATTATAGAGGCCAAAGGTAACTTTTAGTCATCTCATGATTTCTCAATAAATTTAGTATTGAAATATTTATACAAGTCTTTTTCCTGAGGTATATATTTTGGACCACCTCTGTCTCTTTCTCTCTCTTTTATATACACACACACACACACACACACATATAATTTCATTAATTTTAAAAAAATTTTGCTCATATTGGCAGGCTGAAATTTGTGTCACTATGCCTCATAAACTTTGCAGTTTCTTCACATTGAACTGCTTTCTGTTTGTCACTCATCATTTCTTTTCTCTTTTTTCTTGTTTTTCTTTTTGGTTTTCAAATTGTTTTAACCACTGCAATTGTGCACTCATTCATTGGCTTCTATGTTCCCAGTGTTCACTTATGTCAATGTGCTTCTTTTTGGAGTATACCTTTTGGCCAGATTTACCTTCATAATTTTATGCCTTAGTATTACAGGGAGACATTTCCCCTTAGAGCTCTGATTCCTCTAATGAGATTGGACTTTTCAAGCCATGAATTTTTCATTTAAGGAATGGTAAAATGGTATATAAAACAAATTCTGGAATCTAGGTGTGTTTCTTGCTTTTGGAATAATATTTTTATATGACGTCACAGCTGAAAAAGAAGGAAATATCTGTGACATATCTATAAATATGTCTATATGTAAATATCTGTATCTCCATGAAGACAACACATGAATTTATATTACTTCTACACTCCAATCTGTTATCAAATTCATCTTTCTACGCCCTTTCTTTGATCATTTATACCTACTACTCCAAATATGAAAATCCAGCTCCCACAATTCCCTAAAGCTCTTTACTAGTGAATTAAAAATTGTTAATCTATACTTCATAGGAAAAACCTTTAGTAATGAGAGTAAAATGTTATGTACAGTTCTTTGCCTTTTTCATTAATCTGACGGACTTCACTCATTTCCAAAGTTATCTAGGTCACCACATTTTCTCCCTCACTATCTTCAAGGAAGTTGCTTTAAATACTAAATCAAATAAGTATTAATATTGAGTTTGATTCTTTTGCCACATGTCACTCTATCATAGAATTTTCAACCTTCTAAATTTTTAAATTTGTAGACAGTAAGATTGCACTTTTTTTTTTTTTGCTTTTGAAGCAAAACATTTACTGGTACATTTTAGACATGCATAATGATACTCATTATAGGGACTTTGCACCTGTGCATGATATATCCTGCCTCCTCTTTTTTCCCCATTTTCCCCCGACCTCCCCTCCCCACCCTATATACAAAAGCTTTATTTCCATTTTTTCTATAATATGAAGTTCTATTGCTTTTAGCAAATACTTAATGATTTATATTCACCATTTTAGTATCAAAAAGACTATTTTCCCAGGGTTAAATATCAGTTCTTCTATTTAGTATCCTCTGATACCACTCCTACTCAATCATTGGCACATATTATTCTTTTTACCATTGCTATATATTTTCCTTCTACAAAATGTCAGAAACATACAGTATGTATGCAGTCTTTACAGATCTGTTTCTTGAATTTATCAATATGCATTTTAAAATTCACCCATTAAATTTATGGACCACTAGCTCTTTTTAAATTACTAAAAAATATTCCAATGAATATGTGGACCAGTTTGCATATATTCACCTACCAGGATCTGTTCCAGTGTTTGGCAATTATGAATAAGGGTGCTATTTATATTTTTATACATGCTTTACATGACTATAAGTTTTATAATTATTAGATAAATAAATAAAAGGGAAATTACAGATCATACTGTAATACTATTGTATATCCTTTCTTGGACATTTTCTTAACAGGTTAGCATACATTTTGTGTCTTAAAAACACCAAGGATGTATTCTGTTGCTATCCTGGTATCAATGTGTCCAAATAAAAGTGTCAGCAGCTCTTGTTCCCTTAGGATTCTCCAAGAGAGAATTTGTCCCATTTCACTTCAGCAAGTTCTGATGTCAGTCAGCACATTTTGTCATGTTTTTGCTTGATGATACATCACTCCACAGTCTGCCTCAGTTTCCCATGGCCTTCCCTTCTAGGTATCACTGTATCTTCTCCTGTTATGTGATGGATAACAGATCTGATCTTACAGTGCAGAGTCCACTCTGATTCTAGGATGGTTTCCACTTGAGATTTTCAATTTAGTTATGTCCTTATAGGATATTTTTCTAAATATGCTAAAACCAGATTAACCATACTGTGCATAATGATTGCAGCTTTCTGTTACAAAAAAACAACTTAAAAATTTTAGCTATGAGTCAGAGTCAATATAAGTAAATACACCTGGCTCTATTTCTTACACTAGTATGTTGTTCAAAATAATCATATTAATAAAATTGGGCTGAAGATGTAGCTCAGTGATAGAGAGCTTGCCTAGTAGGCTCTGGATTTGATCCCCAGCACTGGGGGGGAAAAGAAAAAAGAGAAAAGGGAAGAGAAGAGGAGAGGAGAAGAGAGGAGAGGACAGGAGGGAACAGGAGGGAACAGTAGGGGAGGGCAAGAGAATGTAGGAGAGGGGAAAAGGGAGAACAACAAAAGAGACCCAACTTAAATATGCATAGGAGACAATCTGACCTGTAGGCATGTGACTTACTTGAAGCTTATGTATGAACTTCTAAGTTCATTCATTTAAAAACATTTTCAGTTTTAACTAACAAATGTTAAGGATTTTTTAAATACTGAGTTCACTTACAAAGAAACAGCGAACAGGTGCCCAAGTGTTGTATATATTGCTATGTCATTTTTAGTTGAACAACTTTTCCATAGTGATTAGAGAACTTTTAAACAGCCTCCTTTTTATGGACTAAGAGTAGGAATGACACATACTCACTAACTAAAATGAAGACAAATATTCAGAATAAATTACAGTTGTCATTTAGCCTTCACACTTTGAAAGACTGAAAAACATAGTCACCCATTTATAAGAGTAATATCTTGTCAATCAACCATGAACAGTTTTCATCTATAAGTAGTAGGGTAGAACTATGTACATGTGACATTCAAACATATTATCCTAAAATTGTATGACATACTGAAAATGTTACATAAGGAACACTTGTTTTTGTATTCCTTTTAATTCTGGTACCTTTTTATGGATATTGTTTTTTTTTTCTTTTACACGGTGTATCAGAATTAATAGGAAATGACATCCTTTTCTCAAAGAGATAAATGATCATTGAAAATCAATGTAGCTGCTTAATATATAAGACTTTACCAGTCCAGTCTGCTTTACTTTTTCATAATGCCACATACATAAAATATACTTTAGCATGTTAATATAATTCTGTGCAGTTCCTTGATGAGACATCATTTAAAATATAACATGAGGACTAGATGTACAAGACTATATGCATTCATTGGAACTGTGTCATGTTTAAAGGTTCCTCAAAAGATAAGATGCTAAACTTTGAATTTGATATTAATATTCTTTCCTTCAATAAGAGTAGAAAAATAAATTATTATATTTTTTAAAAATTAAAACAAAATAATTCATAACAGGAAAACTGCTTTTAAGATTTCTGCATGTGAAGGATTTCTGTATGAAAATGTTAACATATCCAGGTAAAAGTTTTCTTAATTTAGAGTAGGGAAGAAAGGAAAGCTGATTATTTGGATATATTTTGATTTGATGATTGTTTTTCCTCATTTATTCATTTAACGTGAATGTTTTATGTTTGTTTTTTCTCAACTCATTTTGCCCTGTATGCATAAAGAAAATGATGGCTTTCCATGGTGCTGTGACATTACAGGGCACAGGCATCCACAGATTGATGTTTTGTCCCCTCTTCCTCAGTATGTGCTCTGTGGAGCAGCTGACTTGACCTTCTGATCAGCAGAGGCGAGACTTGTCTTTTGTTATGGAGAGGCTGCTAATCATCTTGTCTGGCTCAGGTCTCAGGAGCCCTGGGTGAAAGTCTCTGCAACATTTTAGATAACTTTTTCTCCACACTCTCTGAATCTATGTTATATTCTTTTGTAGGCTTTAGCCCAGGATTTCTATAGCACATCATCCCGTGGGAGGGGGGTGGGCTCATCTCACCTGCTGCAGGGGTGGAGAAGGTGGTTTAAGACATAGGCTCAGTTCCAAAGAAATACAGGAATCATGTGCTGATTCAATGTTTGTGAAGTTTGAGACTCTTCAGCAAGTGCTCTGTCCGACTATTCACTCTGTTTCAGGCACTTTCCTGAATGGGACCCTTCTACCTCAGTACGACACTTCCTCATATAGTGGTTTCCTCCCAGGGTTACAAAGAGATGCTAGCAATACAAGCTTTTTCTGACTTTTCTCTCTGTCTATCAACATACAAAACACCTCCCAGACTCATCAGCAGATGGAAGGTTCAGTCTCATTCTAAATGTTTGCCTTTCCTACCTCAGAGTTTTGTCCCTGTTATGCTTCGTTCATCACTCCCTACCACAGTCAGCAAACATTATGATTTATTGTGAGTCTTTGATATTCCCTCTATATTATGAAATTATTATGTTGTGGACTCTCCATTCTCATTCTTGATTTGTTATACGTTAAAGGACTAGTTTTCTTCTTTTATTAAAAAAGTCATCTAGCTTTTCAGACAATTGTTAGAAAATCAGTAATCTATGTTTTAAGGGTTTTTTTAAATTCATGCTATAAATTTATACAATCTTTCCTCCACCCCTAGAACAGTAAAAGTCATTTTCTAGACAGAAATTTTAGAGAAATAGAAAGAATGTGATGGACAAAGAGCTGCAAAGAAGAGAGAAGTACATTTCATAAATCTTACTTCCTTTACATATATGTCCTCACAGGCAGAATGCACACACCAGGGGGAACACACATGGTAGTATAGACAATATGGATCATGTCTAGCTTTCCAGGAAACCAGAATAAATCTACAAGAAAGAGATTTATATCATGCTTGCCAGAGAGTGAGCCTGTAGTTCTTTGCAATTCAGACCAAAGAATAGAATCTTTTTTATTTCTGTCATATGCATATATATTAATGTCAAATGTATGGCATAAAACACTTAATGTGAGGAAATCAAATATCTAAAGTTCGCAGTATCACTGAAATATTTTTAAAATCATTTGTCTTTTTATGAGATTTACCAAGACCTTTTTTACTGTATGTCTTTGACCATTGTTCTTTTGATATTTCTCCAAATTTTCACCCACTTTTAAAACATTTTCTAGGAGCACTGAAATATTACAAGTGGCCTACAATATTATAAAATGAAGCATAAATAAAGCAGATCTCTCTACAAATAAAACAAAAAACAATTTCTTTTGCTAATTTAAATTTACTTCCACTGCTACATAAAAATACCAAAATGTCAATATTTATTGCCTATCAGGTTGAAGCAGGCAATTAGTGCATGGCCAGACAGCCTGCATGTGGGCATGACCTGTCAATCATGGAGAAAGAGGACAAATGTTCAGGAAAGTTCCCAAGGCCTACACCTGGGACCAATCAAAAAGTGCTATTCTTAATTCTTCTGGCCCAGATCAAGCAGGTTTCTGATAGAACAGCCACAATCTGACATCAGCCTGAGGACTGGGGGCACAGAAGATGGTCACGATCAACCTGCTCGCCACTGTGCTCTATACTTTTTCTTCTTAAATTGGCCTGCACTTTTTCTGCAGAGCATACTTCTTTTTTTTTTAACTTTTAATAAATGCAAAGCCTGGATACCTTTTTTGCTTCTTTGTCCAATTCTTTCTCAGGACAAGGACCTGGAGAGAATCTTTAAAGGAGTCCACGGGATCCCAATGACAAGGTGAGTTTCTAATCCATATTTCTATTTTATAATATTTAAATCAAGTTACATATATGTTTTGAGATTCATTATTGCACAGCAAGTTCATTTGTTGAGGGTTAAGGTATTTGTTCTATTACTATCTATTCAACTGTAAGACACTAAAATAACCTTTTCAGTTCTCAGGGGTGTTTTTTATATAATAAAAATACAATATTTATTGGAAAAGGTGTAAGGGAAAAATACCATAATTTTACAGAATTCTTTTGTTTTGTGCAGAATGCTATCATTATTCAGTAGTTTGTGAAAATAAAGATTTTTTTTTAATTGGAGGAGGTAGTATGGTTTTTTCTGACTTTAACTTTAGGTAAAGACCAGAGAAGTTATCGTTTTCATTTTTCACATGAAGATGTAGTTAGAAAACTAAAAATTAAAAACAATATGTTTTAATATTTAAAAAGTAGTGTTATCCAGATTCAAAAAGAAAATTCATGTAAATATAGAGGCATCAGGAACATTAACAAAAGCCTCCATTCATGATAAATATTTTGCATAAAAGTTAAAGCCTCAGTCCAATAAAGGAATCTACTAAAATCCTGTAACTACCATCATAAATTGAGATGAGAGATTATAGTTATTTTCCTAAAATTAGAAAAAGAGTATGAATATATTCCCTCTTTTTTCCATTTTAAATAGGAACAAAATTTTTGTAAATAGGGAGGGCTGGAGGGGTTGAAGGGAGGGCTGGGCAAGGGTGAAAAACAAGAACCAAGAGAGACTATGTAAAGGTGCAAATTTCCAATGATGAATGTCATTATATTGTATACCTAAAATGTACCAAT
>NW_004624731.1:25159433-25221203 GCF_000247695.1 Heterocephalus glaber | reverse complement strand
AGCAATCAGAAAAGAGAAAGAAATAAAAGGAATAAAGATAGGAAAGGAAGAAGTTAAACTGTCATTATTTGCTGACGATATGATACTTTACATAGAAGACCCAAAAAACTCCCCCAAAAGACTTCTCGACTTAATTGACAGATTCAGTAGAGTAGCTGGATACAAGGTCAACACTCAAAAAACAAATAGCAGACTCACTGAGAGAGAAATTAGGGAAATGATTCCTTTTACAATAGCATCCAAAACAATAAAATATCTAGGAATCAATCTAACAAAGAAAGCAAAAGACCTCTATACTGAAAACTACAGCACTCTGAAAAAAGAGATTGAAGAGGATACAAGAAAATGGAAAGACATCCCTTGTTCCTGCTTAGAAGAACCAATATATTGAAAATGGCCATACTTCCAAAACTACTATATAGATTCAATGCAATGCCAATTGAAATTCCTACAATATAATTCACAGAACTAGAGAAAACAATCCAAAAATTCATTTGGAACCATAAGAGATGTAGAATAGCTAAAGCACTTCTAAGCAACAGAGACATGGCTGGGGGTATCACAATTCCCAACTTGAAACTAATACTACAAAGCTACTGTGATAAAATCAGCATGGTACTGGGAAAGGAACAGACCTGAGGATCAGTAGAATAGATTACAAGATGCAGAAACAACTCCAGACACACTCAGCCACCTCATCTTGGACAAAGGATCCAACCACCATTATTGGAGGAAAGATAGCCTATTTAATAAATGGTGTTGGAAAAACTGGATTTCAACCTGCCAAAGATTGAAACTACACCCATACCTATCACCATGCACTAAACTAAGATTGAAGTGGATTAAACATCTAAATATTAAGACAGAAACCCTAAACTTACTGGAAGATAAGTTAGGTAGAACTCTTGAAGACTTTGGCATAGGAAAAGACTTCATGAACAAAACCTCAGCATCATGAGAACTAGCAGAAAGAATCAATGACTGGGATCTTATGTTATTAAAAAGCTTCTGCACTGCAAAACAAACCACCAACAGAGCTAACAGACAACATACAATGTGGGAAAAAAATTTTCGCTGCTGTACCTCAGACAAAGGACTACTATATAGAATATATAAAGAATTGAAAAAATCAGACCCCCAAATTCAAAGATCCAATTCAAAAATGGGCATGTGAAATGAACAGACATTTCTCAGACAAGGAAATAAAAGCAGCAAAAAAACATGAAAAAATATTCAACATCACTCGTCATTCAAGAGATGCAGATGAAAACAACACTGAGATTCCATCTCACCCCACGAAGAATGGCTGCTATCAAGAAATCAACAAATAACAAATGCTGGCAGGGTTGTGGGGAGAAAGGAACCATTCTGCATTGCTGGTGGGAGTGCAGACTGGTGCAACCACTGTGGAAGTCAGTATGGAGATACCTCAAAGAACTAGGACTAGTGGTCCCATTTGACCCAACTATACCCCTGCTGGGTATCTTCCTAAAAGAATTAAAAGAATCATACCACAGTGATATATGTGCACCCATGTTCATAGTGGCACAGTTTGTAATAGCTAAAGATTGGAAGCAGCCCAAGTGCCCATCAACTGGAAACTGGACAAAGAAAATGTGTTTTTTCTAATAAAATGCAGTACTACTTAGCCATAAAGAATGAAAAACTAGAGTCATATATAGCTAAATGGATGCATATCAAGGCCATACTCTTAAGTGAAATAAATAGGACACACATGTGCAAATACTGAATAGTTTCACTAGTGTGAGAAACTGATAGTGTGAACAAGAGTTAAAATGATTAAAATAAATAATTGATAATTTGAAATAGGAAAAAAGGTCCAAAGACAAAGGAGTGAAGGGAGGGGAAGGGGAAAGGAAAAGAGGGCAAGGAAAAACTATGAGAAAAGAAAAAAAATGGAAATGAAATCTATGTAAATAGGGAAGGGTGGAGGGGGTGAAAGGTGCACAGGTAATGGGGAAAAAATAAGAACCAAGATATATCATGTACAGGTACAAACAACCAATGATAAATGTAAATGAATTGCATACCTAAAGTGTACCAATAAAATGTACCAATTAAATTATTTTTTTTAAAAAGTAAGTATGTAAAGATTTGTAGTGCATACATGGAATGTTCTTTCAGAGATTTGAGCTAGGTGTAGTGGTGCATGTCTGTAATATCAGTATTCAGAGAGGCTGAGTCAGGAGGATCGCAAGTTTAAATCCAGCCTGACAAATTTAGTGCCCTAGCAAAACTCTGGTTCAAATTTTTTTTAAATCAGTAATTTTTAAAGGAAAAGATGTATTGAGCTATGAAAAGATATTGCTAAATCTCAAATGTATATACTAAGTGATGAAGGAAGTCTAAAAAGTCTTTGTACTATAAGATTCAATTTACTTGACAATCTGGAAAGTAGGGATGGTTAAGAGACCAATGGTTGTTGCTAAGGGTACTGGGTGGTAACTTCAGATAGATGCAGAATGTGAACATTTTAGTGTGATTAGAAGTACTCCATATAAAATTGTGACACTCTATATTCTTCAAAGTTCACTAAACACCTCACAGAGTGAATTTTAATATATGCAAATCTTAAGAAAAAATTAGGAGGCTGAAGTCTCACAGGATCAAATTCAGACTTGACAAATAACTAAACATCACTAAACAAGAACATCACTAAAAGGGGGAAATAAACGGTGCAATCTAACTAATTTTGGAATTGTATATAGTCTGGAAGATCAAAGGCAAAAACACTGCACATAAGTTTGGTACTCTGGTTGATATAATTTCTTCCCTTAGGTGTATGACTTCTAAAAATTGAAATATGTATTTAATATATTTACTTAAAATATACATTTAAAAACTGACAAAAAGTATACCTTAGTTTCTCCTTCCAGAGATAACAGATACATACATGATTTGATTTTAAACCTTATAAAAATTATAACAAAAATTGATGATAATATACAGAACTTTTCTTCAAATGAAAAATTGTAGAGAGCATACTGATTGACTTAAATTCTTGGGACACCATTATTTAATATAACTATGAGTGTGTGAAAGAAGAATTGTAACAGTATATTAGCATCTCAATGTCTTTTTTTTCACATTTTTAAATTTTAATGTAATACAAGTAGATATTAATAAAGAAAATATAAAAAATTCCAAGAAAAAATAATTTTCCTAATAAAAATAATTGGAGAATAATAATGGTAAATATACTGTTTATCATGATCTTAAAAGAATATATTTTTCATTTGGTATTCTATCTCTCAACTCTTTTCCTGAAAATACTATACCTGTTTTTTGCATAAAACATTTTAATTATCAACAAAGTATCTCACACTCAGTATAATTTTGAACAATTTCTTCCTATTTCACAATATCTTATTTACTTGGATTCAGCAGATATAGAATTATTGAAGAGTAAAAGTAGGGTTGAAAGGACACCTTATCCCTAGTGTTTTTCTTCTATTTATTCAGAGAGTAGAATTAAGGCAAACCATTTTTAAAGATTAAGTTGATTGCAAAATCGAGAAAGAACTGAGCATCCAGTGTGGATTTTGTTTCATAGAGCACTTTTTTCCTCACGCTGGCACTGGAAAAGCACACTTTCTTATAGAAGACTCTTCACTCAGGAGTCAGGAGTCATAAATAGAAGGCACAGTGAGAATCAACATCCTCCTCCATGCTGCATGCAGCTGAGGTTCTAAATTCCAACCCACTGAAGTCCTTACTGTTAATCTTTATCTTGCATCTCTGATTTTCAAGGGTCAATAAGACTGCAGCCTGAAGCCACTTTGTCATAGAATACAACCTTGAAACTAGTTCCAGATAACATACTGTTCAGGATTTTCAGTTTGGAGCATGTGACTATCATCAAAGACTGACTAATAAAAGTGCAAATAGTGGGCCGGGGATTTAGCTCAGTGGTTTTGCTGCCTGCTGCACAAGCGCAAGGGCCAGAGTTCGATTCCAATACCAAAAAAAAAAAAAAGTGCAAATAGTGAGGGCCGTTTAGGCATAAGTCCCCGAGTGTAAAACCGAACACAGTACACGCTTCTCATATGGGTGGGAAATAACCTTTTTGCCAATCCACTAAAATGAAAGAGTATATGTAAATACACTATAATTTAGATTATCCCTCCTGATATATCGTGCACTGAAAAAATAAGAAACAATCCTACTAAGATAGCTCAGAAAACCCAGACAATTACCTAGTTTTTCTCAAATATAAATATCGATGTTAATAAGTAGAGAATGTTGAAGAACAAACATGAAAAGGGAGAAAATTTCAAAATTAAATGAAGAACATATGTGACTTAATTAGCATTGTAAGAAATGAAGGGAAAAACTTTAGAAATGAAACTTCTTAATAAATATACTAAAATAAAATTTTAAAATAAGAAAAATGGCTCTGCATAAAGAGCAAAATGAATATGAAAGAAGCTTTAAATGTTAAAACTATGGTCAACACCACCAATAAATTATGACATTGAGACATTGAGAACCCTAGAAATATGTCCAAATACTCTTACAAACAGATTAACTAAGAAAATAAATTCAAAATATGAGAGAATAGCTAAGGGACCAAGTTTCAATCTACAATTTGTTATAATAATAACATAGGAAGAAACCACATAAAGAGCCTATTTTTTGCACTAAGATTCTATTTCCAATCTAAGTGTTGCATTCCCTTCAACTTTAATAACATATCTTCTTCAGCACTATTTTTCATATTGGGAGGTCTTTATATTTTTTTCAAATTTTACTTTAGTGTCACATATACACTTGGTTTTAATAAACGCATTCATGCATTTTGCATAATACAAGCAAAAATGTCCCCCATAGAATCAAACACACATAATTCAATCATTTTTCCCTATCCTCTTCTTCTGGTATGAAATTATAGCAGCTTTTTTTAATGGAGTAAATGTTTAAAGCAAAAGGAAGAAAATTCATGGTAAAAATGTTGCTCTCTTAAACGGAGCATGTAGTGTGCACCTGTACCCTCAGCTACTCAGGAGGCTGAGGAATGAAGATCAGGAGATTGTGTCCACTCTGGGAAACACAGGGAGACCCCCATCCACATAAATAAATAATAAAGAAGCCTCTCTCTTTGAATTATTAAGTTAGAATTGAAGGAAACTTTCTTAGTTAATGAAATTTACCAAATACATAGAATTGGTAATTCAAAACTAAGACTCTTTCATTGGAACCAATGAGGCTAAAGCAATTGCTTCTTAATTTTCTTTATCCAAATACAATCCTTCACGAATAAATCAGTTTTTGGGGAACAAAAAATACATTTCCCACATGTGAATTATCTCTGATGATGTTAGGCCTGATAGAAAATCCTACTTCAAAAAATCAGGAAACTGAGGAATTATATAGTTAAGTTAAGTGGTAGGGCACTTGCATTTGTGTAGAATGTATAAGGCCCTGAGTTTCTCATCCTCAAAACTGCCAAAGAGGGGAGGAATATATATATATATATATATATATATGTATGCATGTACATGTGATATATGTTGTTTATGTTATAGATGCATGTGTGATCATACATGCATCTATAACATATTTCTATCATGGTGGCCATAAAGTGGATTGCTGTACTGTACGTATTTTACTATTGAAGGTAACATTTGCCTGGCATTTCCACTCGTCCTATCTATCTATCCTCCTCTCTCTCTAATATGAGCTTTGGCAGGTACTAGCTGGCTCATTGAGATTTCCTGTGGTTTATGACCCAAGATGACAACTGGGACTTCTTTGTGGCTTTCTGATGGTTGTGCCTTTTATGAATCACCTTATATCATTGGAGAAGCTGCTGACACAGAACATCAGGTTGATGGATTACCTGAGCTGCCACTTTCCTGACAGAGGTAAGCAGCAAGTTTTACAGGAAATTAACGGAGGGAAATACACTGAGGGAGAGAAAGAGAAAGTTATGTGCATTACGCATTGACTGACAAAATGATTTGCTTACAGTTCCATGTTGGCTGAGCTGAGAACAGCAGTGAGGAAAAAACTGTCTCATCAATATTTAAAGAGGGGATCATATAACCAACTTGACAGGCCATTTGTAAGTGAAAATTATAGACCAGAACTATAAGCCACAGGGGCCTTTCCTCCCTCACTGACACTTTTCATATTCAGATTTACATAAGAACAAACTAGAGGATATAAAATCTTACACCTGTTTCATTTCTTTACTCCACACATTCTTAAACTGTAGTTCCCAGAAACAGCATTGGTGATGAGAACTTTAAAAGTGCATATCTGCAGATGGATCCTAGATCTACTGAATTAGAAACTTTAGGATAGGATTCTACAATCTGTGTTTTAACAATATCTTTCTGTCATTCTGTTACAAGCTGAATATAATGCTGTCCTTTAGGTTGACATTTGCTGAGTAGAAATTCCCAGATATCTCACAGACTTAGGCATAGCTATTTAATATTCTTCAAAAATATCAATAGCATAATTAATGTATTAGCAGAGAAAATAACACTTCCTGAATTACATTTATCTAACTCTATTGCATGTATACACACAAATAAAAACACATGATATACAATCAGGCTTGTAATTGTTTTACCAATACTGTAAATAAGGATCAAAAGATATAACAGATAATATGAAATAGGAAGAAAAGGTCCAAAGGGGAAGGGAAAGTGGGAAGGGTAGGGGAAAGCAAAACAGGGAATGGAATTACCAGGAGAAAATGAAAAATAGAAACAAAGTCTTTATAAATAGGGAGGGGAGGAGGGGTTGAAGGAAGCAGAGGGGAACGGGGAAAAAGTAAGAACCAAGATAGATTATGTAAAGGTGCAAATCTCCAATGATGAATATCATTATACTGTATGCCTAAAATGTATCAATAAAATTAATTTTTAAAAAGGAAATAGAAAACAGATACTATATTTAAAGTGGATTAACTCCTCTAAGCAAGATGATAATCCATTCAATAAAATGATTTACATGTGTTTATACACTTTGTATTTTTACAGTTTTGGTAATGGAAAGTTTATTACATTGTAAGGCAGCTCAGTCAATCATTAGCCAATCTTTCCATAGCAAGGAGATAAAAAGCCTGCTGTTAAACATAGGTGGGGTTTCAAAAGCATCTTGGGTCTATGGAAAGTATAGAGGGCTAATACAAATTCTAGAAATGCAGAAATACTCTTATGCAAGCATAGAAATACCATCAAAAAATTTCCCTTAGAGCATCTGTTTATTCTGGAAGGAAAATTTGGGACCTTTAGTAGGGACTAGAAAAACTAGAAGCATATTGAGTCATTTTTTCAGGCTAAAAAACTAGAAAATGCAAGGACATGTGGTTCGCCTTCCCCAACGTGTGACGCTAAGGTGGCTAAATTCTAAGCCACTGAGAAGATTGGGACAGCAGACTTGAAGCTTCTAAAAGGGAAAGTAAACTTTGTGCAGTCATTCAGTGTCCAGTAAACAGATTTAAATCCTGATGACAACGGAGAGCTTGCATGTGTGGGGTGTGTGTGTGTGTGTGTGTGTGTGTGTGTGTGTGTATCAGGAAGTTAAATCAGTTTTCTTTAAACATTGGCTTTTCCTCAAGACTTGCCAGACTGAAAACCCAAGTCACTCATTTTCCAAGTTTATGAGTTACTTTTCCTTCAGGAAAATTAGGCAAGGAATTTGATGCAGTGATTTGGAGGCCTACAGACTGCTGAAAGGGCTGGAAGAATGAAGGGTAGAGATACATCTGCTACTGTTCTAGAAATCACAACATAGGAGAATTCCTGAAACTGCCAGTATAATCCTAGCAGTTTATAGCACAAAAATGTGTAATTCACAGGAAGATGAAAATCTTCTGCCATGGGCCAAAGCCCATTTGTCTGCATGCTGCTGTAGCTATAATCTGCTGCATTCCACAAGACACATTTGCTTTTTGGTGGTAAGTACTAGATGGTAAATGGCTGGCAAAACTACCTTGAACATTTATATTTTAGTCTTTCAAATGCTATGAACTGAGGAGGGCCCAAGAAGAAAAACAATAGTGTTCAAATTTCAACAGACTTTTTAGAACTGCCCCCGACTTAAACTGATTTTTCTTATTATCTATCTTTCTATAACAGTTGCAGGGCACCATACTTCTGCTGAAAGAGATATAGATAGCCCTTTTAAAAATGAAGACACATTCACCTCTTCCCAAAAGAAAGAAGAACATAATCCTCACTCATCAATGTATTGCCTAGATAGCCATTCACCTTCTACATATTTTGGATAATATAATTTCACTTTTAGTTCAGTCATAACTTCACTTAGGTTATGTGTACTCAATTCCAAGTGAGATTATTTACTATCCAAATGAGTTTATTTTATACTAACTGTATTTAACCAAGACCAATGTAGACTTTGACAATATTGAGTACTTACATATTTAAAGCTGGATTTTCTAGGAGTAGTTTCCATTTAAACTTTGATTCTCAGAAGAACTATCTCTATCCCAATTTTTCCACTTCTATTCATTCCAGGCTCAAAGTTTTGCTTATTCTTCATTGTACACCCTCAGCTGCTCTCTGACTCAGTAGTGAGTGATTAATTGGAATTTCTAATGGGTAGAAAAGAAAATGAAGTTTATTTTGACATTACTTAAAACTATTGTGATTGACTCACTAAAATTTCTTCATATTTTAAATATTTATTGAAAATAAAACAACATTGCATTGCAATGATTTTAGTAAAATTCAAAATGTACTTTATTTGGACACAGTGGGACTTTTGAAAGCATATAATTTTAGTAATAACTAAATTTAACTTTCTTAATTTAGAAGTTATTCTATCAATATTTTTCTGTATGGGACTTCAAAATAAAAATCCATAAAATACTGTACAGTGAACCCTTGAGTTACAACCAACCTGACATATGAACAACTTGGGTTATGACTGGAATTTTAATTTTAAATTATGAACCAAGTCTTTTTTCTATTCATTAAGTTTATTGGTACATTTTAGGTGTACAAAATGATGACATTCACCATTGGGAATTTGTACCTTCACATGAAATATCTTGATTCTTATTTTTTTCCCCATTTCCCTACCTTCCCTTCAACCCTTCCACTCCTCCCTATTCACAAAGACTTTGTTTCTGTTTTTCCTTTTCTCATATTTCTTCCTTTCCTTTCTTTCCTTTTCCCTATCCCTCTCACTTCCCCTTCCTCTTTCGACCTTTTCTTCCTATTTCACATCATCTGTTATACCTTTTAGTCCTTATTTATACTTTCAGTTTCTCACACCAGAGAAACTATTGGGTATTTACAGGTGTGTCCTATTTATTTCACTTAAAGAGTATGGCCTCCATGTGGATCCATTTAGACTGGAAGACCAGTGGAACAGATGAGAAGATGCAGAAACAACTCCAGACACACTCAGCCACCTCATCTTTGACAAAGGAGCCAAACATCCTCACTGGAGGAAAGATAGCCTCTTTAATAAATGGTGCTGGAGAAATTGGGTTTCAACTTGCCAAAGATTAAAACTAGACCTATATTTCTCACCATGCACTAAACTAAAACCAAAATGGATCAAAGATCTAAATATTAAAACAGAAACACTAAATTGGCTGGAAGAGAGGTTAGGTAGAACTCTTACGAACCAAGTCTTAACTTATGACCTGAGTACTGGCCAGGTGTGTTTCTAGATGGTCTCGATACAGATTTAACCCTTAAAGAGTTCTGGAAGGAAATGACAACATCTTTTCCTGTATGCGGTTAATTGAGAAATCCTGGGCCACTGTCTCTCTAAGGACACTGAGATCTGCCTGTAAAAAGGGGTGATCTAAAGTTATACAGGAGAGAAACTTTGAAGGCAATTGACCAACTTGAGTTACAACCAGTTCTTGAGAACAAATTGCATCCATAAGTCAAGGTTCTACTCTATACTGATGTAGGCATACATATATTAATTCTATGTTTTAACTTTTCACAATTATTTAAATATTAGGATTTTAAAAATCCATTCTTAACATAAATGAAAACTTTACAATTAAATATATTGTTCCAGTGAATAAAATAATGGAAGTAAGCTAATTTAAGAAAAAATTATTGGTGAAGAATAATAGCATGATTGCAGTATTTCATGAAATGTTAGTTCACACTGCCAAACAAAAAAGTAGTTGGTGTTAAAATGTGATGTTCACTCTGAGTATGAGGCAATTTTTTACAACTGCAATTATCTTTATGGATACTATGTTATCTTCTTAGTGATAGGGGAGAACATTTTTATACAGGAACTGACCTTTTCTGAAGAATTTTGTTTTATTTTATTTTTGTGTTCCCTCTTCCTTTCTTAAAATATTGTACTTGATAAAACAGACTTCTTGTCCTCTGTATAAACTGTAGCTTTTGTTTTCAGAGGCAACACAGCATCAGCTCTATTTGGTAAAGTAGACGTAATATGCTTAATGGGGGAGGTTGGGAAAAAGAAAAAGAAAAAAGTAATACCTAGTCATTTGGAAGGAAATATGGGACAAGAAATACAAAATTCTCCTCAAAGGTTATGTTCAGTTTAAGGTAACCCACCAAGAACCTCTGCCCCAGTCTTCTGAACTGTCTTCCTAATTAAAGTATGTCTTTTGGAGTTGCAGGGTTTTTGAAAGTCATATTGAATCTAAGGGGTTTTTTTTCTTTCAAATCTGCAATAAGTTTTTTATGAAAGGTAACAAGTATATAACAGGATTAAACATTTTTAGAAATAGACAAAATTATAATATTTCAGATTGAATAAGAAACACATACCTATAATTAGTTGTTTGATATCAAAGAGATGGAAGGAGAAATGAAGATACAGTGCTAAAACAAATATAACAGATTCAATGCAATCAGAATATGCCAATGCACTTGCCAAAATCCAAGCACAAGCTACATTTCTTTGATTTTAAAAATCTGAGGTTTATAGAAATCTAATTGATCATGAAATAAAAAGTTCTGACATAAAATCCTGGATGCATACTAACTTTTTGACGTTGGGTGAATTGAATTTATTTGTGTTCCTTTCCTAAATTAAAGTAATTATACAAGCTACAGTTTTAATTTGAGAAACACATGGCAAAATGATTTCTGAATATATTTCGGAAAACTGCAAAGAGCCTTTAGGCATGGGATTGGGAGAGAGTGATATTGTGCAGCATACGTGAGATGCAATACTTAAGAAAAACAATGCACAAATCGTCGCATTTGGAATCTACTGTTATGTATTTTAGCTCAATTAATATGAGTCTTTCTATAAAATGAAAAGTGTATTCCAATAGAAATTAGCAAAGAAAGCATTGAATGTGAAATAAACAGGTCGGGAAACAAGGTCTCTTTCTTCTACTTGATAGTTCCTTGCTAACTAAACCTGCATTTTTTTATATATGAGATGTAGAGAGTGGGGAGGAGAGAACAGCCAACACTGTGTGGGAATCAGCATTAAAGCATATAAAGAACTAAACTTCCTAACACATTGGACGGACTCAACACCTTTCAGTCATTATTGCTTCTGCCTAAGTTAATAAAAAGTTATAAAGGTCTGTCTAAGGAAATGGGTAAGCAAAATAAGATTGTAAAAGCAATATTCAACACTTAAATTATTTTAAGTACATCCTAAATGCAAATGTATTTAACAAAGTTATACTGTGCTAAATATATATTTGTCTATTTCTTTTTTTTTTTCCTTTTGGTAGCAGGGATTGAACTCAGGACCTTGCACTTGCAAGGCAGATGTGGTGCCACTGAACTAAATCCCTGGCCCTATATTTGTCTATTTCTCAAAGAGGAATTTGCTAAAATTTTAGGGATCATAAGAGCTCCAGGTTGCATTATTAATAATGATAAAATATTATCTCTTATTCAACAATACTCAGTACAATTTCTGTCAATAAATTGCATTTTTTTCCTAAATCAGTTTGGTCTTTTCCTAATGTACTCATATTTGGAACAGCTAGCATTTCTAAATTATTGATAAGTATCTTCATTGTCAAATTAAGAAAAATATCAGGACTTACCAGATCCCATCCCATTCCTTGCCTATAATTACAACAGCAGTCTCAAGTAGCAGGCTAGGTCCTCTGGCACTTTGTGCTTTTATTATCTAACGAGGTTGCCAAGTACTTTGTTACAGTTCAAAGCATTACCAAGTGCAATGTCTTGCAGTTTTTGCCTTGTCTTGCAAAATTTTTCTCATAAAGAATATCCTTTTCTTTCCTTTCATCACTTGCTTTAAAAAGTGTATTCCTAAACTAAGTACAGTAAAATGCAACCATAGTCTCAGTTAATTGGGAGCCCCAGGGGAGAAAATCACTTTATCTCAAGAGCTCCAGGCCAGCCTGAACAAGTTGGCAACATTCTGTCTCAAAAGAAAAAGAAAAAAAATGCATTTCTACTAAATAATAAGCAGAAATAGAAAAATTTTATGAAGTGAATGGAAGATGAGCTAATGCAAGCTTTTCACAGTGCTTGCAAAAGAGTAAATCCCCCAAAAGATGGTTATTGTTAGAATCTCCTTAAAAGTAAAAATAGCATTTTCAGACTTTGAAAACATCAGAATACAAAGTAATATATATTATACAATTGAGCATCATTGTCTCAAATGTCATCCATGTTGCATTAAAAAAAACCCATTTAAGTCTCTATGATAAATCTATATGCAGAGATTTATATATGTTTCTGATTTTCAAAAGTGAATGCCTACTTTGTTAATCTGAAACTAAAATAAACCTTACTTTATGATAAAATGATAATCTTGAGGTATAGAGACAGAATTTCACTCTGATACTGAATAGTAATAATGATGCAGTAATAATTTGGGAAGAAATTAAGATAAATGTTATAGACCACATTTGTCATATACCTGTGTTAGTGACTTCTAGATTTTAATACATTTAATTCTCATATCAACTCTGTCAGGTTAATTGTATTATTGTGCCATTTTACTGATACTGCAACTGAAATTCACAAAAGTTAAATTTTTTATTACCACAAATTGAATCTATTCTTATGAATATATTTTATATGAATTATATTTTATGAGTATATTACAATTCATACTTCTTTAATATATTCATTTAAAATGTGTCATGATTTCTATACTACCATAATTTATTTGTCTATTTTACTGATTAAATTATGTAAATATTTTTAGTGCTACCACAAAAGTATGTCAAAATAAACATTATTTTACTTCTTGTACAAAAAAGAGATTATTTAAGATGTATAGAAAAAATAAAAATGACAGCATCAAATAAAATATGTGATTTATTGAAAAGATATTGTTAAATTGGTTTATAAGTGGTAGCATCAGTTTATACTTTTATTAGCTGAATTTGAATTATTTTGCCCATTATGTGGCATTGTCAGGTTTACTAATTTTATCAGATCATAGGGTATCAAATTTGGCATTCTAATTGCTTTCCACAGTTATTCACAAGGTTGCACTTATTTTTTAGCCATTTACATGGCATATGAAATTCTTGTAACATGTTTCACCATGAACTTTGATAATTATTGTACTGGTTTATTTTTCTTTTGCCAGTAGAAATTGAGGCAATTTTTTCATATTTTGTATACTAATACATCAGAATTTATATATTTTGAAAATATCCTCCTGGTTGGTGTCTGCACATTGGTTCTCATCATGGTGCATTCAAAATTAATATATTCTTAACATTAATATTCTAAAAATAAATATTTTTTTCCTTTCTGACATGACATGATCTAATAATATTTCCTATCCCAATATACAGAGTTTTCTAAAATGACTTCTAAGGATGAAAGTACGACTTTTGAGTTTAGGATTTAAAATTTTTTAAATTGTTTGCCTTGATATGAATAATGACGTTGTTTATAGACAAAAAATTTGCCAGTGCAATATTTATTCAACAGTCCACATGAGTTTCATATATCATGAAACAGTTGTAAGTATTTTGTATATGTCATTAGGACAGATAATGTGGGTATAAATTTTTTTTAATTATTTGAAAATTTGTTTACTTTCTCTACTACTTACTTAGCTTTGTGAATTTTGTATAAGACAGTTCCAGGTGTGGTGGCACACCCCTGTAATCACAGCACTCAGGAGGCTGAGGTAAGAGGATCATTGCAAGTTCCGGGCCAGCCTGAGCTACATAGTGAGTTCAAAGGCAGCCTGAACTACATAGTGAGGCCCTGTGAAACAAAACAAAACACTAGAGTTAAAATGAATTAAAATTCATACATTTAAAGAGATTTTAATGTGTTGTTTCCATGCCTCCGACTTACATTTGCCAGATTTAGCACACAGGAATAAAAAATACTCAAATAAATCTGAATCTTACATACACAATTAGAACTTTTTCTTATAATAATGTCTCAAATATAGTATAAATCATATTTACAACAATTATTCATTGATATTTGAAATTCAAATTTTCTTGATATTCCTGTATTTTATCAGTAGCCCTAGTATGATTGGAAGAAAATTCTGAAACTTATTTTGGAACATGTAATTGAACAAATAACTAATTTTGAAAATCTCACAACTTTAAAGGTTTATTTGGCTTCAGATTTCAGAGGTGTCAGTACAGGCTCTATTTGCTTCAAGGCAGAAACATCATGGCAGAAGGATGTGGTAGAGTGAAGCTCCCCATTTCATAGTAGCCAGGATGAAGAGCACAAGGAAAAACACTAGAAAGAAAGGGATCAGAGGCCAACACGGTGCCCAAGGCCCTACCTTCATAGCCCATGCACACACACCCAGAATTATTCTTTATCAATATCCTAGCAGCTGACAAAACTTTTTGCCATACTATATGTTTTTTTAATATCATCTTATTTCAACATCCATGTTTATAAAACTATAGTAATGGCTACAGTGGTTCTTAACACATTCCCTTGTTCCTAGTCAAAGGAGTAATTCTCTTTTGGCTAGATTAAAAAATGAAAATTTTAATGAAAATTTGATCATACACGTTACACTCAAATGAATTGTTTCATACTTTGGTTCTTATCAGAATTTTAAGTCCACGTATTGTTTTCTCAGTGTGTATTGCATGTCATGTCTACAAAATTTTATTTTCACCAGTTAAAATAATCTTGAATGGGCTCTGTTATTTAAAGTATTGTCTTCCGCTTTCTCCCAGGAAAACTCCTGTGTAGAATTAGACTACTCTGCTTCCATGACATCAGACTTGGCCCCTTGGACCTTTGAACATTCATAAATATGGAGCCATGATGTATGTATGTTACTTTTGGACAAAAGTTATAAAAATGTAGTTCTTTAATTACATGACTTTCTACTGATTTGAGATTGTTCTGTCTGCCTGGATCTCTAATATGTAGAACATCCACATTGCCAAAAATATTACTGAGAATTAAATGTTTGTTTTTATAAATTAATGAGATATGGAGGATCATTAGCATATTGAGAATATCCATGTTGCACATTAATAGATTTCCCATGGTCTCTCAGGACTGTTAGAATGAAACGTATATTTTCCTCAAGGTACTTTTATGCTGAGATATGGAGGGTCATTAGTATATTGAGCATATCCATGTTGTACATTGATAGATTTCTCATAGTCTCTCAGGACTGTTAGAATGAAATACTTTCCTTGGGATATTTTTATGCCTACTTTCTATAATACTCAAAATTGGTATATCAGTGGCTATATCATGCCTTAGGTGGTCTATATCATGTCTAGGTGGTCTTTCCTGCATAGCTCTACTAATAGAACGTGTTTAACAATGCATTATTCTGTCTTAAAGATATAAATTAACTCATCTTCTTGTCTGCCCTTTAAAAATAGGACCTTTTGTGTTTGTATATCACTGACTATCATTATTACAGTGCTATCTACATATTCAAAAGTATTTGTGGAAATAATAAATATATGCTTAATATAAAGATATAATAACTAATAGATATGATTATCTTTACTGATAACATATTTTTACTAGATCTCCAAGGATATGGGCTACTAAATAAGCAGAGATTTATATTCAAGCCTATTTCTGAACCTTCATAATTTAAATAGCCCAAGTTTGATAGTTGGGTCAGCAATCACTGAAAAATTAATCTCTAGATCAAGGAGTACTGAGTTCTGGTGTTGTAGTACTCAGTGGGGTGATAAAAAATAATGTATATTATATTTCAGAAAGTTAGAAATAAAGATTTTGAAAGTTTCCATCATATAGAAATGACAGATGTCTAAAGAAATAAATGTGTTTAACCTAGTTTAAATATTTTGTAATGTATACATATATCAAAATGAAATATGATACCATTTTTATAAATAAAATTTCATTTGTATCTTTGTATTAAATTAAACTACCTTACGGGAAGAAAAAAGAAAAGATCATCTCTTATAATATCCAGTTCCTCTTGGATTAACTATTTTTCACTCACAAAAGAATATGCCACAATCTGTAGTTACTTTAATTTGCTATTGGGTGTCGGTGTAGAGACCTTATGACTTTAAAATATTTGAAAATCCAGCCTTAGGGATGATTCCAACCCCAGTATAAAAAATAATTATCAGCAATAAAATCAAGGAGCAATTATCTCAATAACGCAATGCACACCATCTTATGTGAGATTATGAGTGGACAATAAATGAAATTATACTCCGTGTGGTCCTTGAGATGATATTTCCAATCATAGTTCACAATCTGTAAATGTCAATAACATTCATTCTGCCTAATTATTTGAATTATTCTACTTCCTACATCAAAATCAATCTCCAAGTGATATTATATTTAACTTTAAGCAATTACATCCACTTCTGACTTTTCTGTTCTCACTGACATTCCCTGAAGGCAAGCTCTCTACTTCACTCTGGAAAGATGAAATCATCTGTAAAGTCATCTCTTTGCTTCCACATTATCCACATCTCTTCAACAACTTAATTTCCTTTTCATCATGTCCAAAAATTTTTATCATTTCTTCAATTTATAGTTTACAAATTCTTATGCTTTCTGTGTATATGTAAACTTGATAATGTTCCTGGTAGCAAGGCAGTAGGGATTGGATCAACTTGGCGTACATACCACATGACTCAAGATCCAATTTTCACTCTAAATGACTACAATTTGAACCTGTGCCATATTAATAATCATGAAAAGAATGTGGTACGGAAGAAAAAGTTCACCAATGTGTCTGAGTGGAGAGTCATAAGGATCCTAGTTCCTGGGCATAAAATGGATAAACCCAGACATAAACCTACTTGCCTCAAAGATAGTACGGAAAACCTACAGAACCGAACAGGACCTGCATCTGTATTTTAAAGAATAACAGAAGAAACAGTGCAAGACGCAAGAATGGAAGTGATCTTTGAGTGAGTCTGATTGAGAAAAATTGAACCAACAAAGGAGAAATTACATTCCATTCAGCCAAAGGGAGGAAGAGTGCTGGGAGCAAAAAGAAAAATGGAAGGAAATTAAAAAATACAAAAATTTGGAAAAGCAAAGCAGAGGGGTATGCAGAAAAAAAAATTGGTACACCCAGTTCTCTGACTACAGCAGGGAACTCAATCTGGCAGCATAAAGTAAGTGATCAACACAAGCAATTCCTGGCATTACAAACTTGCTAGCAGTCAATCAACACAAGCAATTCCTGGCATTACAAACTTGCTAGCAGTCTTGCCTGCCAGGGAAAGCCATAGCCCACACAATTGTTTACCCCAGCTCAGTGCTTTGCACCAAAAGTGATTGCACACCAACTTGACACTGGATTGTCAAACTCTTAGAAGGTAGTAACCAAAAGCCATCTTGACATGGATCTTATTGCCAGGAACTAATCTCCTCTAGGAATTAGGGCCTCTGGTGGTAACCCTGCTGCACTGACTAATCAGGATAAATCACATGAGACAGTCTTTCCTTAGAGGAGTGTGGAACAGCAAACTGTCAGGGAGTTTTAGCAGCAGAAAGCATAGGCTATGGCAAGAGAGGAATGTAGAGTAGAGGGTGTGATGGAGGCAGGAATGAAGTCTTCTGGTATCCATGTCTTCAGCAACTAGAACTCAAACCATCAAAGTTATCTTTCAGGACCCAAGAAGAAATAAATGTGTGCCAAGATAACGAATTACAGACATTCATAGCCTCTCAGCCTCTGTTACAGAGAAATGATAAGAGCTCTACACATAGAAGAGGAAGAGTAGATAAGCAAATGAGTATTAGCATAAAATCAAACATCAGAAAAAAACCAAACAATAGAAATTAGTACAAATCTTTCACTAATAACTCTGAATGTATTGATCTTGATTCTCCAAATAAAAACACAGACTGGAAGATTGGATTAAAAACACATAAATATTTGTTTCTTTCAAGAAACATACTTCACTGGCAAAGTATTACAGGCAAAAGTTCAAAAGGGAAAAATGATATTCCATACAAATGGAATTTGATAACAAGCTATAGAAGCTACAGTTATACCCAAAATGGGGAGACTTCAAGCCAACATGAGTCCGTAAAGACAAAGAAGGGCATTATGTATTAGAGAAGGAAACAATTTACCAAGAAGATAAAATAATTATGTATATAGACCTAATGTTTGTACATTCAATTTTATTTAAAAAATACTAATTACTCAACATAAAGGGACGGTTATGCCCCAAAATATTTATAGTACATCATAGTAGGTGACTTCAATCCAACATTTTCACCAATACATGGATTAGCCACAACCCCTCAAAATAAAAAAAATAATCAAAGTTTAACAAGAGTATAGGACAAATGAGTTTAAGAGAAATTGATAATGTTTTATCCACCACAGTGTATTATACATCATTTTTAGCAATTGCAACTAATAAAATTTTCTCCAAATAAGATCATAAGTTAGCCCATGAAGCAAGTCTTAACAAATAACAAATGGAATATTTTACTTTAGAAGTGAAATAATTCTTTGCATCTTATTAGATCACAGTGGAATGAAAATAGGAATCAATGGTAAATTAAACTTCAAAAACTACACGAACAAGTGAAGATTGAACTTTCAAATGCATACATATCACTGAAGACATCAACAGAAAATTTTTAAAAATTCCCACAATCAAGTGAAAGTGGAAATACAACACATCAGATTCTATGGAATACAGCCAAAACAGTTCTGAAAGGAAATATTAAGCTTTAAGTGGCTACATTACAAAATCAAGAGATAGCAAATAAACAACTTAATTATGCATCACAAGGAGTTAGTAAAACAGAAACAAACTGAACTCAAACCAATAAATGTAAAAGATATAATAAAGACTGGATATAAATTTTAATGAAATAAGATTAAAAGAATAGTACTTAAACAGAATTTATTTTTTCAAATATAAATAGTCCTCATTTAATGACCTACTTGTTTTTTGTGGGTTTTTTTGGTACCAGGGATTGAACTCAGGTCCTTGAGCTTGCAATCTACTTGTTTAATGTATGTACAGATTTACTACCAAGCACACTGGTCAGACTGACGACCTGCTGCTCAGACTCACAACCCGTCTTTTTATTGTACACTTCGGAATATCTTGTTGTAGAGCCTGAATGTCATTTTTTTGTACAATACACCTTGTTTTCACAGAAGTGTAAAAATGTTTGATGATTGTACTGTTTAGTTCAGTACTGCAGTTTTATGTTCTGTTATCCATTACACTACAGCATGTAAGAGTTATAAAATCAAGGTTCACCCTTTCTTCTGTCTTACATTAATGCAAGTCATCAAACTTTCATATTATTTAAGTAATTTCAGTAGAAAAGTCTTTACAGTCCATAATAGACTTGACAATTTCAAAATTAGTTGTTTGAAGCTACTTTTCCTACATACCTTGATCTCTCCATGAGCTCCTCTGCACTCTGAAGGTATCTAACTATTTAATCATGTCAAGGGATATTGCCAATCCATACTTATCCTCAAAGTAGCTGTTGTTAATAGATTAAATTGCTCCCTCTCTGTCTTGTGGTCCATTATAAACATCTCTAATGTACCTGAAAATTAAACAAAAACTGACAATACAGTCCTTCAAGATCCATCCTAAATTCCATCCTTTCTCCAACATTTTAATTAAAAGTCACTGGTCTTTGTTTTCAATCACAATTACAAGTTTCGCTCTTAGTATATAATACTTTGTTGTTATTCCATCCTTTAACATGTCTCTTTCTCTTCTTGAAAAATTCATCTGCTATATTTGTTTCTCAAAAACTGAAATTTGCAATGAATACAGTATCTAATTTCATTAATGACTGGAGAATATTTTGGTGCTAAAATATTTTAGTTCCTAGGAAATTTAAAGTTGAGCATTTCAGAGTCAGTTGTCTAAAACAAATAAGTTAAGCCTCGCTGCAATTGTCAAGTGAACACAAAGAAAGCAATTATGCTCCTGGTAAACAACAGAAGTGACCCACGTATTTACTGCAACACCTTGTAAGCACAATACCTCAATGACATCCATGTCTGGGAGAAGATAAGCAGTTACATCAAACACTACGAGATCAGCTGATTTATAGGAATAGAACTATTGCGTACACAAAATAAAAGCTACAAACACCTTTTAACCTTGTGGGCAGCTGCGAGTAAAAACACTGTGGGAGAAATTACTCATTAGATATCTATCATTTCACCAACACAGGTACACGTGTAAAAGTATCCAATAGTTCAAAGTTGATTGCATCCTATGTTAAGTAACACTGTGGTCTTCCTGGAAAGAGAGTACTCTATTTGGTTCAAATTATGCAGATTCAGCAGTGAATCTTACCTGAATTCTACAATTATGCTTCCATGTAAATCACTTTGAAAACAGAGACATAAATATGTTTTCCTTTTCTCTTGTTAAACTTGTATATACAGGTATTTCTTGTTGAACGACCTACCTGTTTAACAACTGTTTGGACTTATGACTGAGGTGCACTGTTCGGACTTACAACCTGCTGCTCTGACAGAGAACGTCCATTCGCACTTACAGTGCAGGAATGTGAGCAGCAGTGTACTTCAAAGGTGGCTTCTGCTCCAGTACTGTAATTTTTGCTGATTGTGTTCTACAGTATAGCACTGCAGTCTTAAGTTCTGTTATACATTGCAGTACTGCGTGAATGATAAAGCAGTCATCAAGTGAGAGTTTCCTTTGGCCATTTTTTGTTCTGAACATTGTAATCTACATACTGTATAGGATTCCTCATTTAGCAACCAATTCATTTAATGAGTCTAGTCTCAAGAACTGAACTTGATCATTAAATGAGAAATGCCTGTGCTACTCTTATAAACTTAAGATAAACAAAAGATTATTAAAATTTACTAAAAGCAAGGATGAGAACTTATATGTCAAAGTTTAGCTTAGGAAAATAACAAAGGTCACAGAGAACAAAGCCAGGCAACTAGGCTCTAGAGAATTAAATGCCATGACAGTTGTCAGAGTTCACCGTCCATGTTCCTAATTAGGACAAATAATACTGAAAGATACCAAGCACCCTGATATCATCTCTATTTTGTCATGTATATAGTTTGTGTCTACCTTATAGTCAAGAATCAAAAACTTGCTATATCCAACGAAATTATGATTGAATGTTATACAATAGCATACTGCTAATATCAGTACTGTAGATATTTTATCATTGTTCATAGATTGATTTATGGGATATTTAAAATAATTTCTTTTATTATGGAAAAGAAAATAACATGTAGATATGGTGGCAAATTCATGTCACAAGTGTCACAGCTGGCTGTTTGTTATTGAAAGCTCTAAAAGGTTTGCCATAGATGGACTAAATACATATATTATGACTATCAACTATAAATAGAAACTAACTTTATAAGAAAGATGTAGAAATCATGGTAGATAACTTTCAAATCACTTTTGAAAAAAATATGAAATATGCGAACATTTTATATATTAGATAAGCTGCTAGGATATTGAAAATTATTCATTCCATATTAAAATATATTAATACAATTCAGTCAGACTTACAAAATAATTATGAAGAGTCTGACAAAATCAACCAAGAATAGCTTGCAAAGGCATGCTTACTATATTACGTATTATAATGTATGTTAGAATTATATATAATTAAACTAAAACAATTAGGATAATCAATGGGCAGATCAGAGCAGTTGAATATAGCCTTAAAACAACTCTAAGGTTGTAAATAATTTTATATGATGACTGTAATATTTCAAGTATTTGAGCAAAAATTTCATAAGTTATATTAAAATAAAATACAGAAAAATGATACAGTAGTTGGGGAAACATCACAATGTCTCATTAAAAAATTGAAAATACAATTATATGTTTCAGTAATACCAATTGTATGTATAACTTTGAAGGAAAAAATTGTATATCAGAGAGTATTTTTCTTCTTTATTCACTGTAGTGTAATTGACAAAAAAGACATAGACACAATCTAATTATCCACTGATGGATGAAAGGATAAAGAAAACATGCCAATGATGATGAATTAAGAAGGCACTATGCTAAGATAAATAATCCAGAGGAAAACATGTACTATAAGACCTTATTTATTTGTGAATCTGAAAGAATCAAACTCATCTAAATAGAGTATAGAATGATAATTGCCACAGGTGAGACGAGAAGACGAGGAGATGTTGGTCCAACAGCACAGACTTGCAGCTTTAAGACGAGTAAGTTCTGGGGATCTAATGCACAGCAAGATGACTGCAGGCAGCAGTAGTCTAAATTTGCTAAAAGAGAAGAAATAAAATGGTAACTAAATGAATCGATGATTGTGATGATCACTTTATAATGCACATGTATATTAAATCATCACCTTGTATATTTTAAATGCATAACATATCATGCTTCACTTATACCTTAATGAACTGGATATAATACAGGATGAAAACAGGAGAGGGATATTGTCCCTTATATTCTCTTTCTGGGTATTTAAAATAAAAGTTCACGGAATTTCTGAAAGATTAATAATCCGACTTGGGACAGCGTTTTGCTATATATATAGTGCTGGTTCACCCATCTAGAATAAGGGTGGGAGAAAGAAAAGTAGGTGAGGAGCAAGGAAGGAAGACAGAAAGAAATACTACTTTCTTCTTCTTTTCTTCTTCCTACTCCTACTTCTTCTTCTTTTTCTTCTTCTGCTTTTTCTCCTCCTTCCTCTTCTCTTTTTTCTTGTACTTCTCCTCCTCTTCCTCTTCCCCCCTCCTGCACCTTCTCCTTCTTGGTATTCTGAAAATGTTAAGGATATTCCATAATTTCTTACCAGCCTAGCTACATGCTTAAACATTTGTGACCCTACATTTTAGAAATGTTGTACCAGAAGATTGTTTACTGGGTATCTAACAATCCAAATTATATGACATAGGAAATATCTCACACATTTGCATCCTACTCAAAAAATCCTCTAAAAGTTTCTTCTCAGTTGATATATGAGTTATTTAAGGTAAAAATCCAAGAACTCAACTCTTTTAATATTTATTGAAAATTCAGTTTATACCAATACTGATTTGCAAGAATTAAAATGAAAGATTGGAAAATGTGGTCTATAGTTTCAAACTTCTTTTGGGAGTAGAGATAGAACAAACAAAAGTTCAATTTGTCTCCCTTATTCTAAAACACATGCTTTATTTGACATTTATTTCTTTATAAAGAGGGTAAAAATGCAATGTTTTGGCTTTTCTTCAGTATTATGTAAATCTTTCATTATATTTCACAGCAGTAAAGAAAAGATAAATAATTTAACTTATGGCTCTAAGAGTTCTTTGCCTAGAATTCATTTCAATATAATTGTGTATATAAAATAAACATGTGTATATTATTTAGTTATGTCATTTGTAATGTTTATGACATTAAAGACATTAAGTAGTAGATATTTACACATAGTCTCAAGACAGTGTTAAAACAAATTACTTGCTCTAAAAAAGCACTAGTATTAGATATTGAAGTACTACCAAAATATGTACATAAATATATTTATATTTTTACATAAAAAGGACATCTATTTTTATACCAATTTGCCTATTATTATCAGAGAAACTAGATTGTTTGTTCACGGTTACTTAATGAATTAAAATACTTAAATATTCTAGGCTCTAGCTCAGGAGTTCACAAAGCCCATAATGTTATGCCTTTGCTATTGTAAATATGGAATGATTAGTATTATGACCAAGAGTATATTACTTACAGAGTGAAGCATATTGGGTAAACACTAACAGGCTTTATACATGTTTCTTTTTATTTTTGTCTTGACATATTTCTGTACATTAAATGAAGAATGATATTCAGACAAAAAAATTAAAAACTATTCAATTACTCAATATGTTTTTGTTTTTATTTTTTTGGTAACAGAGATTGAACTCGGGTCCTTGTGCTTGCAAGGCAGACAGCAGAACCACTAAGCTAAATCCCCGGCCCTCAATTACTCAATATGACCAAAGCAATGTGGAGAGCTGGTGACTCTTGACTCTTTGGAACAAGACTCATCAGCACACCTGATCCTTGAACTTCGTTTTAGAATTTGATAATAAATTAAAAATTAAGACATTAAAGAATAAAACATCACACAGACACACACAAAAGCTTAGATTGTTTCCTCCAAAAGAAAGTATAAATTAATAATATCATCTCCCAAACCAGTGTTGTATTAGAGTTGAATATATGAAGTTGCATGCCAGCTAAGTATTAACTTTGATCAAGACACACATGTACATTCTCACAAATACTCACAGACTGGAAGAAATACACTTGTGATATACAAGGAAGTTGCTAATCAATATACACAAAATAATTACCATGACATTTGCACACTGTATGGCCACATTTAGCAATCATTTTTCCCACCCATAAAGAAAGTTCAGAAGGAATTTCAACTTAAAAAGTAACAAGAATTCATTTTAATGTGACTTACACCTGAAGTAAAAAAAAAAGTTGATACATTCTACCTTTCTCTGTTATTTATGTCAACTTTTTATATATTAAACTTATTTTATTCTTTCTTTTCTCAATTCATTCTTGAGTTCACTTCAGAGCAAGCATATACAATAATTATTAACATTTGTATAGCTCTCAATATTTTCAGGATTCAGTAGAGTTGCTTATGGGTGGCCAACATTAAAATTTTAGTTTACTACATTACTAGTCTCTTTGTAGTTTGCACATAAAAAGGCAAAAATAAAAACAAAAAGTGATCAGTAACACTGATAGTAACATTTTTTCATAAAATATATATAAAGCAATAAATCTTGAATTTTAAAATTTGTATAATACAAATATTTTGACCATACATAGTATATAGTAATGAAATAATCAAATAAAGTAATATAATAATCAATTAATAATTAAATAGATGTTATTTCTAAAATAGTAAGGGTCCATAAAGTATAATTAAGGGTTAATTAGTAAAATTTTGAAGTACTGTTATACTTTGAAGTAATATTATACACCTATAAACATAGGTGAACTATCTGGAGTGTTAAATAACACAAAATATGGGACTTTCACAAAATATAGAAAATGGTATTTTTGTTTTATGAGAAAAACATTCAATTTGCTTTATTTTTAGTGCCCTCTTACGGATTTCTAGTTCTATGGTTCGTCATACAGAGCTAAACATCTTCATATTTCAAAGTAATTTGGAATGATAAGCATTTTAAAATGATATATATATTATGTATATATATATTACACATTAACTTAGCGTTAGATTTATAGGTTATAATGGTTGATGGATGAACTTAGATTTCCTTCAAATATAGTGATATCACTTATATTTTAAGTTCAAAAGAAGTCAATTAACATTTTTCATATGAATTCAATTATAATAACTACCATTTATGATGCCAGTTTAGTGATAAACTAAATCAGTCTAAAATCATTTCCAGTAGATGTTTAAAAGAATAAAGAATTGCTCACATAATGTAGTGGTTGATGTCTGTCTGCAGATTAAAGCTCTGCAGCACTCAAATATTCCATTTCTTTTCAGGCACTTGCTATAAATGTGCATGACAACTGCTTTCATGCAGGTGCACAATGGAATAACATTTTAATCCTCACTCTCAAAGAAGGATTGGTCATAGAGAATAGTGACTTCAATTACTTTCTAGAAAATAAAAGGTGAAAGAATTTGTACTATGTACATAGTGGTCATTTCCTACACAGTGACATTTCACTGAACATATATCATTCTAAGAAAATAACATGAAGTAATTGACAAGCCCTCATGCTTCACATTTCCTTAGAGCCCTCTCAATTCTAAAAGGAAGACTGTTGCTATCGATTTTTTTTTTGTGCAGCAGTAATTCTATATCATTCAGTGCTTTATCACTATAAATGAAGTAGAATATTAAAAATGCTAACAAGATGTCCTATTTTCTATACATTTTTCTCTTTTGAATGGAGGCATTTACGAATCATTGCCAGTGCAATATAGTGCCTAGGGAAACCAAAATAATAAATTCAAAACTAAGCAACCTGCATCTAATTATAAAACATATTATCTCCTCTCATTCTTGCAAAAATATGTTTTTTAAAAAGGCAAACATTGATAAATAGAACCACCATGTTCCCATGAGAATTAAATTCACAGAGCACCTTTAGATTTTGATAGCATTGGCTTTTTTTCTCACTTTTCCACTGCACAAGATAATTATTGTTTCTCCCTCTCCACTTCTATTTGCAGTTAAGGTTATATTAGACAACAATGTTTACAGATGATCTTAGGATATTCTGTTAATTTAAAATCCAGTATGTTGGATAGTCCAAAAATACGTCGACTGCAATAAAAAATTTAAACAATTCAACTGGAAACGTGTTTCAAAGATTTTAATATTTAAATTTTTTACGTGACATGGTATCCTAATTCTTCATTTGAGTACTTGAAATGACATAGTTTTGTATAAAATTGATATTGGCCATGAGTGATGGCACATGCCTGTAATCCCAGCACTTGAGAGACTGAGACAGGAGGATCACCATGAGTGTGAGGCCAACGTGGACAATATCAGACTATATTGTGAGTTCAAGGCCATCCTGAACTCCATAGTGACACTCTGTCTCCAAAGTTTTTAAAAAAATAAAATAAATAATATTGATATTGGACACTGTTAAGGAATACTACACTACATATTTTATATAATGAACAAATAATGACTGAAAATTCAAACTCCATATTAGAAAAAATAGAAAATTTATTATCTGCTTCATGTCTCTAAATCTGACCTTCTCAAAACTACCTCTAGTTGCAATACTCTAAGTTTTCTAATCTTCAATAACTCATATTAATTTATTTTTATTTCTCTTAGGTCACAGTGGATGTTGTTCACAAAATTATGGAGCCAAAGTAAAATATTTGCTGTGTATAGCAAATCCCTTTGTTATTACTTATGCTTTTATTTATTTATTTATTTATTTATTGGTACCAGGGATCAAACTTGGGTCCTTGCTCTTGTGCAGCAGGTGGCGAAACCACTGAGCTAAATCCCCGGCCCTCTTATGCATTTTATATGCTAAACAAGACTATATTCTCTTTAATATAAGATTCAGTTCCAATTACCATTTGTACCTCTTAGAGCATGTTCCTCAATTTTGTACAATATTACTGATAAGGGGAATGCACATATTTGAACATGAAGGAGAGAGAATGAATGAATGGAAAATAATGGTTAATGTCTAGCATAATAATCATACATACACAAAATTCCTTCCTTTTATGATTATTTCATTAAAAAGATTTTATAAATTAATAATAAATTTTATTTTTTTCCCATTATTTATTGGTACATTTTAGGTATAAAATACTGTTACATTCATCATTGAGATCTTGTACGATTACATGAGTATCTTGGTTCTTATTTTTTTCTCCTTCCCCTGCCCTCCCTTCACCCCCTCCACCCTTCCCTATTTGCAAAGATTGTTTTTCCTTTTTTTCCCTTTTCTTATATTTTTTCTTTCCCCTTCTTTCCTTTCCCCTACCCCTCCCACTTTCCCTGCTCCTTTAGATATTTTCTTTCCATTAAATTAATATATCCAATGAAATATATGCAAAATAAATGTGTGGAAAAACTACAGAATTCTGTTATCAGAAATCGAAGATAACAGTGGGAGTTATGGATTAGAACTCATGATACTGTTAGTTTGTTGATTCTCCCCAAGTTGATCTAGAAATTCAACACAATCCTGGGCAACATCTCAAGAGAGCTGTTTTGCTAATAATGACAAAGTGATGCTGTAGTTGATAGGCAAAACACTAGCATAGCCAGAATAATACTTAAAATAGAGCCAAGTGGGAGGAATGATCTGCCTAAGTTTCAGATGTCCTATACAGCCACAATATCAAGATGAGTGGCACTGATAAAAGAGAATATACAAAATATTGGAACAGAAAAAAATATGCAGAAAGTGAATCCCACAACTACAGTCAACTGATCCCTGACAAAAGAACAAAGCCAATTCAATTAGCAAAAGACAATCATTTCAAAAACATTGGTGGGAATTTGGACTTGTATATGAAACATTTAATCTAGATATAGACCATAAAACTTTTTCAAAATTAACTAAAAATAGATCATACATAAATGGAAAATACAAACCTATAAAACTCAAGAGAAAAGCTTGTGAGAGAAGCTTATGGACTTCAAATGTGTTGATAAATTTGTAATTACAGTACCAGTAGCACATTCCATGAAAGAAAACATTGTAATTTTTTTTTTGTACTGGGGATCAAACTCGGGTACCACTGAGCTAAATCCCTGCCCCAATCTCTTGCAAATTTGAAGGGAACCAAGAGATGAAGGGGGAGAGAAGGGGAAAAAGGAATGACAAAAAATATTGAGATCTGATATGTACATGTACCAGATCCCCACAGTGAAGGTAATCATTGGGTACTGCAAACATGTAGTAACAAAATGTAAAAATTGGAAAAAATGAAAACATTGAGAAATTGAATTTTTACAATCAGGATGGACAAACCATAGACTGTAAAGACATTTACAAAACATGTAAATGAGAAAAGAGTGCACCCACAATACACAGCATTATTTAAACTAAAAGTAACAAAAGATACAACTAAATTTTTAAAATAGCAAAATATCTGAACAGATGTTTCACAAGGAAAATACAGTTACTCTCTGACATTCCATGAGGGGATCACGAATAAAAAGTGAGGTATCACTACATTATCTCTTAGAGAGGCTAAAACTCATAAATTAAAAACAGACAAAATTTGGGCCGGGGATTTACCTCAATGGTTCCACCGCCTGCCTCGCAAATGCAAGGACCCAAGTTTGATCCCTGGTACCAAAAAATTAAAAAAAATTTTAAAAAACTGACAAAACCGAATGATGCTGAGATGAAGAACAGTAAGAAAATTTATTTGTTATTGATGGGAAAATAAAATAAGTTATTTTTGAAGCTAATGTAATAGTTTTATCATATGACACAGCAAGCATATTGTAGTTATTTACTCAAATGTGTTGAAAAAATATACACACACCAAATCCTGTACATTTGCAGCAATTTTATTTATACTTGTCAGAAGTGGAAGCAAAAACAATGTCATGGTGTATGAATGAATGAATTTTGGTACACTAACGCAGTGAAAAATTATTCAGTCAGAATAATGAAATAAGCATTCAAACCATGAAGAGATATGGTGAATCCTTAAATGTCTATTGTTAAGTGAAAGAAGAAAAAATTAAAAGACTATTTACTGTAGCATTCCTGTTATAATACATTCTGCCAGAGAGAAAATTATAGAAACACTGAAAAGTTCATTGGTTGCCAGGAATTGGAAAAAAGAAGTGAATATATGACAAACAGATGATTTGTGCTGTATGACACTGTAATGGTGATATGTGCAACTGTGGAACTTTTTTAGAAATACAGTGGAGCTTTACAACAGAAGGTGACAACTTTAATATATGCAAATTAGAAACAAAATCATTGAGGTCAGAGTATTCCATGAAAGCAGGCAGATTGTGACAAGAGTCTCTTAATTGTATTACAAATGTATGAAAAAAAAAAAAAAAACGACTTAAGGGAGAAAGCAAATGAGGTTGAAGAGGGAGGGGAAAAAGTCTTTGGAAGCAAAAAGAGTGTGTAAGATTCAAAAAAACGCATATAAACAATTTAGTAGATAAAAGTGTCCCAAATGGGAATACAATGTATCAGTTATGATACCCCATGCATTTATACTGAAGTGGAACAATCACACACACGGCCACACAGCAGCCAGGTCTCTCCATGGTAGAAGGGAAATGTACAAATAAACAAAGGGAAGAGATTAGAATGATCCATGTGATGATGTATTACACCTAGAGACATCAGTCCCAACACCTGTTTTGCTTCCTACAGGTACAGATGGTTATTTATGTAATACTATATATAGTATTTTTTTAAATTATTAATATTTCCAAATTAGAATGCTAACCCTAGAGTGAAGTATTTTTTGTGTCTTGCTAGTCACTGTATCCATGCACTTAGAGTGAGAGGAGCAAAATACAAACTAGTACCATAATATATAAACACTGTAGAGGGAAAAAATTAAGTACTGAACCTCAAAACTACATTTTCAATGTTAAATCAGCAAAACATTTTTCAATTAGGCTAGACTACACAAGCCAAACTTCTCATCCAGGCAATGGTAACCTCTTTCAAAATAGTTTAATTTTGTCTCATTTAAATCTCTGGAATTATAGACTGTTTTGGGGTTTTTTTGCAAAAGTCCACTTAATGTTTTCATATGTAGAACTCTCATTACCTAATATCTGTAGTTTAAAAAGTCCACAGCTTTTAAAAAGTAATGTGTAGCCATGGTAGTTTGAGGTGTTTAGGAAAAACTCTTGAACACACAAAAATTATAAAAGTGGATTTACTTGACATAAGCTACAATTTCAAGGCTCTGGAAATCAATGAAAAGGAGATGATTTGACGTTTTTATTCGTAAATAACTACTAGAGCACAAGTTAGAGACAGCAGGTATCTGTGACCTTCTTTCTTAGAGCTCTAACCATCTTCTACAGCGCAGTCAGAAAGATAACTTGCAAGGCAGGACTGAGCCAAAGCCATCAGATTTGTTCTCACTGCAGGGTGCCCCTAATTTGTGGCAGACAGAAGAAAAATGCATAAAACTCACGGATTTGCTTGCCCCAGCTTGTAAGCGGGCCAGAAGTGAAATGAGGAAGACGTAGAAACGCGAAAGCTGGAGCCGACCAAGATTACTTCTCCATGCTTCTTTCATGGATTTGGATATTAGAAATGAAAGGGATATCTCTTCTTACCGAGAGCCTGAAAAAAAAAAAAGCCAAAGATATGTTGAGAAATGGATGAACATCAGCATTTTACTGAGGTGCAGTCAGAACTATTATGAGCTCATAGCATTTGAGCATGCCTTTCCCACAAATATTGACTTGACCAGCAAGCTAGGCAGACACAGGCCTGACACCTAGAAATGTAAGATGAGAAATCAAAAGGAAGTAAGACCACCTGAGCAGAGAACCTGCCACACCTCAGAGAGGACACACATTCTCCAGTTTATGTCGGGGAAAATGATGAAAGTTCCACAAGTAATTTTTTATGGAACTGTTAGTCTGTATTCCAAAGTAGATGTGGCATTTTTATTCTTACCATTAACTGACACAGTTGCAAAATACTGTGCTCCTTGCCAGAATTATATGTCATTTTTTAATATTATAGACCTCAAAAATGATGTACAACATAATTTTTTATTTTAAGCATAAATTATACATATTATAAAGGACTTCTAAAAATTATATCTGGATAAATATCATTTTTGCAATGTTAATAAATTATAGTTCTTAATATAATAAAGATAAATTCTTAGGTGTTTGTTTTGTAAATGTTTTATGTCAGTCTGTGGCTTTTTCTTTACTTAATGATACATTAGAAGGACATTTTTTAAATTCTGTGGTATATTTTTAATATACTGCATTCTTACTGTCACATCTGAGAAAACTTTCCTAAACTGAGGTCATGAAAATTTATCCTCTATATTCTTTTAAAAATATAGAGATGAGCGGAGGATCAGGGAGGGGAATGGAGGGTGACAGAAGGAGTAGAAGTGATCAAGTTGTGATATGTACTCATATCAAACACACAACCTGAATGTGACCTCTAAATATGGCAAACATGAACGAATAACATAACCCCTGCTAATAAGGAAAAGATAGCAAACCTTTAGCTCTCAGTTTCTATGATCCATCTGAATTAGTTTTGTATGTAATGAGACGTGGTGCTCTAAATTTATGTGTAGATATTGATTCCTCCTCCTTTGTCTTTGCACATTTGGACAATGGGTTTATCTACATACATGTTTTAATAGCACTTTTGTCATAGATTACTCAGCATATTCTATATATACAATCACATTATCTCTTAATAGACAAACGTGGTTCTCATTTTCTGATCAGGAGGCTTATAACTTTTTTGTTTTGCTTTTGTGTGTTGGTTATAATATATGGTATAAGGAGGAATACAACTTTTTTTGATGTCACATATCTTTGCCTTTTCTCAAAAGTACGTGAAAACTATTATTTCACAATTTTTTCTTCTCATATTTTTCCTTTTCCCTTCTTTCCTTTCCCCTACCCCTCTCACTTTCCCTACCCCTTTAGACCTTTTCTTCCTATTTCACGTTATCAATTATACATTTTGATCTTTGTTTACACTTTTAGTTTTTCACACCAGAGAAACTATTCAGTATATACACGTGTGTCCTACTTATTTCACTTAAGAGTATAGCCTCAATGTGCATCTATTTAGCTATAAATGTCCCTAGTTTTTCATTCTTTATGGCTGAGTAGAACTCCATTTTATAAAAAAAAAAAAAAAAAAACAAAAAAAAAAACATCTTCTTTATCCAGTCTCCAGTTGTTCGGCAATTAGGCTGTTTACAAGCTTTAGCTATTACAAATTGTGCCGCTATAAACATGGATGAGCATATATCACTGTGGTATGATTCTTTTTAATGGGATCTCTATTCCTAATTCTTTGAGCTATCTCCATATTGATTTCCACAGTGGTTACACAAGTCCCCACTCCCACCAACAGTGGAGAAGGGTTCCTTTCACCCCACAACCCTGCCAGCATGTTATTGGTTGATTTCTTGATAGCGGTGGAAGGGTTGAAGGGCGGGCAGGGGCATGGGGAAAAAATAAGAACCAAGATACATCATGTAAAGGTAAAAGTTCCCAATGATGAATATAACTGTATTGTATACCTAAAATGTACTGATAAGCTTAATGAAAAAAAACCCTATTATTTCACCAATAACTATGATAGTACTACAGGTTTTAAAATTTTCTGTATTAAGTTAGTAACTCTAGTATTCCTAACTTATACATGAATTTTTTAAAAAGTCATGAATGGGTATGAGATTTTGTCATTGCTTTTACATTTCATGTTTTGATTAAAGCCCATATTTTAAGTCTATTTCACAAATATATTAGCTTGAAAACATTATGTTAAGTTTAATAAGTCAGATCATAACGACTACATACTTGGAAACTTCAACTAATACAAATGGGAGGTAAATAAACCTTACTGATATATTTTCTACCAGTGATATTTGTTCCAATGCTTCACATAAATATGACTTTGCTTTCAGAGCAAGTACTCCGCTCATTTCTTTGTGACCATTAAGAGAATTGACTATGCCACAGCGCAGAATTACTAACAAATTTTTCAACCATTTTTGGAATTCAGAAATAGAAATACCCTCCTTTATCTCTCTCTAAAAGTTGTTAAATATCTACAATTTTCTGGACAAAAAGACTTCTGAAATTATTCTAAGGTAGCAGTATGTAAATGATTAATTACACGTGTTCCTTCATAGCCAAACTAAACTATGTATAAATGCATAATTGTACAGTTTATTTCATAGCATGCTAATGGAAATCATCAAAGGAATTTTCAAATATTCTGAAAATTATATCCCAATGTATAAATATTATGCAAAGCAACAGAGCATGGAAATGAAAAATCCAAAACAGTCCAAAACATCTGATTTATTTAGCAAGTAACAGGGACAGTAGTTGAACAGCCTAGTATTTTTGAAGGAAAAATCATTTCACACAACGTTGAACTTAGATCACAGGAATACAGTGTAGGTGAAAAAAAAGTGAAACAGATAAATTCCTGAGTGTCTCCAGTGAGAAGATAAGCACTGCACATCGTCTCCATTGGCGAGAAGAATATTGGGGTGAGAAGGTCCCGGTGATCAAGCACCAGCAGGTGATTGACTATTAAATTCAATAACCTCTGCAGCTTTCTTATCGACTTCTCAGATCTCCATTAAGGAAATGTCTCCAGGGAGAGAGATAAATAAACCATGATGAAAGTGTCTTGAAATAAAACCTACTCCGAGAATAAATACCCAGCTACACATGAATCTGAAAATTAAAATGACTATAAAATATCAGCAAATTTAAATAATTCCAAATTCATATTTTAAAAAGCTGTATCAACTCTTATAGTCCCCACCACCCTTAGCCATAGAGGACTTATTCCCAAACCCCTAGCTGATGTCTGAAAAACCAGATAATACTATTTTATCCTCTACATATATACTTATGATACAGTTTAACTTAATAGTCACAATAAAATTTAAAACAATAACTAGTAATACAATAAACCAGTGATAAAGATATACTGAAATGAAAGTTATGTGAATGTAGTCTCTTCAAATGCCTTACTGAATGGCACTCACTCATTTCTTTATCACTTTCAAATAGCCTCTCCATTCTTGCATGTTGCAAACATTGCTAAGTAAAATAAGGCTTACTTGTATTTGCAACTGAGACTTTCACTAAGTATCTAGTGGACAAGCAGGTTAGATAGAATTCATACATTTTAAAAATGTATAATTCACATCTTGGGTAGGTAAATGTGAGATTCTATCATATTATCCAGAACTGAGTGAAATTTAAAATGAATGCCTGGTTTATTTCTGGAATTTTCAGTTTAATATTTTGAGACTGAGGGTGACCATAGTTAACAAACCACTGCAAACAAAACTGAACATGGGGGGAAATAAAATGTTAAGGAACAAAATCATTACTCAGGTTTGGAAATCTTAAGTAATATATAATGTGTAGTCATTTGGGAATGTTAAATTGTCTGAGCATCAATAGTTTTATTTAGGGTGTGAAATCATGCAGTGGATTCTTAGAAATGGGAATTTCTTTAATAAAGTGCTAAAAATCAAAGTCCAGAGAATTTCTAACTATTTTTCATTTATATGTGCTATCCCAAGGGAAAAATATAACTAGAATAATCAGTACTTGTACACTTTAGGTGAATCTCTCTCTCTCTCTCTGTCTCTCTCTCTCTGTCTCTTTGTTTCTCTCTCTGTCTCTGACTCTTATATCTCTATATATCTCTGTAATGCACCTATCTACACACACATCAACACACACAGAGGAGAAGAAAACAGGGGAGAGAGGTTTCAAATTGCTACATTCATTTTTTTTTAATTTAGTAATCTGCAACAGTATAAATGGAGCCCAGTAATGAGAATTTGTAAATGAATGCAAACAAATTCCCAACACTTTGATTTTGTAACAAGTCATATCTTTAAAGTATATTTAAAAATACAGAAGCACACTTTTAAACCTATGGATGACAGAATTATTCACATTTTTAATGTCATGTATCATCTACAAGCCCAGCAGCATTTTAATAACCTACAAAACAAAAGTAATTTTGCATTTTTTCCAAGCTCATCTCCAGTGTAAAGACTGTAGAAAGCTAATAAAAGAGACCTCAAGTAGGATTTAAAAAATCTATGGTTTTAATCATTTTTGCACATCTGACATTTATTGACATAAAATCTCAAATTTGGCACATTTAATAATGTATCATTACAATTAACATGCATGAATTCTGTATTGCTACAGCATTTATCAGTGACAAGTTCTAAAGGGAACTGTTGCCTAACTCAATAGACTTCTTTAAACTAGTCTGAGAAATGTTGCTAAAATAAGGGCAGATGTCTGTAATACACAGCTGTGTCAGGTTTCCATTGCCTGATTATATTTTGATAGATATGTGGTGCATATTTCTGAGGTCTAAATAACTTCTTCACTGCTCACTCCACACAATTGCTTATGATGATAATTGTTCATACGTAAAATTACACTCCATGTGGATTACATTCATAAACTTACAAGTATTTTTCATAGTATTTTCAGGTCCTAATTTCCTATTTGAAAATGTAATTGTGAATATAGGCTTCTATAATAAAATAATATTTGATAATCATATTTAACAATAAATATAATACAACTATGAAAAAAAAATATTTATAATTACTGGAAAAATACAAATGAGTCCTGGAACCATAATTTGGAACAAATGATGCCAGATTAAAATAATACATCTTGTGTGATTTCAAATTTATAATAAAAATAAAATTTGCTATTAGACATTACAGTTGTATCTGTATTGTGTTTTTATGAGATCTGCAGGAGACGTATTTGTGTGTCTTGTAGGCTTAGAAGCCCTGGTGGTGTCCTTTTTATAGAGACATTGTATGGGTAGAGCTTTGCAAAACACCACTTTGAGTGCTTTGAGAGGAAACACTTAGCTCTTTCTAGGCCAGCTCCAAACTCAAAAGGGAAGGAGCTCTGTTTTTCCTATTCAACTACTCTACCTTCCCTAGCTAATGCACGGTACAATCCTTTCATCTCTGTTGATTCTTTATTTCTGCTGCCACTATCTTGTCTCTCTGGCTTTCATTCCAGTTGGTTGTTACAACACCAGTTGGTTGTTACAACACCAGTTGGTTGGTACAACAGCTTCAGATAAAGCATATATATATATATCTGAGTGACAAAATTAGTGACATATATATATATATATATACACATACATTCTTCATCTAAAGCTACATATATATCTGAGTGACAAAATTCAGAGAGTTATACATTTATGATGCATGTTCTTATATAAAGTTATATTTGACATGAAATTTAAAAATTCAAGTAATTAAGAATAAGTCTGTTAAGAGACATACAAGATCTCCACACACAGCACTACTTATCTTTGAAAGAAACTGAAGAATAGCAAAGACAATAGACCAGAGTAAGTTCCCCCTGTTTTCATGGTCAGGAAGGCTCAATAATAAAAAAAAAAATGCCAATTTGTTCTTTTCAGGTTAGGATTCTCATAAAATAAAACCATAGCAAGTTTTTCTATTGAAAGTGACTGGCAGAGTTCAATATTGTTTTAGAAGTCCAAAAATATGGGAATTGTCAAGGTGTGGGAATGCTCAAAGTAATAAAACATTTTTATATATAAGAAAGCTATGGTAATGAAAAGCCTGGATTAGGCTTAAAATAGAAAAATGAAACAAAATGAATACCAGAAAAGTTACAACTATATATTTTATCTTTAGAGGTGAGAAATGATCTAAAACTATGATGAACGTTTAAATTTTTTAAATTACTACAGTAAAAGACATTGCCATTAACGTCTCTCAAAAATATTCCCCCTTCAATTTGAACACACTAATCCTATCGTCCTTGCTATTTTCTGAAGCATTTTGGCAAGTTCACTTCTGAAAATGTCTTTAGTTGTGTTGTCATGGCTGGTTATATGTCTTGAATTAATTCAAAATATTTACTTTCCATGGTCGTTTTGACTTTGAGGAGGAGCTTCATTGTTCTGGTGAACAATATGGATGAGAACACACAGCCGTGTTTCTAAGAGCCCAGCTTTCTGTTGGATGGCGCTTTGCAGCAGCATTACTATGTTTTGCTCGTAACTCCTGAAAGACATTCAAGAAAAATGACTTCCAGTACTGCTTCAAAAAGTGATAAGAACAATGGAATAAGTGTGAACAATGGGATAGGTGTGTTTTAGTGAAGAGGAGTATTTGAAGGACAATTAATGGAAATGTCTTTTACTATAAATTTTTTATTTAAATATTCACCATATATTCTGATCATCCTTGTTATGATAAAGCTAGACATAAAGATTATAAAGTATGTGTATAAAGATTATACATATTTTCTACATGAAAAAATTAAATGAAAAATTAGTCTACTTTTGCTTCTTTTAATTATGTAAATTATAGTATGATAATACAAAGTGACATTGTCTAGTATATTTGGAAACAAAACATGTATTATCCTCTGGTAAATGAGAATATCCTTTGATTGAAAGTTTGGTTTATACAGGTTTTGTACTGAGGGTAGTTTCTAATGCAGAGTAAAAGTGTTTTGTTGTTTTTTAATAGATTTCCCATCCTTTTGTAGTATGTGCATTTGTTCCTTCAGAAAAAAATAAGATGATCACATTAAAATTTGATTTTTTGGAACTTAAAAGAAGGAATTTTAATGTGACAAATAAGCTAGGGTTAATAAAAGTAAATGCTTGAGATAGATGTATTATTCACTTATTTGAAGCTCTGGTACCTCTGAAGGGTATAGTTTCAAGGAATCAACACAGAATGCATAACCAGTGCACTCTCTAAATGCGTGCATGCCTTTATAACATCTAATAATTGTACCTGATACTCTTTAAGACTTTTGAATTCTCAGTAATCTAAAATTACATGTTAAAGAAAAGTTTCCTAGCTAAGTACCTTCTTATGTTCTCAGATCTGTACAAGATTAAATTAGTGTAATTTTAAGTTTTGAAATGATGCTGATTCAGAAGACATGGAGCAAAAATTATCTCTCTCAGTGTATTTGGGACAATTTATCACAATTTTTCAACTTCTAACTCAGCTAAATAACAGTATTTTTCTCCTGACTTGCCATTTTGTTTCTCTTCAACAAACTTATTCTTTTCAATATTCTTAACATAGACAAATGTGGATTTTTTTAAAAGATCTCCTATTGAGAATGTTAAAATATATCATTTCAACCTTTAATAGTTATTTTTAAATGCACAGTTAGGGAGATATCTATAAAGCAGGAAAAAAACAAATTGATTATATTTTTAAGTGGAAATGAGTATCAATTAAATTGTATGTACTATGGATTTTAATCATAAAAACATTAGAGAAATGCTATTCACAATAGTTTCAACTTTATACTAAAATTATTAGAAATTTCTAATATATTTATGATATTTTAAAACTTCTTACTGTGCTCAAACCAGCCAAAGCACAAAGATAGAGCTAATATCTTTTTTGAATAACTACAATAGTAGTAATTGACCAGTAATTTTACCCTCTAATAGCTGACTAAGTAGTTATGTTTACCCACATTCTAAATCATGACTATAGCCCAGAACTCTGGGAAACTGAGGTAGGAGGATCAAAAACTTGAGCCCAACCTAGGAAATTTAGCATCTGAGACCCTGTCTTAAAATAAACATGAAATATGAACTGAAGATAGAGCTGAATGTGAAGGCCCTGGGTTCAATCTCCAGGAGGAAAATAAAATCTAATATGCCAAAGATGTAGAGTTTTGAAAATCTGATATTTAGAGTAGTAAGTTTGATACCGTATACATAAGGACATGGGGAAGATGGTCAGGGAATTGAGAAAAGATGGAAGGTAGTTAAACTGTCATGGGCACAAACCAATAAAGAGCTTCCGGTGGGCCAGGTGTGCCACTGTAAGTAGATGTCTTGCTTAAGGCACTGGGACATTTCCACCACAACATAAGATTTCCATGTAAGAAACAAAATGATCAGATTACTACTGTTAGGAGATGATTCACAGTGTTGTAAAGAATAGAAATCAGTCTCTCATACAGAAGTTTGTGCACTGGAAAACAGTCGTCTTCTTTCCCTCCATAAACTTGGATAAAAGGCCTGTAATTTTTCCAACCAAAATAACATGTTTGACTCTCTTGTGCCTCAACGATGATATACTACATCTGCCCAACTCTGGCATGTTTGTAAATCAACAGCTCTTGTAACATACAACTGAAAGTTTCCAAGGAATGTAGTAGTATTTTATGTGGCCGTAGATACGGTTATTATTAAAAATTCTCTAATTAGGGCCGGGGATTTATCTCAGTGGTTTCGTCGCCTGCTGCGCAAGCGCAAGGACCTGAGTTCGATCCCTGGCACCAAAAAAAAAAAAGTATTCTCTAATTAAATGTTAATATGATACAAAATACAAATAGCCTAATAGAATAACCTTGTATACCACATTTAGCTCTATGATTTTAGAAGAGAATTATATTTTTAAAATGCTGCCCATTTGCCAAAACCATTTGACAGTGGAAGCCTGGTAATAAAGATTATAGTGAAGGCCAAAACTCAATTTATTTTTATTTGGTGTGAAAAAAAATAACTCATTATGTGAATTTTCCTTATCTATTCAGCAAAGTGGACCTCACATCAGTGCCTATATTGCTCAGCTGAAGTATATGTAACCCTATTAAATAGTTGCACCAAAGAAGGTTTTAAAATTTAAACTTTAAAGGTAAAATTATTTGATTTAACACTTGTTATAAAGCTGTAACAATTAGAATTTTGAGAACTCTGTGTTATTATTATAGTAAAATATACATAATATTAAGTTTACTATTTTCCCATTTTTTAGGTAAAGACTTTTTTTTTCTTTCTTTGAAGTTGGAGGTTTTTTTCACTAGCCGACTGATAGAGGACTTCTCCACAAAAGGATCAGTCTCCTCTGGGCAGTGAAGGGTTTATATAGATTTGGGAAAAGAGGGGTGAGGATACAGTGGCGAGACACTTAACATTATTTCACTGGTTGAGGTAGATACACTCAGCTTATACTTTTGGATGGAAAAGTACACTAGGACTCACCTTATTTACGTATGGCAGGAAGCAGGGGTCACAGAGACTCTACTGAGAACAAAGGACAATGGCAAAAAACACATCTGGGGAAGTCTGAGTGAGACCCGGACATGTTTTAAGTGGGGGAGGCGTTGGAGCTACAGCACAGGCTTCTTCTGGTCAGAAATCATTTCCCTGTTGAGTAGTAGAGCAGGCACCTAGCATAGAAGTATGGGGAGGCCCTGGGTTCCATTCCCAGAGCCACCCCCCCACCCCAAAGCAAAAAGAAGTTAAGGCTCCAAAGTACATCTTGATGGAAGGGATGACCAATCTTTTGGATAATAAAAGGTTCAGGATGGATTTCTCACCTCCACTCCTAGCCTTTAACTCTTTTACCCTCACCTTCCTAATTCTTGATTTCTTCTCAAAATACACACCTTGCCCTGTGGACACTTAACATTGCAAAAGGAAGTGAACTGCACCTGCCTCACCAGCTGTAACCTGATGCCCACACTTCTCATGCTGGATGTCAGTGCGAACACTAAGTGACCTTCTTGCTTTTGTGGCCCTCAAAAGTGATGCAACCATGGCATTCTGCAGAACTGAGAGCTGCAGAATTGTAGTCACGCTCTTCATGTCATTAATAGTACAGCCTGCTCCATGCATCAGAATAGCTCCAGTGCCAAAGAAGGACAACTTGGTACCAATTGGGAAAACACCTGGGCTCAGCTGCAAAACCAATGCTCCAGGTCCATGGCAACTACAATAGCCAGGTTCTATAGGTTTGTCCAGGAGCCTGAGGCTTAGGTAGGGCTTCATGCCTGCACTGCTTTGAATGCCACTGTGGCAGGGGCTAGAGCCAGGGGAGGCCGAGCGAGCACCACAGCCAAGGCCAAGGCCCTGAGTCCCTGCATGAGGCAGGTTCCCTGCCAGGCCCGAGACTTCATTGACATATTGTGCAATCATCTCTTTTATCTCCTGAACTGTATTCAATGTTGCAAAATAAAGTCTATACACATTAAAAATTAAATTTCTGTACTCCATAGTCCCTAGTCACAGTAACTCACTATTTTTATATAGTCTATGGTAGGTACATTATAAAAGTGAAATCATAAACAACATTTTACCTTTTTTGTCTGGCATATTTTAGTTAACATAATCTCTTCAAGTTGGATGGTCCAAAAATGCAATTCTTTTTAAGGTTAAATAATATTATTCTATTATATTATTCACAATATATGTATAATTATATCACATTTTACTCATACCTCTAACATTTAAACATTAATAAATATTTATTTATCAATGAACATTTATTTGTTAACTTTTGGCTGTTGTAAACCACAAATCATGCTGTTTTTAACATAAATGTACAATGATTGTGTCTCTACTTTTCACTCATTATATACAGACGAGTAAAAATCTTAGGTAATGCAATAATTGTATGGATAAATTTTATTATTACATATAAAATCTAGCATATAGAAATTACAGTGGGAATAAAATCTTTGGTGATAGTAAATAGACATGATTTCCTGCTTCTTGTTTTGAGAAAGAATTCTAGAAAACTGACAAATCTTATTTATGCCAAGGTAGAATTTTGAAAGGAAAATCTGATTCAAAACACTACTATGTCAAACCTATGTCTAAAAAGACATACAGTTTTTAAATTGACATGGTAATTCACGCCTGCAGTGCCAGCACTCTCAGAGGTTGAAGCAAGAGAATGACAAGTTTGAGCCCAGTATAGGCAAATTAGCAAGTTACCAAGACCCTGCCTCAAAATAAAAATTTTAAAAAGGCTTGGGGTTAACACTCAAGTCAAAGGCCCTGAGTTCGATCCTCAGTACTGCAAATACATATTTTTTAAAATAGCTTTTGCATGCATTAATGGGAAACTGTAAGCTAAACACCAAGAACATTACAGAGGACACATAAGAAGATGTAGATGCTCATGAAAGAGACTCAGGAAGAAAAAATATAGACTGTATACTTTTTATGATGACTTGGTAAATTCTCCTTACTTTAGTGGCCTGAAATAAGCCCATTTCAATTTTTAGTTCCTAGATCTCTCAGTACAAAACTCAGAATAAGCATTTTTCATTAGAGTAAATCAAGTTTATAATTTTAAATTGTAAAAAAGCCTCAAGAGAAACTTTTGCAGTAGAAATTCTTTACATTCTGTTGAATATGGAATTTTACAAACTGATTTGTTTTAATAAGTTAGGTAACTGTTACTCCAAGATTCATTAAAATTGAAAGAGTTCATTTTGTATACAATGAAATGTGTGCATATGTAGACAAATATGTATACAATGACTATACAATGAATCATATATACGTATGTAGACAATAAAATACATACATTGACATCAGAGATCCTAGCTAGTCAGAAGATAATGAAGATTTTCCCTTCAATAGAAAATATTTTGAAAATATCACATCAGAAATGAGCAATGATATTAAACTTTAAAATGAGGATGAGGAACTCACACACACACACACACACACACAAAGGAGAAACAGTGACTCAAGAATCAGGACAAACAAAAAAAATTTTGAAGAAGTATCAGGACAAAAGTCAGGATGAATGGTATTCTGTAGTTAAAGATTGAGAATAGTTTTCAGGGAACAAATTTTCACTTAAAATATAAATTCTAGTACGTAATGAATGGAAACACATATATGTATATTTATAAGATGTGTGTGTGTGTGAGATTTAAAAGCAAGGCAGTCCTATAAATTTTAACAGCGGAAGTTTTGTGTTTAAAAACAAGAGGCAGTGAGTAATAAAATAAACACCTTAAATAGGTGATGTGGATAGTCCCACAATTCTGCTGCATGTGGATAAAATTATGAAGGAAGTTGAAATGGTTTGAAGTTGAGACTTTTTATCATTACTATCATTGAAACATAGACCTAACTTGAATGGATGTAAATACAAATAAAATAAATTTATTAAAAGGGAGAATCTAAAGTCCCAGGAAATATATGATAATTAGTTAGCATTTTGTTGAATTGGTTCCCCCTGGAAGTACCCTATAATATAAAACTTACAACCAAGAATTGTTATTGTGGCTACTTATGGGACACACTCTTGCACAAGGAAGAAGAATTGGACTGAGAAAGAAATCAGATGTAATGGAGATGCAGTAGGAGACTACAGCAACCCCATGGCAAGCTCTGTATTTATAAAGGTTTTTAGCATGAGCCCAATTTATGCCAAGATAGCTGAGCCGTCATACTGTTGACCAAGTCAGTTATTTGATATAAGCTGGCACTGACAGGGAGTATACTTTTTGGGAGATGGATGTCTAGAAATGAAGTAGTCATTGAAGGTATTGCTAAGATAAAGTCCAGTATCTATTAAGACAAGCATGACTGTGATCTGAAGAATAGATGAGATAGCCTTGGATAGGTAAAGGCAAACATTTTTCCATGCAGAGGAAAAGCCAAACTTTGTAATGACGTGTAACGTTCAACTATTTCTTTAAATCTATTTACTAGACACAAATCAGAGGCAAATTCCCAATGGTCTGACTGGTGATAAAGAAATAATATCTCATGAAGAAATGGTAATCCAAAATCCAAAGCAATGGCAAAGGATTTAGCATCAATCGATGAGTGCAAGTCAACTCAGGTATGATAATAAAGTAATAAGAACTGGCAAGAAAGATGTAGATAACAAGCGAGAAAGACTATGGAGACTCAGTGAAACTTGACATTTAAACATGGAATTGATAAAGAATAGTTATAATTTTTATCATGTATTAAGTGCCCAGAAGAAGGCAGAGCACTTTATGAACAGCAAGTCAGCATGCTGATTAAGAAGGAGGGTGCTGGTGCCAGAGGAGACAGCCAGAATTAACAGTCCCATGCTACTTCATACAGGCTTGGGACTCAGACAAGTTACTTAGTCCTTCCCTGTTTCTATTTTCCCTCTGTGAAATGGGCTTTAAAATAATGCTACTAAATCTCTTTGGACTGCTGTGGGATTTCATGAGAAAGTTTATATTTTGGCCTTTTCTCTGATGGATAATCACAATTATTGCAATCATTATTATAATCACAATAATCAAAGCCATAATATTAAAGTTCTCAAATGTAGAATGAAGCACAGGTACTTAAAAATCAAATCCCATTAGGGGATATACCACATTACTAGAATTTATGTTTCACATTTACAAGAATCTGAGTTCAATTCGTATCACATCTCACCTAATCAAGAAGGGAAGAGAGAGGGAGACAGGGGAGTGGAGCAAGAGAGAGAGAGAGATGAGAGAGAGAGAGAGAGAGAGAGAGAATAAGGAGGAGGAGGGAGGGAGGAAAAGGAAAAGAGAGGGGAGAAGAGGAAAAGAAAGGGGAAAAAACATGTACAATAAGATAGAAAATAATAACTAATATTGGGAATTACGGAAAAATTTAATGGCGAGCCACTGCGGTTTTAAACAATAATTCCTTATATTAAACATCTAAATGGCAAGATAAATTCTAGAATGTAATATGTTTGAACAAATTTATATGACCCTTGATTGACTATGAAAAGCCAGAATACTAGTTCACAGCAGATTATCAGAAACAAAACAGGTAAGAGTTACATTCATTTCTCTCGTCTGGAAGATCATTCTCCTGTTCTAGGGTACAGCAGAGTTCCCCTGCCATCTTCCAGTAATACTCAAGGAAAGACCAGTCCTAGGTGAGGGATAAACATCTCTTACTTTTGGCTTAAATTCCACTGCAAGATTTCCAACCAAAGGCAGCATGTACTCTAGTCCATCATGAATTACTTATAATATTGTCTTGTCTTTTTCCCACAAAAACCATCAAAGTCCTGGCATTGGAACTCACTGGTGTGACAGTCAATATGACATAAAACGAATTTCCAAGGATGAAAAAGTGTTCACAACTGGATTAAATCAATTACGACTGGATCCTTCATTCAAAATTATGTCTATTCTTGGTCTTCATACAAAGGACCTGGACCTCAAAAATCTCAGATATAATAAGAACTATGCCTGACACACAGTCTCTGATAGGTCTGTACTGTGTGTGTTTACACTGGTATAGAATATTATGGATAAAGAGTGTCCCTGATATGGTTAAATTAAAGCTTTTCAGCACTGTTATGAGACTTTACCAGTCAAAAGTCATTTAAATTCTCCTGGAATCAGAGCAGAAACTACAATTAGCAGCATATTTTGGGTAATAGATTTCATGATGCCATAGTCACAAACATCCCGCAAGAATGTGGGTGGCTTGATTGGAGCCATTCATTGCCTGGTTTCATCTACATCCCACAGAGCAATTTAGCTCCTTAAATAACCATCCCCTACTGTTAAAAGGAGCCATGCACCATGCAAAGTAAATTAATATATGTCATTTGCTTGTATCAACAATTCCTTAATTTGCCTCATCAGAAAAAAATGTTAATAAATCTTAATTGAGATCTTCATATTAAGAGAGGATTTGATCTACCTTAAGATGAGAATATTCCCAAAGAAGATTTCATGAATGTCATATGCACCAGCATCATAAAGTAGAAGTGTTAATTGAATTTTTTAAAAGCTGTTTTTGAAATCGCTTTTAGGAGAAAACACTTCAATCAAGAATTAATTTATAAGGGTTTCCTGTAGAAGTCAGGCAGTGAATAATTTGTTTCCATAGCCTATTCATGGAAGCCTCAAATAGTTATTTTAACTTATAAGGTATTGGAATTTACCCATCTTTTTTTTTTTTGGTGTTCACTCTTAAATCTAAATACAAAGATTTGGGAGTTTGGCTGTAAATTTATTATCCACTCAAGTATGAGGGCTTCAGTTAAAATTTTATTTTGTTTATTTTAACTTTTGTTTTCTTATATCATGAAATCATCTGACACTGTTGCTCTTAAACATAAATTAACATGATAGCAATATGGATGGGTCTATCTAGATAATTTTGATGTTTATTTGGTTAAGTTCCAGGAGAGATATAAGATTATAAGTAATTTAACCTTATTTGGTAAATGCATTTCAAAAGAATATAAACACATGAAAGGAAATGCAAAAACCTTGAATGTATATTATCAAGTGAAATGAGTCAGCCTGCAGAAGACTACATACTGTATGATTCCAACTATCTTACATTCTGCAAAAGCAAAACTACGGAGACAGTAAAAAGAGTAGATGTTGCCAGGAGTAAGGGTGGAGGTTGGAATAAGTAAGAAGACACAGAGAATTTCAGGACATTTTTAGGCCATTTTAGAAATTTTTAAAGAAATTAAACTATTCTGTATAACACTATAATGGTGAACACATTTCATTCTAAATTTGCCACACTCATAGCACAACAATGCCCAGAATGTACCCTACTGTAAACTACAAATGCTGAGCGATAACCATGTGTCAGTGTAGATTCATTAATTGTAGATTCAATTAATCTAATTAATGTAGATTCATTAATATACTCTGCTGGGGGTGCTAATAATTCAGAAGGGAAACTGCATGCACGGGGATAGGGAGGCCTAAGGAAAATTACTGTATATCCTTAATTTTGTCATGAACCAAAAACTGTTCCCAAAAACAGTCTTTATAAAAAAAGATAAAAAGAATACAATTGCATAAAAATAATATCTTTATTAGTGCTCTGATTAAGTCCAGTAAATAGCATGTCTTTTACCTGAGTCCTGAGAAAAATAAAATAATACAAAGTAATTGTTTATTCACAACCTAGTTGTTTGTATTACTCAAATTTCTTTGAAATGCAAATTTCTTTAAAAGCTTTGTCAAATGTGTAATTACTCCTCAAATTTCTTCATATCTGCCTAAAAAATTAATCTATTAAAAACACATTCCTTTTGCAATAATCATAATATTAAGTATAACAGCTTAGAGATCAGGTAGCGATTGATCAGTGGAGAAGGAAAATCAGAAGGGGGTAGTGAGATGTGAAAATAATCAAATTAGGTTGTATGCAAGCACCAAGGTGCAGAAAAAAATCCCTATTGTTCAGTAAAATTAATATGCACAACTAAAAATTAAAAAAGAACAAGTGTTTAGTTTTTCAAACTGGAAAATTCTGATAATTTACAGAAAGCAACTTGAATTTTATTATAAACCAATGACAGCAATAGCATATGCCTCACAGAATAATTTTTGAGAATTAATGGAATTCATCTGTATTAAATATTTACACAATGTCAGATACATGATAAGTGCTCTTCAAATAGCTTCTATAAATTTGATAATTATGTAGTAATTATTAATAGTATTGATTTGAGTACTATTATTTTGGAAAAAAAACCTTAGACTACCATTATATGATAGAGCACCAAAGAATGTGAAGTAACCCTTTTCATTATTCTTTGAACTTTCAGTTTTCATTCAAAAATAAGGAATCATTCCAGAAGCATTTCCTGCATGAAAGACTATTCTCAAAAATGAACTCAATAGCATTTTTTTTGCCATAAACTCAACATACTTATAAAATCTTTTAATGTCTTCTTCAGAGCACCATAAACTCTGTGAAGAAAAATGTTTATTCCTGCAACCAAACACTACATAATATAGAGTAACTATGAATAATATTTTATATAAAATAATTATCTAAATTATATGTTGGATAAATGAATATTTTAATGAAAATAGTAAAACCACTTTTCCTTGCAAATTATGGTTAACATGCTAACTGAAATAAGATTAAATTGTGTAATAATTTTGGATGATCTCCATTTGTGAAAGATTTTCTAAATATGATTGACCCTTGTCAATCACTACTTCATCTTACTTTCTAAAAGAGAAATAAATAACCTTTTAGACACTTAGAATTATACTATACATAGGGCTAAGACACATAAACTACACTGCGTGTTTTTGTTATATTGATTTAAAGAAAATAGGAATAACAATGCTTTAAGGAAAAATAACTAGTTTAATTGTCATAATAGAGGACTTAAAAATGGAGAATTACATAAGGATGTGAGAATTAATGAAAAGAAAAGGGATTCTAGTGACTCCATTCTTGCACAAATTATAAATTTCAATTTAGGAAAATTTAAATAAAATATAAATGCCTCGTGACTATCACATCAAGTAAAATACGGAATATTTATTTCAACCTAGACATTTTCTTATTGCCTCATTCCAGAAATCCTCAAAATCTTAGGTAAACCCTTTATATTTCCAAAAGTAAGTTTTCCCTATTTTACATATCATATAGATGACATTCTTTTTTTTTTCATTAAGTTTATTGGTAAATTTTAGGTATACAATACAGTTACATTCATCATTGGGATCTTGTACCTTTACATGATGTATCTTGGTTCTTATTTTTTCCCCATTCCCCCACGCTTCCTTCACCCCCATCACACTTCCCTATATAGAAAGACTTTGTTTCCATTTTTACCTTCTCTCACATCTTTTCTTTTCCCTTCTTTCCTTTCCCCTACCTGTCTCACTTCCCCTGCTCAGTTAGACCTTCTCTTCCGATTTTATAATACCAATTATACATTTTGATCCTTATTTACATTTTTAGTTTTTCACACCAGAGAAACTATTCGGTATTTACATGTGTGTTCTATTTATTTTACTTAAGAGTATGGCCTCAATGTGCATCCATTCAGCTTTAAATGTCTCTAGTTTTTCATTCTTTATAGCTGAGTAGTACCCATTTTATATATATATATATATATATATATATATATATATATATAGTGCCACTATAAACATGGGTGCACATATATCACTGTGGTATGATTCTTTTAATTCTTTTGGGAAGATACCCAGCAGGGGAATAGCTGGGTCAAATGGGACCTCTAACTAGTTTTTTGAGGTATCTCCATATTGATTTTCACAGTGGTTGCAACAGTCTGCACTCCCACCAATAATGAAGGGTTCCTTTCCCCCCACAACCCCACCAGCATTTAATATTGGTTGATTTCTTGATAGCAACCATTCTTTCTGGGGTGAGGTAGAATATCAGCATTGTTTTCATTTGCATCTCTCAAAAGACGAGTGATGTTGAACATTTTTTTATGTTTCTTTGCAGATTTTACTTCTTTGAGAAATGTTCATTTCAGATGCCCATTTTTGAATTGGGTCTTTATATTTGGGGGGTCTGATTTTTTTGAGTTCTTTATATATTCTAGATAGTAGACCTTTGTCTGAGGAACAGCTGGTAAAAATTCTTTCCCACATTGTAAGTTGTCTCTTAGCTCTGTTGGTGGGCTATCTTGCAGTGTAGAAGCTTTTTAATAAGGTGAGATCCCAGTTGTTGATTCTTTGTGCTAGTTCCTGGGCTACTGAGGATTTGTTCATAAGGTCTTTTCCTATGTCAAGGTCTTCGAGAGTTTTACCTAACTTATCTTCCAGAAATTTTAGTGTTTCTGTTTTAATATTTAGGTCTTTAATCCATTTCAATCTTAGTTTAGTGCATGGTGATGGATATGGGTCTCATTTTAATCTATGGCAGATTGAAATCCTGTTTTTCCAACACTATTTATTAAAGAGGCTATGTTTTCCCCAGTGAGGATGGTTGGCTCCTTTGTCGAAGATGAGGTAGCTGAGTATGTCTGTGGCTGTTTCTGCATCTTCTAATGTACTCCACTGATCCTTGGGTCTGTTTCTTTGCCAGTAACATGCTTTTGAAAAATTCACAATAGCTTGCTATTATAGTTTCATGTTGGGGATTGTGATACCCCCTGCTATGTCTCTGTTGCCCAGAATTGCTTTTGATAATCTAGGTCTCTTCTGGTTCCAAATGAATTTTTGGAATGTTTTGTCTAGTTCTATGAAAGATACTGTTAGGATTTCAATTGGGATTGCATTGAATTTTTATAGCAGTTTTGGAAGTATGGCCATTTTCAATATATTGGTTCCTCTTACCCAGGAATAGGAGATATATTTCCATTTTCTTATATCCTTTTAGATCTCTTTTTTCAGAGTGTTGTGGTTCTCAATGTAGAGGTCATTTTCTACCTTCGTTAGATTGATTCCTAGATATTTCATTTTTTTTGAAGCAATTGTGACAGGAATTGTTTCCCTGATATCTCTATCAGTGAGTCTGTTATTTGTGTACAAGAAGGCTATTGATTTTTGAGGGTTGGCCTTGTATTTAGCCACTCTACTGAATCTGTAAATTAAGTCTAGAAGTCTTTTGGTGGACTTTTTTGGGTCTTCTATGTAGGGTATCATATCATGAGCAAATAATGACAGTTTAACTTCTTTCTTTCCTATCTGTATTCCTTCTATTTCTTTCTCTTGTCTAACTGGTGTGGCTAATGTTTCCAGAACTATATTGAATAGGAGTGGTGATAGTGGGCATCCTTGTATTGTTCCTGATTTTAGCATGAAGGTTTTCAGTTTTTGACCATTTAGTATGATATTGACTGTTGGTTTTTCATAGATAGCCTTAATCAAGTTGAGATAAAGACCATCTATTCAAATTTTCTGTAGGGTTATTATTATGAATGGATGTTGATTTTTGTTGAATGCTTTTCCTGCATCTATTGAGATGATCATATGGTTTTTGTCCTTGACTCTGTTAATATAGTGTATTACATTTATTGATTTACAAATGTTGAACCATCCTTGCATCCCTGGGCTAAATCCAACTTGGTCAGGGTGTATGATCTTCTCGATGACCTCTATATCCTGTTTGTCAGTATCTTGTTGAGGATTTTTGCATCTATGTTCATTAGGGAGATTGGCCTGTAGTGCTCTTCTTTGGTTGGATCTTTCTCTGCTTGTGGAATCAAAGTAACACTTGTTTCCAGGAATGAATTTGGAAGTATTGCTTCCCTTTCAATTTCATTAGAGAGTTTAAAGAGTAGTGGCAATTGTTCTTCTCTAAATGTCTTGTAGAATTCAGCAGTGAAGCTATCAGGACCTGGAGTTTTATTTATTGGTAAATTTTTAATTATGTTTTCAATTACACTGATTGTAATTGAGGTGTTTAGAATTTTCATATCTTCTTCATTAAACTTTGGTAATTCATATTTATCTAGAAATCTGTCCATTTCTTCTGTGTTTTCCATTTTGTTAGAGTACAGGTTCTCAAAGTAGGTATTGATGATGCTCTGGATTTCTGCTGGATCTGTTGTGACTTCATCTTTTTCCTTCCTAATTGCATGGATTTGAGCCTTGACTTTCCTTTTTTTGATAAGGTTGGCTAAGGGTTTATCAATTTTATTTATTCTTTTGAAAAACCAATTCTTGGATTCATTCATTTTTTTATCATTCCCTTAGTCTCCATTACAATGATTTCTGCTCTAATCTTTATAATTTCCCCCCTTGTATGAGCTTTTCGTTTGTCTTGCTCTTCTTTTTCTAGGAGCTTAAGCTTCAGCATTAGGTTGTTTATTTGAGCTCACTCTGTTTTCCTAGTGTGCAATTCACTTCTATGAATTTCCCTTGTAGAACTGCTTTCATTGTGTCCCATAGGTTCCTGTATGTTTTATTGGCATTATCATTTAATTGTAGAAACTGTCTAATTTCTTCTTTACTTTCCTCTGTGACCCATTGGTTGTTCACAAGAGTTTTATTCAATTTCCATGTGTTTGTGGAGTTCTTTCGGCTTCTTATGATATTGATCTTTAGTTTAATTGCACTATGGTGTGATAACATACAGAGTATAACTTCAATTCTTTTGCATTTGCTTAAACATGTTCTATGAGCTAGCATGTGGTCTATTTTGGAGAATGACCCATTTTCAGCTGAAAACAATGTATACTCTGATTTTGTGGGGTGGAACACTCTGTAGACATCCATTAAGTTCAATTGTTCAAAAGCTTGGTTCAGTTCTAGTATTTTGTTGTTGATTTTTTGTCTAGATGGTCTGTCTATTTGTGACAGTGGGGTATTGAGGTCTCCCGCTACAATTGTATTAGTGCTTATTTGGTTTTTCATGTCCATTAATGTTTGTTTTATATATTTGGATACATTAGTATTTTTTGCATATATATTTATGATTGTCAGATCTTCCTCTTGCATTGTTCCCTTTACAATAATGTAGTGACCTTCTTTGTCTCTCTTAATTAGTTTTGGCTTAAAATCTACTTTGTCTGCAAATATGATAACTACCCCTGCTTTTCTCCAGGCTCCTGTCACATGGAGAACTGTTTTTCATTCTTGTTCTTTCACTCTATGAATTTCTTTTTGAACTGGGTGTGTTTCTTGTGCATGACATATTTGTTGGATTTTGCTTCTTAATCCATTCTGCCAGTCTATTTCTTTTGATTGGTGAATTGAAGGCATTAACATTGATGGTTATAACTGATATATATAATATATATATATATTTATTTATTTATTTATCCTTGTCATGTTATTTTCCTATTGTTAGCTCTTTTATTTTTCCCCTTCTCCCTTTGATTTCTTGCGTTGCCTAATGCATTTGCTCTGTAGGCCCTCAAAGAGTTGTGACCTTCATTTGGAGTTGTGACTGTCATTGTCTTTTTCTAGGACATTGTTTAGAATTGTTTGGAGGGCTGGTTTGGTATTCATGAAGTTGATATTCATGAAGTTTCTCAGGTGTTCTTTGTCATGGAAGTATATTATTTCCCTATCAAGCTTGAAAGATAGTGTAGCAGGATGTATCAGTCTAGGTTGGAGGTTGTTTTCTTTTAGGGCTTGAAATACTTCACTCCAGGCTTTTCTTAACTTGAGGGTTTGTGTTGAGAAGTCTGCTGTGATTCTGATGGGCTTTCCTTTGCATGTAATTTGTTTCTTTTCTCTAACTGTTTGTAGTATTTTGTTCTCCTGTTGGGTGTCCAGGATCTTGATTATTATATGTCTAAGTGGAGATTTTTTTTGATCATGGCTAGTTGGAGTCCTATATGCCTCACCCATCTGCATGTCAAACTCTTTTGCTCTGTTTGGGAAGTTTTCTGTCACTAATTCTGTGAACATTTTTTTATGTTATTTGTACTTTCTGCTGCTTTTTCATGAACTCCTTATCAGTTTTATATTATTCTTATTTGCATCATCTAGGAGCTTTTGGATCAATTTCTCATGCTCCCTTACTACTTTTAAGAAATCTCCCTTCATAGTCACTGACAGACACCCTGTCTTCTATATCTGATATTCTGAATTCACATTGGCTTATTTTGCTACAAATAGTTTCAATAGAGTTTTTAGTCTCCTGGATATCTGTTTGAATCTGTTTCATGGATTCCATTTCTTTCTTATGCTGAGCATTCATGGCTTCCTTTATGGTCCTGAGCTCACCTATTTTTTTTATTTGTTTCTGTTCTAGAGTCTCTAATCATGTCTTTCATTCTGCTCACCATCTCTGTAGTTATCTGGGAAATTATTTCTATTTTGAATTTTTCTAGAGCCTCATTCATCTGTTTTGTTACTTCCTGTGCTATCAGTTCAGGGTGTCCAATTGGTTGATTATCAGACTTTTCCACCTTGTTTCCTCCAGAATTTGCCTTTGGTAAGCTGGAAGTCTGGGTTTGCACTTTGCTTAAGTGTCTTCTCATTTCTATTTGTGTTGTTGGTACTGTTTTTGGTTTAATTCTTCAGTTGAACCTTCAATGTTGCTTACTGTAACTATCTTTGTTGCTTGTATTTATAACCTTTATGGAATGATTGCTTCTCAGAGTTGTCTTCCAGATATAGCTGGTCCTTAGGTTTTGAGTCTCTAATGACTCTTAGCCAATCTTGTTTTTAATATACCAGTAAGGACAACTGATTAGATCAATCACAATTACTTAGCCCAAGTGATACAATCAGCAACAACAGTAGCATCAAGCACAGCTTAGAAAATGACAATTTGTGGTAGTTATTAATCTATCATTTTTAATCATGTGAATTATATCAAAATTGAAGACCCGCCCAAAATATGTTTATAGTGAAGAAACTCTTCAATATAGCAACTTTACCCTTTAGGATGGGGACTTAGAAGTAGTTGGGCAGGGAGAGATAGGTAGATAGAAGGATAGGGAAAGGTTAGAATTGGGGCCAGAGGACACAGGAAGATCATGCAAACTCTAGGAAACTGTTGAAGACAAGAGGAAATGACTTAACAAAAGAACAAAGACAAGAACAGAACAACCTAACAGCAATAGGGAAGCTAGAAACATTATTCACTTTCCTTTTAAACTAATGACAATCAAGAGAAGGATAAAGAGAGAAGAAAAGAAAAAGAAAAAACAAATCCAAATTAGGATAGGAACAGGAACAAAAAGGGAGAGAGATGAAGAACAAGGTAGGAGAGTTAGAGAGCAAGAGAGTAAGGGAGAAAAAAAATAAAAAGAAGAAAAACAATTTGACAAGCAAAGAGAAAAATTAAAAATTAAAATTAAAAATAAGAGAAAAAAGTTTTGAAATTAAAAAATAAAAATGAAAGGCCTCCTTCAGGGTATTTCCCTGCTGTCAGAAGAGACAATGTGGGCAGCAGTGTGCAGATCTAAGTCAATGAGTCTCAGCATGCCAGGAACAGTCCCCTGAGATTCTGGCTGATTCCTGGCTGCAAGGCTCCAGTTGAGCTCCCTGACCTCTTGCAGGGTTCAACTCTACAAGGTTCTACTGCAGATTCCAGCTGCCCTTCCCCTGAAGATAATCCAGGTTCTGATGGGAGATGGTGATCACTCCAACTTACCAACATGGTGGTCTGATGTGCCTTTAATGTAGAGATTTTCTTCACTTTTCCAGTGGACTTCAATTTTCATCATGGAGCCTGAGAGTGGCTCTCTCTCTGTTGTTCACTTCTGCTCTATCTTCTGGAACTCAGAACAATGTGCCTCTGCAGTGTGGATCCAGGTACCGGCAAAGCCTGAAGGACAGAGGTAGAGAGTGGGGGGGCACTTGGGTGGTGCTGCAGGGACCCGCGTGGGTCAGCTCCTCAGAGGCCAGAGGGGTGCTAATGGAAGCCCACACAGCTTGGCTCCTCAACAGGGCACTTTCTTTTGAGTTCAGATTCCTTCTGTTAGAATCTTTCTCATTGTTCTTTGTTTGGTACAGCAATACCTCTTTTCATTATATTACATCATATTACTGAGTAGTGTCTTATAATAATAATCACAGATTGCTTATTAATTCTCTTCTTAAGGATTACCCAAATCATTTTTAGTTTTTAGCTGTTATAACCAAAAAATATTTTACGTATTCTCATGCTTGTATTTTGTTACATATTTCTAGATATCCCCTAGTAAAATAAGAAGGAATAGAGTTGCAGGATCATCATTAGTTATATGTTAAAATGAATTAAATAACATTGGTTTTTCAAGAGTGGTTTTACTATTTTATCTTTCCACCCCCAGGACTTAAATGAATAGGCATCACAGCACTAAGAAGATATAGGGATACTCAAATATTAAAGCCAAATGTCATGCCAAATATTGAAGTAATCAAGCCTTAATTACTTCTTACATTACTATAAATAAAAGGCTAAATTGGAAAAAGCCAGCTCCTACTTGCTCTACTCATTTCCTTCCATGAAATGTACAGAAGTTGGGAGATAGTTGGATCAGCCCATCCAAGGGAAGGTAGCTCATCTCGCTGTACAGGGAGCACCAAACAAAATACCCTCTAGTTTTATGAACCTGGGGACCAAGGGAAGGACATAGTAGGACCACTAGGAGTGACAAAGCACTGAGTACTGAGCAGAAGTGGCAAGAATTTTTTCTCCTTACCCTCTTTACTTACAGGCAATTGAAGGCCTTTGAGGAAGATCCCAGGTGGAGTTTAGAATATACAGGCTAGGAAGGCAGACATGCGGATGGCTATGGCTAACCAAGGCCAGTCAGAGTGCTTTACTGAAACAGTCTTCAGAAACAGGCAATTGACTGTCACTAACTGTATTGTGGGCAGGTCAATTTTCCCAGGGGAGATCTGAAAGAAAAAGCCTTCCTAATTGCCTGAAAAATCATGCATACATTTTTGACCTGTAGGTCGACTCTTCATGGTCACTTCATCAATACATACATTGAACAGGAGGTGGATGCATCAACCTCTTGAACTATATGTGAATTTACAGTGTCCTGATAATAATAGTGATTGATTCTACCTGTGCTTGTTGGAAAAATGTTTAAATTCCTTTTGGAAGTCTTAATTTATTTGCCAATTTTATCATTTACTTATGTTATGGTTTATATCTGAAATATACTCCAAAAATCTCATGTGCTTAGAGATGAGAGTTTTAGAAATGGATTGGATGACAAGGACTCTAACTTCATTAGTGGATGGATCTATTGATTCATTCACTATTGATTGAGATCTCTTGATCAGACTGCAATTTGATGACATTATTGGGAAGTAATAGAAACTTAAGAAGTGGGACCTGGTTGAAGGAAACGACTCACGGAGGTGTGACATCAAGGACTACATATTGTCCTTGACTCTCCTATTTCTCTCTGTTTCCTGGCTACTATAAAGTGAGAAGCTTTGCTTCCCCACATGTTCCCTGCCAGGGCATTCTGGTTCGCCAGTCCCAGAAGCACTGGAGCCAAGTGACCATGGACTAAAATCTCTGAACTGTGAGCCAAAATAATTATTTTTTCCTAATTTCTTTACTCAAATAGTTTCTTCTAGTGATGGCAAGCTGACTAACACAAATTATTGATTTTCAGATATATATTCTATTATTTTAAATCACCTTATGGCTTTCATGTCCAGTTTTATATCTATGTTTCTTATTTCTTAGTTTACTTTTTAAATAAAATTATTTATTTCTAACACTTCCTAGATGTGCTACAGGAAATATTGACTGTGCCAAAAATTATAAAACTAATTCAGCTTGTCTGCTTATAAAGGATTTTTAGTTTTAACCAAACCACTTATTTAGTCAGGCAGTCAGTTAGTAGTGCTAGGACTGAACCTAAAGCCTTATGCAAGCTATACACACTACCTACCACCGAGTTACAATCCTAGCTTCTAGCTTCTAGGTTAATATCTAAAATCAGTCTCAAGTTGTGTGTGATCCATTGTTTTTGTATATGAATGGACAATTTCAATTTTGTATATGAATGTTTAATTTGTTGAATTTTTCTTCCCTCATTAAAAAATTTGCTAAATTAAAAAAATTCATTGGTCGTATAGACGTATGCTCATGTATATAGAATCTATTTCAAATGATTAATCTGTCATTATGTTAACACCACCATATGCCATCATTATGAAATAAAATGGTACAGTTTCTCAAAATGCTTAAAATATTTGTTCAAAATTATTATTCCTGTGTTAGATCCCTACATTTTCACATGAGTTTTAGAACAAATTTGTCAACTTCCAAAAACAATATTAGTGAAAATTTGTTAAGACTTATTTATATTTATCCTAATGTTAATATTTCTGTGATGAATGACATTTTAATAATATTCAATATTTCAATCATAAATGTTGTATAAATCTCAATTTATTTAAAACCTCTTTAATTTTTTTATCAAAGTTTTATAGTTAATAATATAGAAGCCTTACACATATTTTTATTAGATTTATCCCCATATTCTTTGTGCTTTTGTAAGGATATTTTCATTTAAGTTTTACTTTGTCATGTTTCATTGCTGATATGCCTAAATACTATGGAATTTTCCATAGTGCTATTGTAACAGGTGAATTTCCCAGATTACTTAGGTAGAACACTATCGTTACTTTAAATCAAACTGCTTTTTCTCTTCTTCTGTGGCCTTAAGATTTTTTTCTTTGCCATGTTCAACTTGTTGAGATTTTAAGAACAATCTTGAATACCAAAGGTGAAAGCAAAAATCTTTATTTCTCCAAATCATTGACGTTTCCACCCACAAGACATTGACTATGTCATTAACTATAGAATTTACACAAATGACCTCCATAGAATGAAAGAGTTTACTTCAACTCCTCCTTTGCTTCAAACTCATAACTTTTATTTTGAGGATTATGTTTCTAAAATCAAACACATACTGAAACATTCTGGCTAACCAAGAACACATAACATGAAATAAAATTGTGAGTACATGCAGGTGAAAATAATACAGGTGATAAAACAAAGGATGGCTATTCTGAAATATTGAGTGTTTTGCCTAAAATATTGATGATTGAACCCATGGCTTTCACACTGTGTGAGGTCTCCAGCCCTTATTTATTTATTTGAGGGGCAGGATTCCACTAACTTTCCCAGTTGAGAGGAACTTTCAATCCTCCTGCATCAGGTTTCCAAACGTGCTGGGGTTAGAGGTGTGCTGTACATCCAACATGGAAAATAGACACTCTAGGAAAAAACTGGCTTCTGGAACTTTCCAAAATGGGGCTCCTAGTCTTGATATCATCTGTTCTAGGAACTTATACTCTAATTGTTTAGTCACACATGGTTTATGAGAAAAATGTAATAACTGTGATGAATAAATGCCAAATATATATATATATATTTGTCTTCTCAATATGATATATGTGTGTGTGTATATGTGTGTATATATATATATATATATATATATATATATATGTCCTCAATTTAAAGATTGGCACATGGAAACATTTAATTTTTATTTACTTACTCTGGTGATGATGTTTCATATGATGAAGACGGTAATCATGATCACTATGAAGGTGATGGATATGGAAAATAATGATTATTTAAATGCTGGACACTTACTTCTATTAAGGTCCATGGTAGATTAAAAAAAGAAGTACTTAAAATTATTAGCAAAAATAAATAACTTGTTAAAATAATATGCATTGCCTTACTGGGAAGTAACAAGAAGATCTCAGGCACCCTCCATTCAAAGATAAAATAAGTGACAGTTGAAAATATCAGTATCGAATGAGTCTTTACAGTTTCTGTAATTTTCCTCTACAGTTAAGTAAACTGATATTCCAATCAAACAATATTCTTTGTTTTTATTTGTTCATTTATTCTTTGCCTCATCCCAAATAGGTGATATATTACACACAATATTTCAAGCTGAAATGAATTTAAATTGAGAGGAGACATGAGGAAAATAAGGTTGAATGAGGTTTAAGCAGAATGTGCAAGCACGGAGATGCTTCACTTTTAGTCAAAACTGTACAACAGCTAGAGGGCTATCTATTATTCAGTTCGGTGAATCCACAACATGCAACACAAACTAGAATTTGGGAGAAAACCTCGAAAAACTTCATGAAACCCAGAAACCTTTAGTAGAGAAAATATTTAGTAATGTTAGATGAGCTTATATTTACACAAATAATTACCAATAAGTTGTAGAATAATAGTGGTGAATACCACTCTCAGTCTCCAGTGTTCACAGTGCACCAACAGAGTTGAGTTAAAACATTCCACAGGGTCCACTGTAACAAAATTCAATGATGTGAGTCTTGTTTAACAAAAGTTAAGCATACTCGAATATCTCCTCACACCTTTGCAATTTTTCCTTTGCATTTCCTATTAAACTTGCACTTTTTATTCAAACAATAATTTCTTCTTATTAATGATAAATAATAGTAATAGTTGTGGACTATTTCTTCTCTTAAGTGCACACTGACTGATTCATGCTCTTTGAAAAACACAAATCATTATTTATGGAGAACCAACGTATTTTTCCTCCTCTGATGAATTGACATGAAGATCTTTTGTTCATTCTTTCTGTGATGGAACTCATCAAAGTTGCTTTTGAGTTAAAGAATATATGATATTGATGCTCTGAGTATTTGATAATGTGAATATAATGACAAAATTTACTCAAAAATATTTAATAGGAAGAAAATATTCTATGAAACAATGATAGATATGTAGGTAAGAAGAAACAAGAAATAAAGTTATTGAGTTTTTTTAAATAGCTAAGTTATTGATAGGTAGACTCTGAATTAACCATTAACATAATTGATGAAAGAACTAGTAAAAATGTTGCTTAGAAAACATTGTCTAGAATGCTTCTTGTCTTTTGGGTGTGAATTAATAATTTCTTATATGCAGTCTTTTTCTTGCAATTTCACTGTTTATTTCTCATTTTTAAGGTTTCTAACTGATAAATTATCTTCATATAACCTTGATTATTCAGCAAGGTTTCACTTGCAAACTATAAACAAATTAAATTTTTTTCTCTAGTATATGTCTATATCATTGTTTTCTGTACTAATTCTGTTTATTCTAAAACATTTACTACTACTCTGCATTTTGGCTATTCAAACACTAAACAGTATTGCATAAGGGAGAGACTATCATTCATAACTTTTCTGCTTTAATCATAATATAACAGCCTCCTTGGAAACAAGATAATTAATTCACTGACATAAGATTATATAGAAGGTTTTTGGTGAATATTGGAAAGGATGCTCCAAAAGTTTATTGAATTAAGATGCAAAATCTCTTAAATTCCATTTAATATTGAAAGTTTTTATATTGCATGTGAAAAATGTGTCGATAAGATTTTCAGAAATTACTTGAAAATAAAACAGTATGATTATATTTTGGAAATATATATGTTACTGAGTTTTTTTGTTTATCATGAAGAAAAATTACCTTCAAAGTCATACATCATTTATGACAAAGTTAAAATTAAGATTATTTTCTTTCAGAAATGGAAATAAAGCAATTAGATATTTTGGCAAGAAATAAGAGTAAACCCTAAAAAGAAAAATTTTCCTTTGTATTTCAATTATGTAATCAATTCCAAAGCAAAGCACTATGTGGTCACATTCTACACTTCACTTGATAGAAGGACCATGATTCCAAGAATTCCATCCAACTGGTTGGTAATTTATCTAAGCTCCCCTTAGAGATCTAGCCAGAGAGGATCTTAAGGTGAAATGGCAGGAAAGAAAACAGACAGTGAAGCAGGACAGGGGCACTGGAAGTGAAATAGGCCAAAGTATGGCCCCAGCCCTAGAGGAGTGTTGTCTTGGTGTGGAAGCAACACAGGAGCCATCACGAATTTCTTATCTTGCCTGGTCCCAACCCCAAAGACCTGGTGTGATTGTCACTATCAAGATGTTAAGCAACATGTCACGGCTGGTCAACCAAGCCATGGCAGAGCTGAGAAAGCAAAGTCCTCCCTGAAGGTCTATGTAGACCTGGCAAACCATGGCACATGTCTGCAGCAGGTCCATCCTTTCACTATTCTCCTTTATATCTAGTTTGATCCCTTTATTTTTTTCCCCCATTAACTTTATTGGTACATTTTAGGTATAAAATACAGTTACATTCATCATTGGGATCTTGTACCTTTACATGAGTCTCTTGGTTCTTTTTTTTTT